>QARZ01041063.1:12322-85122 GCA_013407115.1 Glycine latifolia
AAAAAAAAAAAAGAAAAAAAATTTTCTACGCGTCGAAATAAATAAGTAAACAAATAAAAATAAAGTAGGCGTAACAATATCTATGGGTTTTGTGTAGGATTGCCTAGAATTGTTCTTAACCATGACTCAATTTGGGTCATTGTAGATAGACTCACTAAGTCATCTCATTTTATACCTACCAAGATTTCTTATCCATTAGAGAAATTACCTCAATTGTATATACATGAAATAGTTAGATTGCATGGTGTACCCTCCACCCTAATTTTTGATAGAGACCCCGTTTTACTTCTAGGTTTTGGGGAGCATTACAAAAAGAAATTGGAATCAAATTATGCTTAAGTACCACTTATCATCCCCAAATAGATGGACAAATAGAAAGAACCATACAAACCCTAGAAGATATGTTGCGAGCTTGTGTGATAGACCAACAGGGTTCTTGGGAAAAGTATTTTCCATTAATAGAGTTTGCCTATAATAATAGTTATCATACAAGCATAGGGATGGCTCCATTTGAAGCTCTGTATGGTAGAAAATGCCAGTC
This sequence comes from Glycine latifolia, assembly GCA_013407115.1. Taxonomy (NCBI): domain Eukaryota; kingdom Viridiplantae; phylum Streptophyta; class Magnoliopsida; order Fabales; family Fabaceae; genus Glycine; species Glycine latifolia. The sequence goes on from QARZ01041063.1 coordinate 12,864, forward strand.
TCCTTTATGTTGGTATGATTTTGGGGAAGCAAGTCTCTTAAGTCAAGACCTGGTACTCAAACCACAGAGCAAATCAAGAAGATTAGGGAGAAATGGGTAGTGGCTCAGAATAGACAAAAACATTATGCTGATAAAAGAAGAAAACCTCAAGAATTACTAGAAGAAGAACATGTTTTTCTTAAAGTTACTCCAATTAGAGGAATAGGATGAGCAACGAAGGTCAAAAACTTGAGTCCTCGTTTTATTGGACCTTTCCAAATTTTGAAAATAATAGGTACAATAGCTTATCAAATAACTTTACCACCAAATCTCTCCAACCTTCATAATGTTTTTTATGTCTCTCACTTCGTAAATATATTCCTGACTCGAGTCATGTTTTAGAATCCGAATCAATACAGTTAAAAGATAATTTAACTATGAGTTTACCCCTCGACAAGAATTTTGGATAAAGAAGTAAAGAAATTAAGAAATAAGTTTGTATTATTAGTAAAAGTAGCATGGGGACAAGGATATTTGAAAGAATATACTTGGGAGTTAGAATCAGATATGAGAAAGAAGTATCTTGAATTGTTTACAGGTATTTACAAATTTTGAGGGCAAATTTTTTTTTAGAGGGGGTGAATTGTAACATCCTCAAATTTTTATCTTGAGCTTATATTCATGTTTAAATATTTGTGGATATGTGATGATAGTTTCTTACAAGAAGGATATGATAGAGGCTAATGCATCCAAGTGACAAGTTTAGAAGTGCTTAGAATATATTTAGTTAGGATTAGTGAATTTAAGAAAGAAACCAATCCTAGCACTGTAGGATATTGGTTAAAGGCCTAAGACCACAAAAGTAACTATCTTCTTAATTGAAAAACACATGAAGTACACTTGGTTTAAATCAAACACATGAACTACACACTTAGCTTTCATTTTCTCACTTTCTCATTGACTTGAAACAGTAGCCTCCACTCCTATTGTATCCTATACTTCTATTTCCTTCTCTTCTTTCTTATAAACTATCTTAATACTTCATTCCTTGAAGACTTTAAAGAGTGCAGCCACTTACTTGGAAAATTTGGAAGCAAATTTACTTGAGGTAGGCTAGGCTTCAATCTACAGTTAAGGGTTTAGTTGGACTAACCTTTATGTGTAATGGTGCAGATTTATGGTTGATTATACTAGGCTGAATTTTCAGATCCTTGAAGGGTATTTTATGATGTGTTTGTGTGGATTTAAGAGCAAGATATGTTGATTAGTGAAGTGCTGAAATATTAATGATATTTGGACATAATTTTGATGATCTTTGGAATTGATTTTGATGACATTTGGACTGTTTGCTTATATATATCTTGTGACTATTTTCAATTAATCTTAAGAAGTAGAAGTTAAATGGTATGTGGAAAAATGGTTTAAATACTTGAGTGGTTCAGTTTTGAGGATTAAGTATTAGGATGGTAATTTGAAAGGAGAACAAGTTCTAGAGTATGTTCTATTTTTCTTGCGTAAGTGAAAAGGAATTAGACTTTCTATTTGGAAGGTGTATTAGAACTTACTAACTGGAGATTTATCATGTGGTTCTTAAACTTGATGAATATTTGCCATGCATAAGTTGGCATGACCTTGATTAAATTATGTATGGTGGTCGAGCCATATATTTGATATTACTATATTTTTTTTAATGAAATTTCCATGAGGTTGTATGAATTTGCTCATGGATTGTATTACAAATGAAAAGAATGGATTTTATGTGATGATATATATTGATTTTTTTTTGAATCTAGTATGAGATTTGAGAAACAAAATCTTATGTTACATCTAGTATGAGATGTAGAGACCAGGTGCACATGGAATTGATCATGCATTGTTTACGTACGACGGCCATAGTGTACTACATCTAGTACGAGATGTAGAGACCATGTGCACTCTAGAATTTCCTCATGCATATATTGTTTGAATTGTTACTTACTTATATTGATTTTTATTGGAATTCATTGATGAATTACTAACGTACTAATCTATTGATGGTTTAGTTTCACCTACTGAGAAATTTATGTCTCACTAGATTTGTTTCATTTTTTTTATATTTAGATGGCCTCAGTGATAATCTTTCCTAATGTGTTGGATTGGTGGTGGGACCAAGATGAAGTTAGAAATTGTTATGTTTTCACCATGCATTTTGTGATACATGTTTATGTGTATTTTGGAGCACATTTCCCTTTGTCGGTTCTCAATAATATGTTTAATCCAAATGGTCCTTGTCTTCAGTTTCCTCATGTATACCCTAATCCACCCATGGAACCAATCAACATATCCTCTAGCAACAATACCATGTATCCTCCTTTTGTACCAGTCCCTGGAGGTAACATGAATCCTAATAATGAATCTGATGTTGAGAAGTGTGTTGCTAATAATTTCTTAACTGAGCAAGTGGTACCATGGTGCATGGAATCTGAATGGGAATCAACTTTACTAGAAAATGTATGATTAAGTTGTTGATAGTACTTCTATGTTTATGGTTGGCTAGAAATTATGGTTTTGTATGAACTTTACATTTTGCACTTCAACTGGAATGTATGGTTGGTACTCTCTGAACTCGTAACCTGTATGATTGTAAGTGATGTTTAATGTAATGATGATGTAACTTATAAAAGCTACACGTATCTATATTATTAAAACTATACTAATATACGCTCCTTAAAAATAAACAATAATAAAAATATAATTTCTAAAACTAAATTAGGACATTACACATAGGGCAAAAATGATTAAAATCATGGTTCATAACAGAATCAAAACAATCATCTAGCAAGAGTAAAAATAAATTGACTTTGATGAGGTCCAAAGAAAATCCAATTCTAGAACTAGAAGGGAGTAATTTAGCTAGGCAATCAATAGCCAATAGATTGAAGTAAATCCTAATAAACATATTTCTAAGAAGCATTGCACAATAATGTATAAGGTGTAGACAAAATGCCAACTCCAGCCATCATCACATTAGTCGCTGCCAAAGTAAAACATTATAACCTCATAGATTAACCAGGTAGTAATAGAAATTGAGAAAGTGTGGTTAGGCATTTTTAGATAGAATATTACTTCCATAACAAAGATAAAAAAAATCATAATCTTCTTAAAAGTCCTTTCAATAAGCTTTTGATTATAAGTTGTTTTCAAAAACAATATACAATGTTTATGAGAATGAATTCATATAATATAAAGTGTTCAAGGATACAACAATAGTGTTCTTACTAAAATCTAGAAATGCCACGCACCGAGGTGGAGAAGGTCCAAGTGGGTTCCAGACTTTGCACATCAGATGGTGAGTAGACTTTGTTAGGAAAGGGGACTTGCAAAAGAAAAGAAAAGACTTTGACGCTCAAGTAAGTACATCAATTATAGAGATGATTGTATATTTGAAGATGTACATCCGAGGTTGTCTCGGAGAGGGTATGTTCATCGTGGGTGAATAATGTTGTGAATGAATGTGTAAAAGGGTTAGATAAAACCCATATTTATAGCTTGGAGTATGGACCTTGGGCCTTTGTTGATAATTAATCTGTTGATAAGATAAACTGATAATTGCAAGTTGTTACATAGTTCAAATAGTAGATAATGCATACCTTGTTGATAGTCTGTTACTTGTAGATAAGCAACAACTTGTAGATAATCTAAGATATGTTAGGAGATAATGTGATTATGCCTATTTGAATAATCAGGTGTAACATATAGTCTGTTAACTAATAAGACTCAACTGCTGAGGGTTGACGTTCACGCTCCTATAGTAGAACTGACATGGAGGACGGACACGTGTACAATGACCCATAGTGATGGCCACATGTAGTTTTACTATTTTGTGCAACACAGACAGTTTGCAATGAAATAAGTAAATAACATACCATTGAAAACTGTTTGAATGAAACTGCATTCATGTCTAATGGGCAATTCACCAGATAAATGTTTTTTGCACTGAACCTTCCTTCCATGATGTTGATTGGGTAATGCCTTTTTTACAACGAGAAAAAAAGTCTTTCCATCTTTGTCCAAGTTATTCTTTGAACGATTTTCAAAACTGAAATATATGATACTTTGTACTCGTAGAATTGATTCAAATTTTGGAGTTGTAGCAAGTGTGTAAGAATCTGTGTTCTCTCTATTAGAACAAAATAGGGAAAAACAATAAACGTTAATGTTACTAGTTAAAAAGGAAGTAGTAGCACAACAATAAGATAGATAACATAATTATAATGAAGCTTAATCATAATAAAAAAAACTGTGCTAAGAAAGTGTAGTATATTTTCATCTATTAAAAGATAAAATTATATATTTAGAAATGAGAAGAGAAAAGTATAATAATTTTTTTTTACAGTACAAAAGTGTAAAATTTAAATCTCTAAAAAAATGAGAGTATGAGAAAATTTTAGTCATAAAATTATTTTTATTGAAAATTTAGAATTATAATAAAATGTAATATGTTTACATTTATCAAAGAAGACAAATGTATCTCCATTTATCAAGAGATAGTAATATAAAAACATTTTAATAACAATATTGTTTAAGGGGAGGTTAAACAGTATTGTTTAACTTCTTGATAAAGCTAAACCTCACCAAATTATTGTCCAACCTTTCCTTTCCCTGTTGCATTTTATCAACCCAAGAGAGACCCCACTTTTTCTATGTAGGACCATAACCACAACTAACTCAAAAAGTACATTTTTATGCACAATTTCTAAATTCAATCGTCCAAAAAGCTCATGTTCAAATTCAAATACTAAGTCATGTAGTAAACTATCCATGAAGAAAGAAAAATCTTTTTCTGTACATTATAAAATCCAATGGCAAGTATATTATAGACAATTTTGTACATACAATTGTATACTAGAACTACACAAGGCAATATAGCATATTAAATTTTAATCAAACAATAACCCAATTAGTTTTAATCCCTGGCCTTTCATGTGCTTGTATTCTCATTGGTTGTACTAGTCCTTCGTAAGTACTCCTACTTCTTGGTGGTTGTCCCCTATTTTGTACCCAAACTAAAATGCATGATTAACAAATCAAAAACAAATTAAGTTGCACCACTTTTAGTTTTCAACAGATATATAATTTGATTAATTTGCTAGCTAAATAACTTTCATTCTTAATTTGACACCTTACTGATCCTCCTTCTGGTTCACTAGGTGGACATGCCTACACAGGAAGTTGTTTCGGTGCCATAAGAACTTTTTTCATTGACTGTACCGCTGATCAAGCTGACACAATCTTCAATTTGGAAATTATGTACACAGAGCAGTAATCTGGGGTGATTTGGTCATGGCTGTTGGTATTGAAAACAATATGAACACACACAATTAACCAAGAGGGGGGTGAATTGGTTAAAACAGGGACTTTATAAATTTCTTTGAAACTACCAGCGGATTAAGGATCGTATCACAAGTATACCCTTGTTAAAATTGAAACTTTCAATCAATCAAGACTCGCCTTCACTGCAAGCAATAGCAGAAAATCTATCTGTTAATCTTGAAAAAGATTAATCACAAGATAAGCAAATTTAAGACAGCTAGATGAGAATTAAGAGAACACCAAATCTATATTGGTTCACTCCTTCAAAGAAAAGCTACATCCAGTTTCTTCTAACCAAACCTTGGCTAGAGTTCCACTATATCAAAATATGTTTACAAATGATCACCCTTTATCAACCCTAGATAAAGAACTGAAATCTAAACCCCCTCCATACTTCTAATGATCAAGAATTAGAGAACCCTTCTCTGTTCTTTCCCTCTAAAGAACCCCACTCTAGAAAAGCTTTAAAGAACCTCTTTGAAATAGGAACTTACAAGAACAAAAGTAACAAATGAATTACAACAAAAGTTTAAGAGAGATACAACCTTATGATCCTCAGAATGTGAGTGAATGAATTTACCAAACAAAAATCAAGTTGAAAATAATGCAATATTGAAATCAGCTCTCCACGAAAACTCTTGACAAATCTTGTCCAAAAACAATTTGATCAATGATGCATGTGTTTCTTGGTTTTGGAACAAGAGTTATGTATCTCAGTATATCTTTTCTCAGAATCAGAGGGCTTTTGGAAGTGATGAAAAATTCAAATTATCAAGTTCTATCCAAAACAAAAGACCCAACAACTATTTATAGAAAACAGTTTCAACTTAATGTAATCGATTAAATCGTCCATGTAATCGATTATTTTAACAAAAGTAATCGATTAATATCCCATTTAATCGATTAAAGTGTTCTTAGTTCTTTCTGGAAAAGATATATGAGCAAAGTAATCGATTAAACCACTGAGTAATCGATTAAACCAGTCAGACTAGTTTCAGACATATGCTTATGTAATCAATTACGATTGGATAGTAATCGATTAAACTAGTCAAACGTATTCTGTGTTTATGTGTAGTGTAATTGATTACCATTTACTTGTAATCAATTAATTAGTTCTTCATGGCTTAAGTAATAGATTACCAATGTTGGTAATCGATTAAGTCAGTGCACAATGTTATTTTCCAAAACTTAACCATGAGAAATTTGCTTCTTTATGCAAACTTGAAAACCTTTATGCTTTTCACAAATCATGTATGCATGCTAATCATCATGTTTATGCAATGCAAGGATCATAAGATGATGCTCTTTAAACAACTTAACAAATTACAAATGCCTTCAATTGAATGACATGTAAAAAGCTAAAATCTATTTAAGGCACATGGCTTCATCCTTGTCTTGTTCTTCTTCCAGCTCCCCCTATATCTAACACGTATATCCTGATACTGATAGGTTTTAAATTTTTTTAGGCTTCCAACATATATGACATGAGAACAAATAATTAATAAGACTTGGAAAACTTACACTCTTGAATAGTAGAACCTGTTCTACAATAATACCTACAATCCACATATAACAGCAATTTAAAGTAGTATATAAATGACATGAGAACAAACAATAAGCAAAACAAGGTGCATGACATATAGAATAGTACTGTACCTAAAGCATATAGTTATAAACAGTGAGAAACCAAGTGGCTACATATAAATTTAAAAACAAGTTCTAATACTGAAAGTTTAGTTATAGATATTAATACCCTTTATTGCAAGGATTTTTTACAATTGTAGAGGAACAAAATAACCCTGCTGAATAGAACACCTCACTGCTACTCTGAATAACTACCCAAATAACATAATAACATTTTTGGCCCATGACAAATTTTACTCTTAAGATTCTTTTAACAACAAATAGGTTGCAGAAACAATGACAACTTCAAGATCTGATATCAATTCAAAAATATGGCATAAAAAAGGATAAGCAGACTGACTAGTTAGTAGTTGCAGCCACTCATACATGAAAGAAAAAAGGATAGGAATAGAAAATAAACCTCAAGTCTAATTGAAGAACATGATACTTTGACTTAGGATTGGATATGATAAAGACATTGTCCTGAAGTTGACACAATCAGAAAAATATAAAAAATTAATTCACATCTCAAAAGAGTGGTTTCATGCATATCGTGATGATGTGACAGTAAGTGGTAAACATAATATTATTACTGTTAGAGTCAGGGGGAGCTCAAGAGGATCAAGAAGTTGAGTATCTTAGGAAACCAATTATTTAGGCTTTTTACATTCCAAATCAATTTATTGGTAGTTGTAATTTGTGTATGTCTAAGGAAGACTTCCTATGATCCATTGCATCAAGCTCATTCATGGTTGTGCATTCATGTTTTCATAAAAGCATAAGTTTTGTGAAAAAGCTTTTCTGAAACATAAGGTTTTCATGATTGCATAAAAAGCCAAGTGTTCAATGTTTAGGTTTTTGGAAAAACAATTTCTCAGTGGTTTAATCGATTACCAGCAAATGGTAATCTATTACTTAAGCTTTCAAGAACACTTTAATCTATTACAATAGTATGGTAATCGATTAAATTGCACAAAATACAGAAAAGTCTTCCTATGATAATCGATTACTTGGCGCGTGTTTAGAACAAAGACTTCCTATGATAACCGATTACATTGCAAATTAATTGCTCATAAATCTTTTCCAGTAAGTTAAGAACACTTTAATCGATTAAATGAGTAAGTAATCGATTACATTAGTGAATAAATCGATTACTGACAGTTACAAACTGATTTCTATAAATAGTTGTTGGGTGTTTTGAAAAGACACAATGAAATATCAAAGTATTTTCATAAGCTTTTTGAAGTAAGAAAAGATTCCAAGTGCTAAACTATGATATACCCACAAATCCTCACGCTTCAAGAATTTTCATAAGCTTTTTGAAGTAAGAAAAGATTCCAAGTGCTAAACTATGATATACCCACAAATCCTCACGCTTCAAGATTTCTAAAGAGGATTTCTTTTTGGGCAAGTTTCAAAAGAAGTTTTGGAAGGAAAGTTCTGAAGTTGTTTCTTTCACCATTGATTCAAGTCTGGTAATATTTTGCTTACATCATCACTAGATCATTAGGTGGTCTCCTTTCATACAACTTGTTTGTAAGATCTTTTGAATTTCTTTTTGTGTGTAGCTATAACAATAGTTTTTCTTAAGGCTTTTCTAGAATAGGTGTTTCTAGAGGTAAGAGTAGAGATAGGTTTTCTCTATGTCTTGATCAGAGAGATTCTAAGTGAGTTAGAGATCTCATTCTTGATCTAGGTGTGATTGAGAGTGGTTGTAAAAAGCTTGTAAGAAACAAATTGTTATTAGTGGAACTCTAAGTTGTTGGTTAGAAGAACTGGATGTAGCTTCTCTAGGTTGAGAAGTGAACTAGCATAAATCTTTTTATTGACTACTTGATCTTTATCTTTTCTTGCTGTTATAACTTGTAATTCATTAGTGCTGCATTTCACAATCAACAAAAAAAAAATTTGATTGCTTTCTTTGAGTAGTGGTGTTTGGTTGGTTGAAAGCTTTCTTGGATTGTTTTGTGATATGATCTTGTTAATTCTGATTGTTTAAGAATTTTTAATTGTCCAATTCACCCCCCTCTTGGTTCTTGTGTGTTGTTCATACTGTTTTCAATTGGTATCAAAGCAGGTTCTTGTGTGTTACTCAACATCACTATATTTTTTCAAAGAAAATGAATACCATACAAATTACCTTCAAGGAGGGTGTCTCCCTCAATCGTCCTCCGATGTTTGAGGGAGAACACTTCAGTTTTGGAAAAACAGAATGCAGATATTCATTCAATCAAATGATCCTGGTGCATGGAATGCAATAAAAAATGTCCTTTGGTTCCAATCAAAACTATTGGTAATGAAATGATTCCCAAAGAATGGGATGAAATGATAGACGTAGAAAAGAGCGTAGTTCAAGATGATTTTAAAGCAAAGAATATGATAACCTCTGCATTATCATCTGATAAATTTTTCAAGACTATTAGGTGCAATAGTGCTAAGGAGATGTGGGAAATGTTAGAAATTACTCATGGAGGGATAGCCAAAGTTAGAAGATCAAGGAAGCATGCCTTGATTCATGAGTATGAGATATTCAAGATGAACATAACTAAAAACCTATCTCAACTCTAAACCAGATTCACACACATTATTAATCATCTTCATTGTCTTGGAAATACATTTGATGCTAAAGAATTAAACATCAAGATCTTGAAATGCTTAACAAGACCATGGCAACCAAAGGTGACAACGATCAAGGAATCTAAAGATCTATCAAAGCTGTCTATGGCTGCATTATTTGGTAAGTTACTTGAGTATGAGTTAGAAATGTCTCAACTAACACATGCAGAAGATGCAGACAAAAAATAGAAGAGTATTGCCTTGAAAGCTGCATCCTCAAATGTTGAGAAAGATGATGACTCTAGTGGAGATGAAGGTGATGAGAATCTGAACCTAATAGTCAAAAGGTTTAGCAAATTCATAAAGAAAAAGAAGAACAGAATGTTTACCAAGTTCAACAAAAGAAGTGACGACAACAACAACTGCTTTGAATGTGGTAAGTGATAAGTGTCATATTCTAGTTCATTTTAGGATTGTAATGTTGACACTTATCTTTTGATTTCAGTGAATTTGTTGATTAATTTGTCCTAAACCTAGTTGTTTTATATTTTGTTCAAGTATATAGGGTGCTATTCACATTTTGAAAGATTCATCCACTCAAATCCGGTGTTTTGATAAGTTTCAATGGTATCCAGAGCATCCAAGCAACCAAAACAAGCACAAAAGGGCAAAAAGGTCAAAATAAGAAGTCTTCTGAAGCAAACTCGCCCAGAACTCACCCAGGCTAGCATCTTTCTTCAACATTAAGTCTTTAACTCACCTGGGCAAGTGAAACATGTGTATTTAGCTTGCCTGGGTGAATCGCTGTTTCCAAAATTATGTTTTAACTCGCCCAGGCGAGTGAAAATAGGTAAAATTGGTCGCCTAGGCGAATGGACATAAGCATGTCACTATCTTCTATAAATAGCCGTGCAAATGAAGGAGAAATCATATTCTCTGGAGCCAAGAATGTGAGAAACACATAGAAAGCATAGAGAGAGGTGAGAGAAGAGAGAGAAAGAGTGGAACTCTGCAGAAACAGGCCGAGGATCACTACCTTCGTCATGTCCTCTGTTGATCTCTTGCTTTGCACCATGATTGGTTAGATTCTCCTAAGGATTGGATGTAATCTTTGTACCCTTATGTATCTCTTTTAATATTTTATATATGTATGAATATTTTCTACTCATTCTGGTGATTTCATTATGTTCTTAATGCTTGATTCTACTTGATCACTAGTTTCATGAAATTGGATTCTAAGATTGACTGGAAAGTGCCCTTAGGATTTGAACTGAATGATTTTACTCTTAACGTTACGTTGCTAGGAATAGAGCATAACGTTTAGATTTCAAATAGCATGCGATTATGATTGTAATTGTTGGTTTCAAAGAAAGCACCTGAAGAATGGACAAGAGATCAAGCTTGGTTTTGAGCTTTCAACATGCCTTGAAGACTTGAAGAATAAATTGTAATTAATTGTAAAGGAAGAAGCATCTTTGGTGATCCAAGTGCATAGCATTCATATCATGCATTTAGTATTTCAAATAGAGTCATAAAATTAACAAGGCTTTGCTAATTTGATTCAGTGTTTAAATTGAAACTAAGGTTTTTGGAAAAATACTGTTTTACACTATTTAATCGATTACTGAGGCATAATAATCGATTACTTTGTTCTTAGCTACTTCTGGAAAACCTATCAAGAACAATGTAATCGATTACATATCAGATTAATCGATTATTTCACCTTAACTTACATATAAAACAACATTGAGAAACATTTTAATCGATTACCAAGTAACTGTAATCATTACAAAGGCCAAATAGAAATCTCCTGGTTTATGAAGCTCATTACCTTAATCGATTACCAATACTTGTAATTGATTACATTATACACCACTGGTTCACTATCTGTTATAAAATAATCGATTACCAAAGTACGTAATCGATTACATAGTTCATTTGGCTAAGTTCTGATTTATGAAGCTCTCTGCCATAATCGATTACCACAAAATCGTAATCGATTACACAGTGCTTTTCAGCTGTATTCTGAACTTCATGTTTTTCTAAAGCTCACTGTGATAATCGATTACGCTACGGAATAATCGATTAATTAGTTCGTTGCCATAACCCAGAAGCCTATAGAACATATTAATCGATTACATATGATAAATAATCGATTATTAGGCGCTTGTAATCGATTACAGGCAGTTAGAAACATTTGTTATAAATAGAACTCATTCTGTGCCTAATATGTAACTTGTCAATTTCGAATTCTGAGCTAACATAAAGCATTCTAAATACTTTCTTGAGGTTCTTTGGGCTTTGGGTGTTCTTGCTCACATCAAAGTACTTATGGGTTCATGATTGTGTCTTGAAGCAAGAATGTTCTTGAAAAAGCTTAAGGATTGTGCTTTTCTGAGTCTTGTGTAGATTTCTTAAACCTGATTCACTCATTCATTTGCATCATTTATCATTGGATCATCAGGTGATTTCTTTCCTTAGCTTTGAAGGTGTACTCTGTTTTTATTTGTAATTGAATTACTATTGTAATTAAGGTTCTTGGATGTAATCTAGAGAAAGGGTTTCTCTAGGGGTGTGCTGAGTGGATTCTCAGTGGGTTGATCTCTAAGAACCTAATAGTGTTTTAGGTTTCTGAACTTTATCTAGGGTTGATAAAGAGAGATTTGTATAATTCTTGTAAGACAGAAAATTGCAATAGTGGAACTCCATTCTAGTGTTGAATGGAAGAAAACTGGATGTAGCTTCATAGTGTTTGAAGTGAACCAGTATAAATCTTTTGAGTCTTGTGTTTAAATTCGTGCTTGACAATCTTCCACATATATACATTGCTGAATTATCTTGCTAATCAATTTAACTTTGAATAATTGTATACCTTGGACTGAGCAAGTGATTGAATAAATATTTTTGGTTTCAAAGTGATAAAGATCCTAAGGGAAAACTCTGATTTTGCTAAAAGAATTTTAATTTACCAAGCCTAACCAATTCACCCCCCCTCTTGGTTAAGTGTGAAGTGTTCCTATCTTTTACAGTAATGTTGGGTTATTTTACTTCATATGCGAGGGATCGATATTCGGTAAATATCCTTAGGATTCTCGAATGTGAGGAATCAATTCGGGGTAAATTAATGTATGCATCAGTAATGATAGAAAATGATTTATACATGGTAATGTTAATTGGATACTGAGGGTATGAATGATGAAACCCAATCCTACGTTCTCTTTAATTAATTAAATTCATTTTATTAGTTTCTGTTATCTCCTTAATTTTTGACACACTATTTACGTTATTTCCATTATTTTCGTAAAATCATCAAACTTCAACCATACTTGTTGCATATAAACTATTAAACTGTTACTTTTATTTAAATTAACTGAGTAAACTCAAGTCCCTGTGGAGACGAACATTTATAAATTTTGTAACCTACGATGACATTGGTACGCTTGCCAATAGTATAACAGTAAGCAAGGCACATCAAATGTGAATGTCCTATATTTTTGAAGAAGCATTTAGGTGAAAAGAAAGCAAAGAAAGATGGAAAATCAAAGAAAGCCTACATTTCATGGGAAGAAGAGGCTTCAACAACTTTTGAATCCTCAAAAACTTGCAATCTCCAACAATAAGCTAAAAGGTAACCTTAGATGGCATACCACTAAACTTGCTTCAATGCAAGCTGAACTTTGTAACTTGAAAGAAGAGAATGAAAAACTTGTTTTAAGCTACAAAGCAAATGGGTGTGTGTGCTTCTTCCTCTTCAAAAGTAAATGACCACAAAGCTTTGTAAAAAGAGTTTGATGAATTCAAAAAGAGCCAACTTGAAAAATACATGACTTTACAAAGTGAAAACTCATACTTAGTAGATCTCATAAAAAACTTTATCAAGGAAAATGTAGTTTGAATCAAATGTTAAGTGTGCAAAAGCATGGTAGAGATACATCTAGATTAGGTTACATACATCAAACAAAGCCTTTTGGAAACACCAAGTTTGTACCTCCAAAACAGATGAATAGAAAAAGGATTTCATAAGTGTTATGCTAGAAGGAAGGACACACATCTCAAAATCTGTTATATGTCATTACTGCATGAAGGAATGACACACATCTCATAAGTGTTATGCTAAAAGGTTCTACGTGTCCACTGGAGACTGCATATGGGTTCCTAAGAAAAAGAAAAATAGCTAACCCTTATGGACCCAACCTTAATTAGGTACCTTTCTTTGTCCCTTGATTTGATTGTTGCAGGTGTGTCTTAGAGCTAAAGCATCATTATGGTACATAGACAGTGGATGCTCTAGACACATGACGGGTGATAAGTCCGTGCTTACAAATCTAACTTTAAAGGATGGAGGATTTGTCACTTATGGAGACAACAATAAAGGAAAGATAATAGGAGAAGACAATATTGGTGATATCTTTAAAACCAAGATCAGAAATGTACTTTATGTGGAGGGCCTAAAGCACAATCTTCTAAGTATAAGTCAGTTATGTGATAAAGGATTAAAGGTATCCTTTAATGATAATTGTTGCTTGATATGTGATGGCCAATCTTGTGAGGTTATTCGTGTAGGAAAGAGAAAGGGAAACATCTACTTGCTTGCTATAGAACATGCATTCATTCATAATATTAATTGCCTAGTAAGTAAGATTGATGAATCATAGTTGTGGCATAGGAGAGCTAGTCACATTAACATGCATCACATGAACAAGCTTATTAGAAAAGATTTAGTCATTGGTTTACCTAAACTTAAGTTCGAAAAGGACAAACTTTGTGATGTTTGTCAAAAGGGGAAACAAACAAAGATTTCTTTTCAAAATAAAAACTTTGTTTCCACCTCAAGACCTCTTGAATTGCTTCACATGGATTTGTTTGGTCATTCACGAACTATGAGCTTAGGAGACAATTACTATGGGCTTGTAATAGTTTATGAATACTCGAGATTTACATGGACTTTGTTTTTAAAATCCAAGAGTGATGCTTTCAATTCTTTCAGAAAATTAACCAAGCTTGTTCAAAATGAAAAAAGCTGCAAAATTACCTCAATAAGAAGTGATCATGGTGGTGAATTCCAAAATGAGCATTTTGAAAAGTTTTGTGAAGAAAATGGAATTAACCATAATTTTTCAGCTCCAAGAACATCTCAACAAAATGGTGTTGTGGAGAGGAAAAATAGATCTCTTGAAGAAGGAGCAAGAACTCTTCTTAATGAGACAAATTTGCCAAAACATTTTTGGGCAGATGCAGTGATTACTATTTGTTACACTTTAAATAGATTACTCATTAGGCCTATTTTAAATAAAAATCCTTATGAACTATACAAAGGTAGAAAACAAAACATTTCATAGCTTAGAACTTTTGGTTGTAAATGTTTTATTTTAAACAATGGAAAGGAGTCTCGGAAAATTTGATGCAAAGGCTGATGAAGCTATCTTTCTTGGATATTCATTACAAAGTAAAGCATATAGAGTTTTCAATAAAAAAAAACCTTATGCATGGAAGCATTTTTTCATGTTATTTGTGATGAACCTAACTCCTCAAAAGAGGAAAATAGTTGTGAGAATGATGCAGGTCCTATAGAAGATTATATCAAGATCAATGAATCAAATGAGAAGAAAAAGGATGAATCAAATGAAGAGATTGATCAGTCAACACCTTCTCAAAATCCTAAGGACTGGAGAACAACAAGAGATCTCTCCCTTAACAACATAATTGCTGAAGTAACTAAGGAAGTATCTACTAGATCTTCTCTTAGGAATTGATGCTATGATATGGCTTTTGTTTCTCAAATTGAACTTGTAACGCCTCTTCTTACTATCTCGTGCTTGATTGATTTTAGAAGAAATCTCGTGTCCACTTTGTATTAGACTTATCTTAGTTATAAGTTTTTCATGAAAAATTCTTTTCTTTTTGCTTCAATTTGATGATTCCTTCATAACATAAAAGATTTTCCTCACCGCGGTTCAAACCAATACAGTCCTTCAATACAAAATATAATACAGTCCATATTACATGCCCATTAATAAATAGTCCAAATACATATCATAAGCCACAAAATAAAAATCACGACATTCTTATTACATCTTCAACTCACATCCATGCACATCCTCAATTCGTCATCCATGCTCAGCTACTACTGTTCATCTGCTCGCCCAAATAAATTGGGGTCATCACAGGTGTCAACCACAGACACAAAATAGGGTAAGTCTATGATAAATATAATTTAAGTCACAATTAGACACAGAAGGTTATCACAATATATATATATATATATATATATATATATATATATATATATATATATATATATACAGAAAGTCATTCAAATATATATAAAGTCTTCTTAACATCGTCATAATATGATGCATCCTTAGCTTTTTATATTATCACGGTCGTAGGCCCCTGCCAGGCAAAATATAAAATAACACGGACTTATGCCCCCGCCAGGCTAAATATAAAATAACACGGACTTATGCCCCCGCCAGGCTCAGGCTAAATATAACACGGACTTATGCCCCCGCCAGGCTAAATATAACACGGACTTATGCCCCCGCCAGGCTCAATATAAAATAACACGGTCTTATGCCCCCGCCAGGCTAAATATAAAATAACACGGTAACATGAATCTGATACAGATTTTAATATATATATGGAGCAATATTTATACTTCTTTACACAAAATCCCAATTATTCAACCACAGTCCACTTCATAGATTTCTCAGAATAAATCATAATTCATCACAACTTAAATAGTGCAACATAATAATCATGATTCCATCATACTTTTCATATAACATTTAATAAGTAAGCTTAAGAATTTATAGCACAATAAACAACGCATAAACTTTAGTGAAACTATTCCTTTAAATCCAATATTTCCTTAGATATCATCATGTATCAAGATTCAAGCCAATTAAACAATTACCTATTAATTTTAATCATTCATACTACCAATCTTTTATTAAACTAAATTCCAATTATTTCTTCAATTCATCAATTCATTAAACCAACTTTAGTTCTTTGAGGCAATTAATCATACACCTAATAAGCAAGGCTTAATTTTTAAACAATTTGAGAATCCTAGCATACTTAAACCATATTTATCATAAACTTCCCATACCTTGCTTTGTTTTAAACCTTTTGGACAGCTTCTACTTCCTTTTTCTTGATTCTCACGTGCACTTATCTAAGTTGGTAGTCTTGGTTTTCTTTTTAAGTGAAGGTATATTTTGAAAATGATAGAAAGATCAAGGTGAGAAGGATGCAAAAGGGTTATGGCACGGCCACCTCTTGGTGTGTTTTGAAATTTTTTTGAAATGGCTTTTGAAACGGACAAAGCTAGGTAGTTGCACGTTCCCCTCCTCTTGTGCACGGTCCCCACTTGGTTTTTTATAAAATGAAAGGCTTGCTTTGTTAAAAAAAATCTCAAAATATCTTAAGTGATCATGACTTACTTTTGATTTGGTTGATTTCTATTGGCTAGCAAATCCTTACCTTCCATGTGTCTTGCTTTTTTGAATTCTCTACACTTCCTTTACTTCCTAGTTTGTTCTTCACGTGCCATTTCCATTATGTAGACAATTCCATTGAGCTTGATTCTATATGGTGGATGCTTGGTTGTAATAGTTTTGTAGTTATAAAATATCCTAAGACATTTAATGTTTCACTTTCTGCTTGGTTCACTTCTCATTGGCTAGTCATTCTTAACCTTACAAGTGGCTTGTTTCTACATTCTTCTCCCTTTCTCTTCATTTTCACGTGGGATACTAAAGCTTGGAGAGCAATCTCCATCAATTTCATGGCATAGCTAGGTTTTAAAGATACTTTGTGCTTTTCCCCAAAACCCGTATTAGTAAAATAGTAGTTCTGGACTCATTAACCGTTGGATCTCCTTAAAAATTTAAAGATATACTCCGAACCCACATATTTAACTTTTGACCGTTGGGATTTTTTAAGTAACATCTAGAGCTTTCTCCGTGCCCAAAGGAGTCAAGGAGGAGGTTTTCTTCAAAAAACTTCCTAATGTTATCATTGCTAACTTTCCACATGTTTCTTTCTTATTGACCATCCAATTTCCACCTTCCATGTGTCCAAGTCTTTGAATATTCTTCATCCTTCTCCCTCTTTGCACGTTGGTTTCCATTGCTTGGGAAACAATCCTTATTTTGTTCTCTTTTCTCACGTGGAGTGACCTTAAGTGAAAGTGTTTCATACTTTTGTTTCTTAATTGACTTTTCTTGCTTCCTATTGGTCCATCTTTGCCTGTAATTATTAAAATTACTAGACTATCTCATTTAGAAAACCTATTCCTCTCATAATTAAAAGAAAACTCCATAGATTATATCCATCCTTTGCTTGTGATTTTCGGATGTCTGAGTTAGTCTAGATTAAGCTCTTTTCAATCTATCTTCTAAAATTCGCAGAAGTTCTATTTTAGGGTTCTCTGCCTCCAACCTTGCTGATAACTTGTTATCTAAAAGTATTTTATCCTATATTCAGGTTCTCACAAATTTCTGAAGTCATCTTAGTCATTTTTGACCTAAGGGTATTTTGGTATTTTTCACCACTCACCATAGGGGTATAATTGTCATTTTTAAAAATGTTCAAGATAATTCTGTAATTGTTACCCTGGAGGTATTCTTGGTTATTTCTAAATATCCAAGGGTATTTATAAGATTTCTTCCCTAAAATGTCTGGCTAAACTATCTAGGGGTAATTTAGTCATTTACAAAATATCCAGGGGTATTTTTTGTCATTTCTCCTAAATCTTTGTACTGTCTTTAATTAACATTTTATCCTAGGAATTGACTGTGATTTCCAAAATTTTGGGGTGTTACAGAACCTGAGAACATTGATCAAGCATTACTTGATGAACATTGGATGCTTTCCATACATGATGAACTTAATCAGTTTAAGAGAAATGAAGTATGGGAACTTGCTCCTAGACCTTCTTCTCACAAGCCAATTGGCACCAAGTGGGTTTTTAGGAACAAACTTGATGAAAGTGGCATTATAGTCAGAAACAAAGCTAGATTGGTTGCAAAAGGTTACAACCAAGAGGAAGGCATTGACTATGAAGAAAGTTATGCTCCAGTAGCAAGGTTGGAAGCCATTATATTACCGCTTGCATTTGCTTGTTTAATGGATTTCAAACTATTCTAAATGGATGTAAAGAGTGCTTTTCTTAATGGATATATAGAGGAGGAAATCTATGTTGATCAACCTCTTGGTTTTGTTGATTTTAAAAAACCAAATCATGTTTTCAAACTAAAGAAATCTCTTTATGAATTAAAACAAGCTCCTAGGTCCTGGTATGAAAGATTAAGCAACTTCTTACTTAGTCAATCCTTCATAAGAGGACAAGTGGATAAAACATTGTTCATCAAGAATCTGCCAATGACATCTTACTAGATCAAATATATGTTGATGATATTGTTTTTGGTTCAACTAACAATTCCTTGTGCAAGGAATTCTTAATCTCTATGCAGAATGAATTTGAAATGTCAATGATGGGAGAATTAACATTCTTTCTTGGACTTCAAGTGAAGCAAATGAAGAATGGGACATTTCTTAGTCAAACAAAGTATTGCAATGAATTGATTAAGAAATTTGACATGGAGAAAAGCAAGGATGTTGCAACTCCTATGGCAACCACAACTTACCTTGATTCAAATGAAAAAGGCAAGAAGGTTGATGAGTCAAAGTATAGATGAATGATTGGATCACTATTGTACTTGACTGCAAATCATCAAGATATAATGTTGAGTGTGTGCTTGTGTGCAAGATATCAAGCTAATCCTAAAGAATCACACCTCACAGCAGTCAATAGAATCATCAAATACCTTAAATCAACTCCAAGAGTTGGTCTTTGGTATCCCAAAGGTGCATTACTGAATTTAATTGGATACTCATATTCTAATTTTGCAGGCTGCAAATTAGACAGGAAAAGCACAAGTGGAACATGCCATTTATTAGGAAGTTCACTAATCTCATGGCATTGCAAGAAACAATGTTGTGTTGCTCTATCAACAGCTGAGGCAGAGTACATTGCAGTTGGGAGTTGTTGTGCTTAAAGCTTGTGGCTAAAGCAATAATTACAAAACTTTGGTGTTGAATTGAAAGAAATTCCTTTGCTATGTGACTACACAAGTGCTATCAGCCTATCATTGAATCCAATAATGCACTCAAGGACAAAGCATATAGAGATCAGACATCACTTTCTTAGAGATCACATTCAAAAGGGTAATTGCTCAATTGAATTTATTGACACAAATAATCAATTGGCTGATATTTTTACTAAACCCCTTGCTAGAGATAGATTCTATGCTCTTAGGAACATGCTAGGAATTCTAGATAAATCTAATATTTGATAGCATGCTTATGATGTGTCTGACTACATGAATTTCAACTCACAAATTGATTATGTATCACATTTGGCTAAAACACAAATTTTGATGAATGACATTATTCATGCAGCATAATTGTCTGTTTTTATCGATTACCCTTCATATTAATTGATTATTTGATGCTTGAAGGCAATTTTGAGTGAAAAAATCTCTAGAGTAATCGATTACCCCTTCGTATTAATCGATTACTTAATGTTTAAAGGCAATTTAGAGTTAAAAACTCTCTAGAGTAATCAATTACAACAACGTGTTAATCAATTACTTAAGGTTTCAGGGCTATTTCAAAAATTAAAAACTCTCTAGAGTAATCGATTACGACCTCGAATTAATCAATTACACTAAGCTCAGAGGCATACTTTGCCCTGGAATAGTTCTGTGATTGATTACTTATGGCGTTTCTGCAAATCTGCACAATTTTCAATGAAACATGACTGACATCTTATCTCCAAACTCAAATTCAAATTTTGGTTCAGTGAATCCATACACTCTTGGAATTCAAGATAGTTGTTATCAAGTTTTCAAAATTCAAATTTTAAACTTGAAAATCTCTATAAATTCAAATTTTCAAATACTAAACTCCTCACACCTGAAATTCACTCTCTCCCTTAGCAAAACTAAGCTAATCTTTTGCTCTACTTCTTTCTCTTTTCCACCAAACCTCTACCCAACTTTTTCCTAAAGTCACCATGTCTCACCCATCTGCCTCCAATAAAATCAAAACCAGCAAAAGGAAGCCTGGCCAAACCTCTGTAGCATGGTGTAATCGATTACTCCAGTGAGAACTCAACCAGAGCAGCACACAATAATCGATTACTCCAGTAAGAGTTCAAAACAAAATTAACACACTGTAATCGATTACTATAGTGTGTAATCGATTACTCTAGTAAGGTTCTGATTCATAACAAGCTTCTTCATACATGTAATCGATTAATTCAATGAAGTAATTGATTACTCCAGAGCTTTTCAAAAAAATTTATTCAGTTTAGACACTCAGTAATCGATTATTTTGTCTAAGTAATTGATTACTTATTCAAAAAATTGTTTTTACAGGGCTTTCAATCATCAAATAATCGATTATTTCGTTGTGTAATCGATTATCACAATCAATTATGCAGAAACAACAGTGTTGATGCACCAAAATGCTTATGTTTTGCGCATCAATGATATATGGTCATTAATTTGGTGAATCATCAAATAGTAAGGCAATCAATGTGACATGCTAACATATGTTGGATTCATCAAGTATGCCTAGCATGTTTCTAAGTGCATAAAACCTATCTCTTGCCCAAGGTTTTGTAAATATGTCAGCCAATTGATTTAGAGTATCTACAAACTCAATTGTACAATTACCCTTTTGGATATGATCCCTGAGGAAATGATGCCTTATCTCAATATGTTTAGTCCTTGAATGCATGATTGGATTCTTGGATATGTTGATGGCACTTGTATTATCACAAAGTAGGGGTATCTCTTTTAGCTCAACACCAAAATCTTGGAGTTGTTGCTTCAACCAAAGGCTTTGTGCACAATAGCTTCCAGCAGAGATATACTCAGCTTCAGTAGTTGATAAAGCAACACAAGATTGCTTTTTGCAGTGCCAAGAGATTAGTGAGCTGCCTAATAAGTGGCATGTTCTACTAGTGCTCTTCCTATCCAATTTGTGTTGGATTTAGGGGGAGCTGCAAGAAGATTAAAGCAAGGATGAAGTAATTGGCTTGATGTTTTGGCTTTTTACATGCCCAATCAATTTGAAGGCATTTGTAATTTGTCTAAGTGGTTCAAGTTCATTGGCTTGTGATCCTTGCATTGCATTTGCATTCTCATTAATATACATACATGTTTTTAATCAAAGTATTAAAGCTATTCAATGATTTTAAAAGAAGCTAAGTTCTCATGGTTATGTTTTTGGAAAAATGAAAACTTACTGCTTTAATCGATTACACAATGTTTTTAATCTATTAAAAGCTATGTTCTAAATCTGGAAAAGTCATGAAGAACATATTAATCGATTACAGGCTTCTTGTAATTGATTACATAGTGCAATATGAAAATCACGCATCACTGCTTTAATCGATTACCATGTTATGTAATCGATTATCTTAGTTCGTTAGTCCATATGCATTATTGTTTTAATCGATTACCACAATCAGTAATCGATTACACATGCATATTTCATATTTTGAGCTTTACTGGTTTAATCAATTACCAGTCTTATGTAATCGATAATCACAACTTATTTCACATACATGATGACTGCTTTAATCGATTACATCACGTATTAATCGATTGTCCTGTTCATGAAAATTTTCTAGGAAGCCCAAGAGCATATTAATCGATTATCTGGTATTTTAATCAATTACATATGGTAAAATAATCGATTACACTATCATTTTAATCGATTATATTCAGTTAAATCAGTTTCTTTTTAAAGTTTTGTGGGTCTACTCTTTATAAATAGACATTAAACGAATTACTCTGAGCAATAAGTGACTTACCCAAATGATTTCAAAGCTTTGTAAGAGTCCTAGATAATAAGTTTTACTGAGTGAGAAACACAACTTGTGAGATCAAGATTTCTGATTTTTTGAGATGATGTGTTAAAGAAAATGAGTTTTTCAACAATATTGATATGAGCATTGACTTTCATACAACCTGGATTGATTGGTAACTTCATTCATTCGTTCATACATTGAAGGATCACAGGTTGTGTCTCTCTTGAACCTTTCTTTAGAATTCTCTGTGTATTAAAATTCTGTTGTGATATATCAAAGTGATTCTTTCAAGCTTTCTAGAGTAGGGTTCTCTAGGGATAAAGATCTGAGTAGGGTTCTCAGAATCTTTCTGATTTGTTTTCTAATAGTGTTTTAGAATTTAGATTCTTTATCTAGGGTTGATAAAGATATAGTGAAAACTCTAATCTAGTGTTGGTTGGAAGACACTAGATGTAGTCTCCATGTTAGTAAGGTGAACCAGTATAAATTGCTGAGTCTTTTATTCTAATTCTGTATATCTTTCATTGCTTGTATTTGGGTAATCAAAATATTATTAGCAAAGAAAATATTTCTGTTAGTATATGGATGTCCTAGAGACAATCTTTTCATTAGATTAGGATGTACATGTACTTTTCATATTGTCATGAATAAATTATAAGCGCTCTTTATCTTGTTTCATATTCTGTCTCGATATCATTATTAATATATGAGTAACTGGATAAAACCCTTGGAATAGAATAGGTATCTCTTGAGTATCAGTGATGGGATCACGATCATGAGGATTCAAGGATACCTGATGTTTACTCCTAAATTTTAAGTTCCTAGTCTAGAGACACTGAGAATGGGGATCAGTGATTTCGGGTAAGACTAGCACAACTTAACTACTTGTATACAGATACAAGGTAAAGACCTCATGAGCTACAGACATGGAGATGTCTTAGCTAAAGTCGTGGGTGGACCTATAAGGGTATATCTCGCACTGAACGGATCCACAAAGAGACTCTATGAAGAAATCTCACAGATAGTATCATTAGAGTAGTCTCTTATTATTTGGATGTGTCTTTCCTTAAACCAGAAGTTTTCACCTAGACTGTGTTCTAGAAGACATGCTTTGATTGTATACCTCGTCTGCCTGAAACATGGAGACACATAGGTATACCTTTGGGCATGTCCTGAAAGAACACGAGTCTAGTGTGACTAGCTGAAGGAATTCGTCAAATCTCTGTGAGAGATTAGGTTATCTGTAAACCGGAGAAATTGGGATGACATTTACGGGACTCGGGAATCTATGCATAGTAAAAGAAATCATGAGATGATTTTCCTTTAGAGTCAGTAAAATTGGAGACTCCCTATTTCATATTAAAGCTTACCCTAGACCGCAATGGCTGATACGTTTCCTTACCCTAGGTTTTATGGGAAGGTAACCGAGACGAAAGGAAATAGATACAAAAACCAAATAGATTTAATAGGATGTTCTTGTCATTTACCTAACTAGTTCTGGGGCAACAAAGCATTGCTAGTGCTTTGTGTTGTCATTAAATGGGTAGTGGCCTTGTTGGGCCCAAACTCATTGAGGTCAGTAGCTATGTTGGGCCTAATGGGTCACACACTAACACTTTATTGTCATGACATTATAGCAATAAAGGTTTTGGGCCTAATAATGGTTGTTGGCCCAAGAAAGAGTTTGGATACTTATCCTAAAGAGAGAGGGGCGCATGAATGGAGTTAATGGGCTTGGATAGTCCAAGACATTATTAATTACTTAAATAGTTAAATTAATTATCTAATATTTAAATTTGATAATTTAAATTTTGAATTTAAATATTTGAGTTTAAATATGAATTAACTATAGTAGTTAGTTTCATATCAAAAGGAGAAGATAAGAGCTAGATTTGAATTTGAATTCAACTAGAATCTTATCATGATCATGTCCTAGATTTTAGGAAGAATTTTGGGGGCTAATTATGGGCTTATACACGGCTGATATATGATTATCTTTTGGCAAAATTAAATCCCAAGTAATTTTGACTTGGTCTTAGGATGATAAGATAGGAGGTTGTTGGAAATTTTGAAATGCAACAACTCTATCTTATCTTCACATGTGGGATGCTTCATTATCAGATTTTTTGGTTAAAAATCTGACTCAAACTCTTCTATAAAGTGTGCTATTGTGATCATAGTTCTCTAATAATTTGAGACGAAAAACGCTAATCTACTTTCCTCTATTTTCACGTGCCCCTTTGTATGAGTGTTGGCTGAAAATTCAGCCACCAATATCATCTATTGGTGAGCCTCTTACATAAGTAAAAACACTTTAAAACATAACCTTCTTCCTCTCCATTGGTGTGCCTAGCCTACCTCCTTTGGTGTTTGTTGGTAGCCTTCAAGAAGTGTTCTTGAGTCTTGACAAGAAGTGGTGTGGATCAACATTAGAGGGCTTGTATCTTCAAGCCTATCCTTGATCATCAAATTTCGAATATAAACAAGGTAATATCTATGTCCTAAAGAATGATTCTTGTGTGGTATGTGTGTTTTCGCTTTAAAAATTTTGTTTTTCTCACATGCCTTCAGGCTTCAAGGACCTTTTCTTTCAAGTGTTTCTGTCATTGCATGCATAACAAGGTGGATCTTGGTTGAAAGAAAAAGTCTGGTTTACAAAAAGTGATTGAGTGATACGATCTAAGTTTTAATTCCGCAAATTATTTTTGAATAAAATATTTAAATATCTGTTTTAAACCAATTCACACACCCCCCCCCCTCTTGGTTTATTTGAAGTGTGTTCATTGTGTTTTCAATTTGCACCCTGCAAAGTCAAAATCAGAATATCCAATTAAGTTTAGAGATGCATCTTTAGGATACCATAGTCTAACTCTTGGTGTAGACTTGAGATATTTGAGAATCCTTTTGACTGCAGTAAGGTGTGATTCTTTAGGGTTTGCTTGGTATCTAACACACAAGCATACACTCAACATAATGTCAAGTCTACTTGCAGTTAAGCATAAAAAGGATCCAATCATTCCTCTGTATTTTGACTCATCAACATTTTTGAAAATGATATGAATACTTCACACTTAACCAAGAGGGGGGTGAATTGGTTAGACCTTGGTAAATCAAAAAATTCTTTAATCAAAATCAGATTTTTAAAGGATCTTTATCACTTTTCAAAACCAAGAAACCTTATTCAATCAAGTAGCTCAGCCCCTTAAAATTCAATGGATCAAAATTGACTTTTCAAGATAAGCAAATGAATCAAGAAACAATTTATATTAGGAGAGTAGATTCAGAAAACAACACTCAAGCAATTTATACTGGTTCACTTCAAAACCATGAAGCTACATCCAGTTTCTTTCAACCAACACTAGGTTGAAGTTCCACTATTTAATTCCTGTTCTTACAAGCAATTACAAAGCCTCTCTTTATCAACCCTAGATAAAGTTCAGAAATCTAAAACACTATTAGATTCTTAGAGACAAACCCACTGAGAACACTACTCAGCACAACCCCTAGAGAAACCCTATCTCTAGATTACAAGTAAGAACCCAATTACAATAGCAAATTACAAAATAATAATCAAAACGAAAATTACAACCAGATTAAGGAGAGAAACAACCTGATGATCCAATGTATGCAATGCAAAAGAAGTTACCAGAACATGTTGAATGTTTAAAACACAAG
Organism: Glycine latifolia; assembly: GCA_013407115.1. Lineage (NCBI taxonomy): Eukaryota > Viridiplantae > Streptophyta > Magnoliopsida > Fabales > Fabaceae > Glycine > Glycine latifolia. Next base: position 38,938 of record QARZ01041063.1, read on the forward strand.
AAACACAGCTTTCCTTAATCTTTAAATGGTTTCAAGCTTCAAGAGTGACTCAATTTCACATGATCAATGCAACATGAAGCTAGATTGAATCAAACCCTCAGAAAACTATTAAGAATGCTCATAAGACTGTTTAAGCTTAGAAAATTCGAATGGGTATTATTCCACAAGGTTACAAAAACAGCTGAGCAAGGGTTCTATTTATAACAGAAAATTTTAACAGTCAGTAATCGATTAAGACGTGCTAATAATCGATTAAATTACCTTGGTAATCGATTAACTTGCCATTATAATCGATTAATCTGTTCATAGGTTTTCTGGGTTTGAATAGCGAGCAAAATAATCGATTATCTCGAGCTGTAATCGATTATTACAGTCATAGCATATTTTTCACAAAGCTTGTTTAATCGATTACAGAACCTGGTAATCGATTAAACCAGTCATAGTGTATTTTCATAAACCTTGGATAATCGATTACAAATCCTGGTAATCGATTAAGACAGTGCAGCACAATTTTTCCAAAGCAAGGTGTAATCGATTACGAACTTTGGTAATCGATTAATTTAGTAAAATTTGGTTTTCTTCAAAGGCTATGTAATCGATTACTATATGTGGTAATCGATTATGGCAGTGGAGTGTTAAAATCAGATATGAGCATGTAATCGATTACAACTTCATCATAATCGATTAAAGAGTTCAACAAGGCAGTTTATATGAAAGCGTAGGTCAAATAATCGATTAAGTCGACATGGTAATCGATTAAACTGTTCTTGAAGATTTTCCAGAGTTGATGAAGAACAAAATAATCAATTAAGCCATTACTGTAATTGATTATTACAGTGAGAAATGCTTTTTCTTAAAACCTTTGAATTATTTTAAATCCTTAGTTAAAAATGCCAATGCCTTGTGATTTTTGTTAGCCTGATTAAGTTGAATATGTATTAAATGAATGCAATGCACTTGGATCACCAGAATTGCTTTTCTCTTACACAATTTAATCCTAAATTGTCTTCAAGTTATCCTTTGCATGTTGAAAGCTCAAAACCAAATCTTGAGTTAAATTTCTTCTTATTCTTGAAGTAGCTCCCCTTTAATCCAACAATTTTTTCCTTTATCATCTGAATCAAGATAGGTTGATGTAGCCATTGGAGTTGCAGCATCATTTCTCTTCTCCATTTCAAACTTCTTGATCATTTCCAAGCAGTACTTGGTTTGACTAAGAAAAGTCCCATTCTTCATTTGCTTGACTTGTAGTCCTAGAAAGAATGTGAGTTCTCCCATCATTGACATTTCAAACTCACTCTGCATAGAGACAGAAAATTCTCTACACATAGATTGATTAGTAGAACCAAATATAATGTCATCAACATAGATTTGAACCAACAAGATATCATTACCTCTTTTCTTGATGAAAAAGGTTTTGTCAACTTGTCCTCTTATGAAAGATTGGTCAAGCAAAAATTTGCTCAATCTCTCATACCAAGAAGACCTTGGTGTTTGTTTCAAACCATAAAGTGCTTTTCTTAATTTGAAAACATGGTTTGGATGTTCGTAATCAATAAATCTAGGAGGCTAATCAACATATATCTCATCTTCAGTGTAACCATTTAAAAAACCACTTTTAACATCCATTTGAAACAATTTAAAGTCCATCAAACATGCCTATGCAAGCAACAACCTAATGGCTTCTAACTTAGCAACTGGAGCATAGGTTTCATCATAGTCAATGCCTTCCTCTTGGTTGTATCCTTTAGCAATCAATCTAGCTTTGTTCCTTACTATGATGCCACTTTCATCAAGCTTGTTTCAAAAAACCCACTTAGTGCCAATAGGTTTATGAGAAGAGGGTCTAGGAATTAATTCTCAAACTTCATTTCTCTTAGATTGATTTAATTCATCATGCATGGCCATCATCCAATGTTCATCAAGCAAAGCTTGGTCAATACTCTTCGGTTTAATCTGTGAAACAAAAGCCATAGTACAACAAAGATTTCTTAAAAAGGATCTAGTATAAACTCCCTTGAAAACTTCCCCAATTATGTTGTCAAAGGAAAGATCTTTAGTTATTCTCCCATCCTTGGACTTTTGTATTGGTGTTGAATGTTCCCATTCATCATATGGTTCTGCCTTTTCCTTTCCATTCAGATATTTGATTTGCATGTATTCTTCCATTGGCCCTGCATCAATATCACACTCATTTTCCTCCTTAGATGGGTTAGACTCATCACATATAACATGGACAGATTCCTCTACACACAATGTTCTTTTATTAAAGATCCTGTAAGCTTTACTTTGCAAAAAGTAACCAAGAAAAATTGCTTCATCAGCTTTAGAATCAAAGTTGCAAAGAGAATATTTACCATTGTTTAAAACAAAACACTTGCAGCCAAATGCTCTAAAGTGAAATATGTTTGGTTTCCTTCCTTTGTATAGTTCATAATAGGTTTTCTTCAAATAGGCCTTATGAGAATCCTATTCAAAGTGTAGCAAATTGTACTAACCGCATCAGCCCAAATAGTGTTTAGACAAATTTGTTTCATTTAGAAGGGTTCTTGCTCCTTCTTCAAGGGATCTATTTTTCCTCTCCACAACACAATTTTGTTGGGGTGTTCTTGGAGCTGAAAAATTGCGATTGATTCCAAATTCTTCACAAAAATTTTCAAAGTACTCATTTTGGAATTCACCACCATGATTACTTCTAATTGAAACAATATTGCATGCTTTTTCATTTTGAATGATCTTGGCTAATTTTCTAAATGTTGTGAAAGTATCACTCTTGGATCTTATGAACAAAGTTCATGTGTATCTAGAGTAATCATCTACAATAACAAGCCCATAGAAATTACCCCCCAAGCTCATGGTTCTAGAAGGACCAAATAAATCCATATGAGCAATTCAAGGGGTCTAGAGGTAGAAACAACATTTTTACTTTGAAAATAATTCTTTGATTGTTTTCCCTTTTGACAAGCATCACATATTTTATTTTTCTCAAACTTAAGCTTAGGTAAGCCTGTGACTAAGTCCTTCCTAACAAGCTAGTTCATATGATGCATGTTTATATGACTAGCTCTCCTATGCCATAACCATGTCTCATTAATTTTACTTACAAGGCAGCTAGTGTTGTGAATAAATGCATGCTCAATGGATAGAACATATATGTTACCCTTTCTGTAATGCCCCGTATGCATCCGGTTCATTAACATTGATTTATGGTCGTTAAGCGCAGCAATTATTACAGATAATCAATTTGGAAGCGATAAACAAAATAACATCATCAAACGTCATTAGCAATGATATGCTTCCAGCATATAGTAGTTTTTAGGTTTAATTAATTAATAAATTGTTTAAGATTTAGTAAATTAGATTAGGAATTGGTTAATTATCATTTTAATTGCATATTAATTTAATTTCTTAGTTATTTTATCATTTAGGAACCAACAAGAGAGGAAAAGAAGCAGAAAGAGCAAGCCAGTGCTCTCGAACAAGTCACGCGATCAGCGTGGGATCTCATGTGATCAGCGTGGAAGTGTCAAGATCAACTAATTCAGTTCGAAGAGCTCACGCGAGTAGTGCCAACAGCCACGGGATCAGCGTCAGATGTTGAAACACAGACTCTCAGCTCGAACAAGTCACGCTGGTAGCGTGACCATCCATGCGAATCGCGCCATGCTATCAAAACTCAAGCATTAAATTTGAATGACCCACGCGATCAGCGTGGACATCCACGCTATCAGTGCGAGAAGTTCAGAGCAGCTCATTTAACTTGAATAACCTACGCGGATCGCGTGGGACTTCACGTTAATCGCGTGACAAGCTCGCTGTTTCCTAAATTAAAAGATTTGAAATTGATTCAGTGGGGAAAACAATTCCTCATTACTGGAATTAGACCTAGGACGTCTTAGGGCATAAAAGGAAGCCTCTGGGTCACAAAGAAACGGCTTTTACTGGGTATTGGACAGATTTGTTCAAGAAGAAGTCATTGAAGAACCTTGGGAGAAGATTGGAAGCATTGAGGATTTGCAGAACAGCACTCTGTGTAACCTTTCCTTTTCCTTGGTAAATTCTCTCTGGGAGTATGTTAGTCATGAAAGTAATATCAATTTTGAGTATGCTTGGCTAATTCTTGTATTGTGGTTGAGCCATGAACCTATGAGAATTCCTCTATGTCTTGATTGGTTTTAATAAGAAGTTATCCTAATTGCTTTGTTTTATTCTATTCTTCACTGCATAATTCTTAATTTGGACTGGCCATTCTGTTAAGAAACTTAGGGTTGGGATTCACAGTAGGGATATTGGGATTCTAGTTTCTGAAATGAGTAAAACAACAATTTATACATTGCCTAGGGATAGGGATGTGTGGTTGCAGCAATTTCAGGTTGTGTCTGCTTAATGCTTTGTTTAAGAAGGAATCACTAAGGGATTAGGGTTTTTAATTTCACCAAAGGGTTAAATTACTAAGGGATTAGGATTTAGCTACTTATAAGAGAACACATCAGCTGAGTAATTAGGATTAGTTCAAGTTAATAATCAATTGAAGCATAGAAGAAAAGAATCATAGGGGATTGCGCTTAACTATAATCACTTCTCGCTACTACAGTAAAATCTAATTTACGTTCGCTTACATTCTTGTTAAATTTCTGTCATTTAAATTACATTACTTAAACACAACTCAACAAACTCTCTCAAACTCATTATTTGTTTTCCAATTTCTAAGACGTGAAGTTACGTAAGATTGCATTCAATCCCTGTGGAGACGTGTAACACCCCGTGTGCACCCGGTGTATTATCATTATGATTATATCAGATTAGCGCTTAAACTCTTTGATTAAAAACTTGCGGAAGCATAATCGAAAACCATATTTCTTGATTACATTATGTATGGAATATATAACATCTCATCACAAACAACACAAGCCCCTGCTTATCCAGAATGACAAAACTATAGGCAGATAAACAAAATATCTCAACAGATATAACCAGGAGGAAGCATCAATAACATATCATAGCTGGTTATGTACATATATCCATCAGCATCAAAACCACACCCGTGGTTATACAAAAGAATGAGCCAACACTGGCCTTGGCCTCAAAGACCACTTCCTCACATGAGGGTATACAAAACTAAATAGAGCATATACAAATATATCATGTGTGCACACCCACACCTTCCCTCTACAGGGGTACAAAACAACCATCAAACCAAAATGAGCTACCCAGCTCCTCTTCAGCGGTCCACAGCCAGGCAAACAGTGTCTCTACTGGGGCCTCCCGCCCTGAGACCGCTCCTCTCTGCTAGAAGCGTCACCTGTAACAACATAAACCCCACACGGGGTGAGATATACATCTCAGTAAGCTTAGGGTCCTTGGAGGCATCTCCTCCACCCTGGCTCACTTCCCATGACACAAACATAGGGCATCACAATCACACCGGCCTCCCGGCCCTCATAATAATGCAAGCAAGTCATCTAGCTCTAATGTAAGGTGGATCCAATCAACACCAAACCTCAGTGTGAAACCGGAATTCACACCCGTGCCATCCCATCGGGAGCTATCCCTTACGCATGGATGCATGTATATGGTACCTCCGAGAATAGGCAATCAACCGCAACGGGACACACCTATCTCTTGGTCTTAGGGGATCATCATCACCCCGGGATCATCATCACCCAAGAGCAAACCAACTAGGAGGAAACCATCTCCTAGGGAGGTCCATATCTATCTAACTGGCCAGAAGATCTATCAACAGGTATCATACACGTACAAACATAGATACAAGCATACATATCATTATGAGTAATGCAACAACCATCAATGTATGCATCATGAATGCAACCATCACTCCCTCGGAGTATGGTGGAACACAGCAAGTGGGAAACATCCCCAAGGGACCAAGAACTTACCTGGCAAAGCCGAGCTCTGCAGTTCTTCCCTTGCTCCGTGGCCTACGCCACTGACACCCGCGGTGTCACGCCCTAAACAAGGCATACAATCACATATCAATATCAATACAGCCATATCAGGCACAAGCATATCAACGGTCCTCAACCGGCACAATGAAAGGAACCTCAGCCCTTTCCAAAACCACAAGTCCTCTAACTTAAGGTTCATCCAGGCTCATCACTCCCAAGCCATCTCATAGACCCTTAATGGTCTATCTCATCTCAAACAAGGCACTTGAGTCGCCACAAGACTCGGTGCAATCCATCATCAAGAGCTCAAAGCTCTATACAAGGCCTAAAGCTCAAGGATTCATATGTGGCTTGAACGGTTCTTTCACACACAAGACACCGTTCCAACAGCCTCTCAAGCACATAAAACCACAAACTAAGGCTCTTGCATGTCACAACATAGCCAAGCAACTCAGCACACCACTAAACATGCATTACATAGAGCCAAGAGTCAAAGTTCACCAAACTAACATTTGAGAGCTAATCCTTCATCCTCACAACATTCTAAACACATGTTTCTAAAGGACCCAAGGCTAATACTAGCTCTATCACAAGTGGGTCACTATTCACTCAAAACCCCAACTCACAAATCAAGCGGTGAATCTCGAGTTTCTTACCTCAAAGATGACAAGGAAGGCCCAAGGACGACTCCCCCCAAGCTTGGGTATCCACGAATCGCCGCCGTTCCTCGCCGAACTCGAGTTCTATGAACTTCCCTTGAGAAAGGGATTCTCAAAATGAGTGGGTTTTAAGGGAAAAAGAGGAAGGATTCAAGCTCACCAAGTGTTTTCCAACAAGAATGGTGTTTAAGGAACTTGTTTTGGTGAACTATGGTGAAGAAATGAAGCTTGGAGCTTCAACAATGGAGGAAGGGTGTTCAGAGGAAGAAGAAAGCAAGTGTTTTGGCCAAAAATCGCGAAAGTGAGCTTTTATAATGGTCCAGGTCGCGTTCTGGCGCTGATCGCGCCACTATGGCGCTATCCGCGCCAAGTTCCAGCATCTGTGGCACTAATGGTGCCAATCCGGCGCTCCTGGCGCCAAAAACCAGCATCTGTGGCGCTCCTGGCGCCATAAAATCCGTCACAAAATTCGTCGCTAATTCCGTCGCAAAATATGTCGCTAACGCTTTTTCTGACGGAATATAGGAAATTTAAACTTTTCTTTCTTTTTCTCTTATTTATTAAACCTAGGTTATTATAAGACGATACTTGACTTACTCACTTTATTACTTGAAACGAACGGTACACTTGCCGAGTTCGCAACAAGCAACACCCACTGTACATCATATATGGTGAATTCTCATAATATACAATGTATATATCAAAACTATACAAATCCCTCTTAGGGTACAAAATAATAGGCATAAATCAAAAGATAGAGCCAACATGCTCTCAAACTCTATGCCTAAGGTTCCCACATAACCATATCCCTCTTCTCGGGCCTCTTGCCCTGGGATCTATCAGCCGCTCCCTAGGTATCACCTGCAAAACATAATCCCCAACAGGGGTGAGATAACAATCTCAGTAAACTCAGGGTCCTTGGAGGTCTTTCCTCCCCCTGGTTCACTTCTATGATATATGGTATTAAAATTATCATCACACTAACTAGCCATCATGGCTCTCATAAAAGGATCACAGATATATCATCACACCGGTGTCATTCCGCTAGACACTACCAACATCGGGAATGCAATACAAAACAACATATAAATATGTCTCTTTTAAGAGAATTTATCCACTTATGGCACATTCTCTTAGAGATACAACATATATAACCTGGCCTGAGGAAGATCATCCACTGAAGGGCATTCATTCACTCAGGACTTCCACACACTGCTTGAGGAAGATCATCCACTGAAGGGCTCTCATTCACTCAGGACTCTCATCACATACTACCTGAGGAAGATCATCCACTGAAGGGCTCTCATTCACTCAGGATTCTCAAACACTACCTGAGGAAGATCATTCACTGAAGGGCTCTTATTCACTCAGGATTTACATCATATCTAATCTATTCTACTGGCCAAAGAACCTCAACAAACACACAACACATCATCACAGTGTATATCATATACATGTCCTTAATCAAAGCAGTAACACACAATTTCAATACACATGCATCATGGCATACAATAATCATCACTCCCTCGGAGTATGGTGGAACACAGTCAATGGGAAACACTCCCAAGAACAAAGAGCTTACCTGGCAACGTAATGCTCTGCTGTCCAATCCTTGGACCATGGTCTCCGCCACTGACACCCTTGGTGTCACGCCCTATACAAAGGCACACAAGCAAGAATCAACAACGGTTCTCAACCGTTCAGAAGAAAAGAAAAGCAATTCCTTTCCATTTAAACCTCTTTTGTTAGATTCAAGAATCAGAAGACAAGTGTTATTTTGATATTTGTTACATGTCCACTCATATTTTGATGGCATTTGTAATTTTTCCTTTTGGTTAAGCTTGGTTCATTAAGGATAAAATCCTATAATCCTTTGCAATCATTAAAGAAATTATACATGCATGCATTCACACTTAGCTTAAGAATCATATTAGTATATGCAAATAATTAGAAATACATTTGTAAATCTAAACAAGCATAAAATGATTTTTTTACTGTTTTAATCGATTACATAAGTCATATAATCGATTACATAAGGCATCTGCATAAATCAGTTTAGCCTGATGAACTGGTTTAATCGATTACCAAATAATTGTAATCGATTAAATATGCTCTGGAGTACTTTGGAAATATTCTGGCGTAATCGATTAAAGTGCATTATAATCGATTACCTCTGCTTGTGAAGAATATTTGTATTTCTGGCGAAATTGATTACATGGTCAAATAATCGATTATTATGTTCGTTCAAGATTTCCAGAACTGAGATGAACAATTTAATCGATTATTGAGACGGAATAATCGATTATTGATGATTAAATAATCGATTACATTAGCTAAATAATCGATTACAGTCTGTTAAATCTGTTTTTTTATAAATAGAAAAGTTGTGTCACTGAAAATTACGATCTAGAAAAGAGAGCTTTCATGACTATCAGTGTGATTACATTCTCTAAAGGTTCAGAAGAGTTTAAAAAGTTGATTTTACATGTGTTGATCATTGAAGTTAGATTCAACATGGTTGCTTAGTAGAAGATCTCATTGAGTGTGATCATTCATGTAAAGAGGTGATTCAAGAAGGTTCAAGATAGAGTTTCATGCATCATTTAAGGTTGTATAATTCGTTCATATCATTTTAGCTGCAAAGGAAAATAAGGTGATATCCTTCTTGAACATTAAGCTTTGTTATTTGTAATTGTTCTTTTGTTTACTGTAATCTGTGTTGATTTTCCATGTAACAGTTGGGGTTCTTTAAAGCTTTACTAGAAAGGGTTTTTCTAGGGGGGTTGAACTGAGAGGGGTTCTCTAGTTCTAGGTCTTTTGATAAATCTAGGGAGTAGATTTAGAGTTTTGCCTAGGGTGGGTGAAAGAGACCTTGTTGATTGCTTGTAAAGAACTAAGATCTGTTAGTGGAACTTTAATCTGGTTTGGATTAGAAGGTAAACTGGATGTAGCCTCCATGGTTGAGAGGTGAACCAGTATAAAGTTGTGTGCATTTAAGCTTTGGTTTATATTTCATTGATTTCTTGTGATATTCAATTTTGTGTATCAACTCAAACTTTGATTCAGCACAAGAGTTAATTGATTGGAGAAGATAATTGTTTTCTAAATTGTTTTGATCTAAGATACGATCCAAATTAATTCTTCCGCTATATATTGATTTGTAAGAAATAAAAAAAAGGGGAAAAAACCAATTCACCCCCCCCCTCTTGGTTTATTGGATTAGGTATTCATTGTATTTTCGTCTTTATCTTCTATCTTAAAGTTATCAGAACTAACCACGTTATAGGTGACTCACAGACCCTCGGCAGGATCTATCTCAGCCTAACCAAGGCACTAGAGTCTCTCCAAGACTCTGCATGAACCAATTCCATGCCCTAATCAGACCATATTTCAATGATTATCAAGTTTATCAAAATGATTACTTCAATACTCTTTCACCGTTTATATGGTCTCCTGAACATATTTTGTAAAAGAACCTAGGCTCATACATATCATAATATTCCCCATTTAACCAACATTCTTCCTACTCATACATATCTCAGAGTCAAAACAAAACTTCATCAATAGTCATGATTCAAAGTTCAATATTCATCAGAACAATCTCCTGAGCATACTTTTCTAAAGGACCCAAGCCTAATTCCAACCCTAACACAAATGGGTCACTATTCATCCTAAGAACAGTTTCACAAATCAATTGGTAAAACTTGAGTTTCTTACCTCTAAACTGTCGAGGAAGGCTGGAGGATCACTTCTCCAAGCTTTAGCGTCCTTGAATCGCCTTTTTTCCCTTCCAAGATTCAATTTTGCAAAGTTCCCTAGAGAACGGGATCTCTTCGATTGATGGTTCTCTCGAGAAACTGAAGCTGGAATCTAGCTCATGGAGGAGTTTCAATCAACTTTCTAGTTACGTAGGAAGTGTTTAGATGAGAAATGGAGAAGATATGAAGCTTCCTCGGTCCGTCAATGGCAGAAGCAGCGAGAGGAAGAAGGAAATGCGGTTTTTGGGCCAGAATTCATTCAAATGACCTTTTTATAGGGTCCTGTACATGTTCCCACGCTACTGGCACCACACCCCACGCTAATCGCGCCAAGAATTCGAAAGAAAGAGCCTCCTGGAGCATTCTAGCGCTAATCGCGCCACATGGTCGAGTCATGGCGCTAACGGCGCCTCTCCTGGCGCTAATCGCGCAAATAAAATAGTAATTAATTATTTTTTTTTTACAAATCATGGTTATTATACTTTCTCTTACCAACATGGATAACCTCACCACTTTGACCATCACAAATTAAACAACAATTGTCATTGAAAGAGACCTTGAGTCCTTTGTCGCATAGTTGGCTTATGCTTAGGAGGTTGTGCTTCAAACCTTCCACATAAAGCACATTCTTTATCTTTGTTTTGAAGCTATCTCCTATATTTCCTTCTCCAATGATCTTTCCTTTATTATTATCACCATAAGTGACATATCCTCCATCTTTGAGAGTCAAATTTGTGAGCATGGACATGTCGCCTGTCATGTGCCTAGAGTAACCACTATCAAGGTACCATAATGCTGATTTTGCTCTTAGACACACCTGAAAAATTCAAGTTAAGTAACAAAGAAAGGTACCCGATGTGGGTTGGGTCCATAGGGGTTAGTTGGCTTCCATTTTCTCTTAGGCACCCAAATGCATTCACCATTAGGCACATAGTATCTCCTAGCATAACACCTAATGGATGTATGACCTTTCTTCATGCAATAATTGCAAGTAATAGAGTTTGATGCTCTTTCAAAATGAGTCACTTGATGATACTTAGTTTTTGAAAAGCCTCTTTGATTTTTCTGTTTTGGTGGTACAAACTTTGTTTTTCCAAAAGATTTTGATCCATGTTTGTAACCCAAACCAGAAGTATCTCGAGCATATTTTTGAACACTAAGCATTTGATTCAAACTACATTTTCCTCTATAGAGCCTTTTCAAAAGATCAACCAAGTAAGAATTTTCTGAAAGCAAAAGCATATATTTTTCACCTTGACTCTTTTTATAATCATCAAATTCTTTTTGTAAAAGCTTGCATTTATCAACATTTGAAGATGATGAGGCACATACAAATCCATTAGCTTTGTAACTTGAAACAAACTTTTCATTTTCTTCTTTCAAATTGCAAAGTTTATATTGCAATTCAGCAATTTTGGTAACATGCCATTTGAGATTACCTTTCAGCCTATTATTGGTTTGTGCAAGTTTTTGGGCCTCTTCATGCATCTCATGGAAAACATTAACAATATTATCATATTCAGAATTTACCTCAAATTCAGCACTTGAGAATTTGATAAGTGTCATATTTTAGTTCATTTTAGGATTGTAATGTTGACACTTATCTTTTGGTTTCAGTGAATTTATTGATTAATTTGCCCTAAACCTAGTTATTTTATATTTTGTGTAAATATATAGGGTGTTATTCACATTTTGGAAGATTCATCCACTCAAATCCGGTGTTTTGATAAGTTTCAATAGTATTCGGAGCATCCAAGCAACCAAAACAAGCACAAAAGGGCAAAAAGGTCAAAATAGGAAGTCTTCTGAAGCAAACTCGCCTAGAACTCGCTCAGGCTAGCATCTTTCTTCAACATTAAGTCTTTAACTCACTTAGGCAAGTGAAACATGTGTATTTAGCTCGCCTGGGCGAATGGCTGTTTCCAGAATTATGTTTTAACTCGCCCAGGCGAGTGAAAACAGACAAAATTGGTCGCCTGGGCGAATGGACCTAAGCTGGCAACCATTTCCTATAAATAGCCATGCAAAATGGAGAAGAAAACATGTTGGGAAGTGAGAGAACGTGAGGAAAGGCTTTAGGAAGCTTAGAGAGAGTGAGCGAAGTGAGAATTTGGTGAGAAAACTCTGCCAGAGTGATTCAGGGATCACCTCTTTCATCATGTATTCAGTTGATCTTGTGCTCTCCACAATGATCAGCTAACTTCTCTAAGGATTAGATGTAATCTTCCACCCTTATATATCTCTTTTAATATTTGATATATATGAATCTTTTCTACTCATTGATAGTGATTTCATTATGTTTTTAATGCTTGATTCTACTTGATCACTAGTTTCATGAAATAGGGTTCTAAGTTTAACTGGAAAGTACTCTTAGGATTTGAACTAAATAATTTTACTCTTTACGTTACGTTGCTAGGAATAGGGCATAATGTTTTGATTGCAAATAACACGAGATTATGATTGTAATGCTAGAATATTTATTTTATATGCGAGGAATCAACATTTAATAAATATCCTTAGAATTCTCAACTGCGAGAAATCGATTTGGGGTGATTTAATGTGTGCATCAATAAGGATAGAAAATGATTTATACATGGTAATATTAATTGGATGCTAGGGGTATGAGCGATGAAATCCAATCCTACACTTTTCTTGAATTAATTAAACTCATTTTATTGGTTTCCATAAATTTGACACACTCAAGTCGTTGTTTCCGTACTTTCTTTAAATTCTGTAATTTCTGTTATTTCACAAATACATGAAACTCCACTTATACTCGTTGTACATAACTATTAAATTGTTAAATTTTATTTGGATTAATTGAGTAACTCAAGTCCTTGTGGAGACGATCTTTTATAAATTTTGTAATCTGCTACGATAATTGGTACGCTTGCCAAGAGTGTAATAGAATTCTTCATCATCACTTAATGTGGAAGTGAAGCAAACATTAGCTTCTTCATTTTCACTTGTTGATTCGAAGGTTATTGAATCATTGTCTTCCCATGCTATGTATGCCTTCTTTGGCTTCCCTTCTTTCTTTGTCTTCCTCTCACCTTGTTGCTTCTTCAAAAAGATTGGACATTCAGATTTGATGTCTCCAGGCTTACCACATTCGAAGCAAGTGAAGTTGGTGGAGTTGTTGTTGTTGCTGTCATTTTTTCTGTTGAACTTTAGCAACTTTTTGTTCTTGTTTCTTCTTATGAACTTGTTGAATTTCTTCACTATTAGGTTCATATGTTTATCACATTCATCTTCACTTGTGTCTTCTTCCTTTTCCACATGAGTTGATGCAATTTTCAGAGCTATACTCTTGTGTTTCTTCTTTTCATCCTCTGCATGTGTTAGCTGTGACATTTCAAGTTCATACTCAAGAAGCTTACCAAAAAGTGCAGCCATGGACATCTTGGATAGATCTTTTGATTCCTTGATTGTTGTAACTTTTGGTTGCCATGGTCTTGTGAGACACTTCAATATTTTGATGTTTAATTCTTCAGCATCAAAAATCTTCCCAAGACCAAGAAGATGGTTGACAATGTGAGTGAACCTTGTTTGTAGCTGAGAAATGTTTTATGTATTGCTCATCTTAAACATTTCATATTCATGAATCAAGGCATGCTTCCTTAACCTCCTCACTTCATTTGTTCCTTCATGAGTTACTTCCAATATCTCCCACATTTCTTTTGCGATTTTACACTTAACAGTTCTAAATAATTCCCATAGTTTAAGGATCTTTATCACTTTTAAAAACCAATAAGACTTCAATTCAATCAAACCACTTGTAACACCCTGAAATTTTGATAACCTAAAATATATGTGTGATGTTTTCCTTGTATAATTTGATTAATTTTATTAATTAGGATTAGTTGAAATGTTATGTGAATTATCCATGTGTAATTGCTTGGTGTAGAGGTCAAGTTATGTGAAGTTTGTTTGAGCTGCGTTGAATGGTGTGATACCGAGTTTGACCTGAAAACCTGTTTTATTAAAATCACCATTCTAGATTGTTTAACCGTTGGATCACTTTAAAATTTTAAAAGTAGGTTTCTAACCCACATATGTAACTTTTGACCGTTTGGATTGTCAAAATAATGTATGGAACGTTAGTAATTAATTTTTCACTGAAGCAGAAAATTCTAGAATTGGGTTAGCTCGCCCAAGCGAATTTTGCAAGCATTTTTGCTCGCCTGGGCGAGTGAAGGCGGTGATAAATATGTAACAGCAGACATAAATCACGAAATGGCTTCCTCAACCCCAAAACCAGCTCCCAAGCTCCCCCACAATCCTCCTCCACCATGAGCCACCGTCGCTTGCCGTTGGACCACCGCACGGAGAGGAACAATTTAATCGGAGTGGAATCTTTGAAACTCTTCTCGAAGTTTCAGTAGAGAACAGAGCTTCCAAATCTTTCTTTCTTGGTTTCCTTGAGGTAATATTAGTTTCCTTAGTCTTCTTCTAACTAGTTTAAGCTTCTCTTAGTGTCACTTGTGTTTTGGGTACCGTTGTTGGAAGTTTTACACGTCCTCTGAAAAACCCTTTAAAAATGAGATGTTGTAAAAGTCTCCTTTTAATGAAAATGATGTCATTTCTATGATCCTTGTTGAACCCCGTTCACATTGGTGTGATTGGAATTTCAAAATGATGTCTTTTGATGTGAACTCCCAAAACATCATTTTAGCCCCTTTTTGATTTGAGTGGGTATTTGACCCCAAATGTTAACATTGATATTACCTTGGAAATCTATATAAAACTCTGCATTTGAACGAAAACACGCGTATTGAAGGATCTCCAAAACAACACTGTGAGGTTTTAACAGGAGAACTCCTAGTTAGGTAAGGGGAGTGTATTATTTAGTTATAGTTTTGGTACCATAGTTAGGGGCTAGGGAGTCCAACTATGAAGATAACTGTCTGTCCCTGCTGTGTGCTGGTTTTCAAGAAAAAAATTGTTTTTAACTAATGGGATGCGATGTATTTATGATTGATGTGTGTTTGCTCCTGTGTGTGCTCGTTTTCAAGAAAAACTATGTTTTTAACTAATGGGATGCAACGAATTGTCTTGTTGATGGATAAACTATGAATAATATTGTTGTTATAATGATTGGATTTTTGGGAAAAGTCTTAATTATAGAGGAGACTTTGCCCAAAATTTTATAATATGTTTTCCTATTTAATTCTTTATTAAATTTTTAAAATGGGCATAAGAGTGTGTTTTATATATTATAGTCCTCCTCTTTAATTTAGAATTTTCCTAAAAATATTAGTCTTGTGATATGATGAATTGTGAATGTATGAAATTTGGGTTGTCTGAAGACCTGGGGAATGTGAATCTTAGGCATATGTATCATGTATAGATGTGAAATGTGATTGTTTGTGATTGTCGTTGATGATATTGAAATTGAGATGTCATTGATGTAGTTGATGATGTTCAAATGAGATGATATTGATATGCAAGATGATGATATGATGTTAAGGTTAATAATGACATTGATGAGAGATAATGTTGATGTGAACAATGTCATTGTGTGTGGATATACATGGATACTCATGGGGGGTGTATGACGGGTTACCCTTGCGAGGAAGGATTTGTTTCTAACCAAGTCATACATTGATGGTGTCCATGGTTGTAGGCTGTGTATGTACACGTGGGATGCAATAACCAGTTGGTTACCCTTGTGAGGATGGATTTGTTCCTAGCCACGGTCAGTGCATCGGTGAGCCCACATTGGTGTGTTACGTATGTACATGGGGGTGCATGATGGGTTACCCTTGCGAGGAATGATTTATTCCTAGTTGGGTCATGCATTGATGATGCCCATGTTTCATACTTCATTTGCATGTGTGGAAATAGAACGAAGGCACGCGCATACCTGTGGGTTTCAGTGGGATGAGAACGCAAGTACTAAGGGGTCATCAAGTTTGCAATTCCCTAGCGACGCTGGCTGATCACTAGGTGGGGGAATGGCCAGTGCACGACAGGGTGGCCCTGATAGGCGGTGAATCATTTTTCCTGTGAGAGGCTATTTCCGGGATATGGTACCACATTGCATGCTGATAGATGAGTCAAGTGCATGCATCATTCTATACATGATTGTTTGAGTTGTGAAATGCATTGGATGATTGGTTTATTGAATGTGTATTGGAATCATGGATTTTTGTTAATGATTGTGGTGGGTAATGTTGTTTCCTTCCCAATTGCTGCTATTTGATGTTTGTTGGTTTTATATAATAAACTTACCCTTGCATTTGTTTTACTGATCGCGAACTTTCGTTCGTGTGAGCAAATGAGCAGCAGTAGGTGACTTTGGAGGGAGATCTTCTTTTTGGTTGGAGCCGCCAAGCCGACGTGATGACGCTGGATTTCTTTTTGGAGAAAGAGTTATGTATTTTTTAATCAACTCTTTCTTAGTTAGTTCTTTGGCTTTTTGTTAGATATGTAATTTTAGGTGTATATACATGTAAAACTAAAAGAAGTTCTAACATGTGGATAACATGTACTGATTTGTTATATATGTACATATGTGTTTAATTATGTAATTGTAATATGTGTATGATAGTTGTATTATCGCGGAAAAAAATTTACCATCATTTTCATAATCAAATTAATGGAGTTTTTATTAAAATTGAGATCTGCACGATTAAGAGTTAGTAATATAGTAGCGACAAGGCGGGTCATTGCACCACTCAGTCCAAGATTCCAATGACTAAACCTGCACTTGTTGATTAAGAAAGAAATCACAGTTGTCAAAAGATCAAGATAGCAAGAAGATATTAAGAAATATAGATCAACACAAGCACATATACTGGTTCACTTCTCAAGAGAAGCTACATTCAGTTCTTCTATTCAAACTAGATTAGAGTTCTACTAAATCAAATATGTTCATTTACAAGTTGTTACATGTGATTATCTTTATCAACCTTAGACAAAGAATCAGAATTCTAATACCCTATTAGAAAACAAATCACAAAGAACCTGAGAACCCTACTCAGTTCTTTACCCCTAGAGAACACTACTCTAGAAAGCTTGAAAGAAACTATTTGACCTTAGTTTTACAATAATTTCAAATACAAACAATTGTCTAGAAAGGATTCAAGAGAAATACAACTTGTGATCCTCAATGAATGAATGAATGTTACCAATCACTTCTAGGTTGCATGAATGTTAAAGCACAAAATCAACTTTCTTGAATTTCTTTTCAAAATCTTGTCTTAACTCATCTTCATTTATGAAGCATGTGATCTTTTCATTTCAAGCAAGAAATGTAATACTCAGAAAACTATTTCTTGGACCTATGAAAGCTTAGTAAGTGTTGGGGTATTTCGTATTCTCAGATTATCTGATCTCTATCAAATCACAGACCCAAATAGCTTTAAATAGAAAACAATTTTAACATACTGTAATCGATTAAAACGTAAATGTAATCGATTATTTTACCAAATGTAATCAATTAATACATCAGGTAATCGATTAAAATGTTCTTAAGCCAATCTGGAAAACTGTCAAGAACAATGTAATCGATTAAAGTAGTCTGGCTTAGTTTATTAAACAAGCATTGGTAATCGTTTAAGGCAGTCATGTACAATTTCAAAATAAGCCTAGGTAATCGATTACAAATTGTGGTAATCGATTAAGGCAATCATGCATGTTTTAGAAATACAACTATGTAATCGATTACACATTGCTTGTAATCAATTAAAGTGTTCTTCATGGCTTTTCAAGAAAATAACACAGGCTGGTAATTGATTACTTATTGGTGTAATCGATTAAGGCAGTGCAGAATCTGATTTTTTCATAACATTAGCCATGAGAATATCCTTTTCAATGCAAGCATGAAACCTTATGTTTTCTTTAAACATGTATGCATGTATATGAATATGCTTTATGCAATGCAAGGGTCACAAGGCAAGCTTCTTGAATCAACTAGACAATTTACAAATGCCTTTCAAATTGATTGGCATGTTAGAAAGCTAAAACTCTTAAGTAACTTCAAGTTTGTCTTGATCTTCTTCCAACTCCCCTTATATCCAACAACAACTTTTGTGTTGGAACCCTTGAGATATGAGGTCGTTTTGAGGCCCATCCATGACATGCAAGGTGAATGTCCTGTTTTGCAAGTTGTGTCTGGTAATGTGTATTTTTCTTTAATTTTTGGCTTTTGTTGTTGTCAACTTGATAGGATGGTTACAGTTTATTAAACTAGAGAAAAAATTGTTTTCAATAACGTATATTAGAAAATTTATAGGTTTCATATTCATTTTCTAAAGGCCAAAGCAAACACAAAGTGGTTGCGGGAAAGACATCTTGTGAAGTTTGGGAAAAATGTTGGATTTTTTTTATTGCGGATGACACAATGAATTTTTGTACAATTTTTTTCTTGATGAAAAGATAGTTCTGTTAGATTTAAAGTGTAAAAATTATAAGTCAAATTAGTTTTGGGAAAAGGTAGAAAATTTCAAATTTGTGAACTATGTCAAAACTGGAATGCTATCTCTCTTGCTATATTGTGGAATTTTTATATACTTTTTGTAGATTTTTTTATAATTAATTGGTTTATCTTGTTAGAAAGATAAGAAAATTGTCTTTAGGGCTATATAATATGTTTATGTAGATACAATTGATTGCTAAATTTTTCAGAGGCTTGAATCTACCTTGTTTTCTATAGTTAGGGTTTTTCATGCATGGTTACTTTGTTATGTTAAATTATTAATTTTTTATTAACCGTTGTTATATTAAAGTGTTAATTTTGTATAAGTGTTGAATGTTGATTTTAATTGTTATTATATGAAATGCACTATGTTTTCTTATGATTGAAAGACTCAGGGAGTGTGAACCCCAGACAATTATAACTGTGGAATGTGTCGCTTTACTTAGAGACTGAGAGGTGTGATCTCATGCATCTATTTGCATGTGATGATTGTGTATGCCCTATTGACTTACAATTGAGGATTGTAATAATGTCCTGTGTTAGACCTTTTGTGTGGTAGTTGCAAGGACTCAGGACAAGTCCTGATGTCAACTAGGATCTTTTTCTAGTGGGCACAGTACGTCTCAAAAGACATGCACTTTTGTGTAATGGTTACAGGGACTCGGGCATGAATCCCGATGTCAACTAGAACTTTGTTCTAGTGGGTATTGTACGTCTATTTTTGTGTGCTACTTCACACGAACTCAATTAAGAGTATCAGTGTGACTAGGATTCCATTCTATTAAGAATAAGGCACTTGAGAGACATTCAAGCAAACGCAAATACGCGGTGGGATGTTGAGATGCAATTTTAAAGAGTCACATGGGGGCATTGTGCTAGAATTTGTTAGAGCTCGTAAGATGGAGATTGATTGTCGAGTTTTGCACCACGAGGTGTTGGAGTAGAGGTCCTCACTTATCTATTTATATTTCTTTTGTTTGAGCCAAGATGAATTCTCGATCTCTGTTTACCTTTCTTTGATGTTTAGTACCTGTGCAGCTGGACCCCACAGTGACAATAAAATAAATCCTCGAGGAGGATGGTGTTGAGGAGTCAATCCTCAAAGTTTGGGATGACCTTATAGAGTGGTACCTAGGGTATGCTCATTGACTTATTGTTTCATGGGGATATGGCACCGAGTTTGTGGTCGTGTTTCCATAATGTCGACTTGGAAATCTCAAAAAGTGCGTGGAGTAACCAGTCGATAAGAGCCTACCATTATACTGTCATGAAGGTGTACTCCAGGCAGTCATCTAGACTAAAATGTGTGGAAGACCACTGAGTTCTGGGAGTTCTAGTGGCATCTAGCTAGTGTAATATGTATGTTGAGATAGTGAAAAGTGATACCTTAGGATGTATGTGAGATCCGGTAGATAACTACAACGTAGTAGTTGTTGTCTTGTGTGTTTTGACTTGTGTTTAGGTCTTTCTATGTTTTGGCTTACGAAGCAAGAAGACTCACCTCATGTTTTTATTTTAGGATTAGATGGAGCCAAAGCTTGTACTTGAGCAAGATTGTGGAGGATGGCATAGCGACAACAACGAAAGGTTGTGGGGAGCTTCCCAAGGGAGGAACCGAGCTGCTCATTGAGGACAACAGAGAAGAGGATCTTAATGAGGACATATGTGATGTTTCCTCATGGGAGTCTCGCTGTTAGGGGTCTTCTAGCTAGCGACCTCTTGCCTCACCTTTTTTGTGCATAGTTTCTCCCTTGGGGTTACGTTAGTGGTGACTGCTATGGGATTGGGTGTTTCCCTTCTTTTGCATATGTATGGGTAAACCTAGGTTCTAGATATTTTGTTTGTACTTTTAGTTATCAACTTTCTATTATGTGTATTTTGGGACATATCCATATTTAAGCACACACACACACTCTCTCTCTCTCTCTCTCTCTCTATATATATATATATATATATATATATATATTTCGACCATTTAAGTTAATTTATACCACTTCTCTTTCTTTTCATTAAAAACATGTATGATTTGTATTTTAAACACATTCATTTTTTTTAGCAATTAATATTTCCGTCACAACTTTTATTTATAAAGGAAGAAAAAAAAAAGGAAAATTTACTCACTTTTTTTTTTTACATAAAATTGCATTGTTTACATTAAAAGAAAAATGCATGTTTATTTATAATAGATTTTAGGGTGTGACATAATGAGCATGAAGAAACCTAACAAACAACAAAAATCAGTATCGAAAGTCTTTATAAACACATCTCTTAGGGACAAGATGACATAAATATAAAAAGCAGGAAAAGGGAGAAATTTGGATATGTTACTATGATATGGAGAAGGGAGAGAGTTTTCTTGAAGACTCTAAAAGCAAAGATCATCTCAACTATGATTTGCCAAGACCATAAAGAAGTCCCCATCTATTGGGGCATGCTATGTGTTCATTTGTTTTCCCTTTTCTTCTCCCTTATGCTGCTCCTTTATGAAGGGCTCTTGTTTCAGAATAACATCAATAAGAGCACCTATCAATAAAAAAAAAAGTTCGCATAATGCATTAATTAAATTATTAATGAACAATTAAACTACATGTATGTCAGGGAAGCAAACAAAAAGCACGATATTCAAGGAGATTTAAATTAAATAATAGATGTGTTATTAGATAGGATACTTAATTAACGTGAATTCCATGAATAGTGAAAAGTTTTTCACGTAAAAATCTGTATTAGTTATAATTTGAGCGGGATTTTATGCGATTTGGATGGAAGTATAATGCAGTAGAATTACTTCGCTTTATTAATAAAAAAATATTCCTAAAAATAAGAGAGATGATTATAAAAAAAAAGTTTTTCCTTTTTTGCAAAAATCTTGAATTCTCAAACCCTCTCACATTAGAAACTTTAGAAAAAAAATTAAAATATGATTCTTGAATATACTATTTTTAAAATCTATATCTATTTAATAATTCTTTAGGCCTATGAAATTATAAAATTGGACATTATATATTATTGAGACTTGGTAAGAAACAAATTGGACATTAATTTGCAAAAAAACAAAAAAAAAACAAAAAATAATATAACAACAGGGAGCGTAGTGGAGCAACCCATACCATGCGTCCTCACCGGTTACTTGCTAGTATTAATAAAAAACATACACATTTATCTTTTCCAACTTAAATTCCTGGATAATAGAGAATTCCCTGCCAATCACTCCGTTAAATAAAAAAACAAAAAATTGGGAGCACAGCGGCACAAGGAGTAAACGGGCATTCCACTTTCATTCTTTCCAAAAATCGAAGCAGTAACGACTGCCACGGGACAGCGACACCGTACGACCTTCCCATTGTTTCCTCACCGTGAACAACACAACACCACCCCACTCACAATTCCTATTTTCTAAAGCCTAACGAACCCTAATTCTTGATCTTTCCTCAATTCTTTGTTCCCTTCCCATCTCGGGGACACAAATTCGCATTCTTCCTCATTTCCCAAACAAAATCCCTTCCAAACACCCCCAATTTGTTTTTTAGTCTATTTTTTCGCCATTTTATTTCACCCGTTTAAACCTGTGGCTTCTTTTCGACGACCACCCCGCCCCCCCAAATGCATCAGGTTTTGATTATGCTTCTTCTGCTTCTGCTTTGTCAATTACTAGTTGTCCGAGCTCTGATTTGTAGCTAATAACTCTATTTCTTAAGAATTTTAATTATTCTTAACGCTAGATTCGTGGGTTCTATGAATTTCACTTTGTGTTCTTTATTTCTTCTGTGTTTTTGTTTTAAATTTAGGTATTTGATTATTGTTGCCAAGTTAATTTAGACGTTGTAGTGTTATATTGTTAGGATAGTGATGAACAGGACATGGCATTACTACGCTGCTTTGGCGGAAATATAGGGAATAAATGAATGTTGGATTTTGTGTAGAGAAAAGGGAGTAACGCATTAGTTGATTTCTTGTCAATATACCCAATTTGTGAAGTAGATATTATAATTACTTTGTAGAATTGTTCGACATGGAAAGAGGTTTTTGGAGTGTTTTGTCTCACTGGCATAACTTTTCAGTTTTCGAATTAGTTGTCGGTTTTGCAGGAGAGTGGTGTGTGTGTCCCTTTGGCTGCCTTGTGATGTAAGTTTTGTTCTTGGTGCAGAATGGATTAGTGTAAATTATTGAAAGACACCTATATATAAAAGCATGGGTAGTATTGACATGGACAAAACCCCGAAAGAGGAGTCTAAGACACCTCCAGCTACGTCACAGGTCTATCTGGGTTTCTTTTGATTTGTCTCCATTGACTGTTTGTTAAGTACCTTACGTAATGCCAGAAATATTTTTTTGTCTTCTCCAGGAGCAGTCATCAACAACTGGCATGCCAACAACTAATCCTGACTGGTCTAACTTTCAGGTTTTTAATGAAAAAATCTTAGGTTGCATATTGTGTTTTTGTTGTTGTCAAGCTGGGATTTTGATCCTCAATTCCCTTATTGTACAGACATATTCTCCTATACCTCCACATGGGTTCTTGGCATCAAGTCCCCAAGCCCACCCATATATGTGGGGCGTCCAGGTATCTGACATACATAATGATTTGTCAAACTTCTTATATTGTTATCATTATCGTTGCTTCTGCTATTGTCAATATTTTAACTGTTGTACTTTAGCTATTGTCAATATTTTAACTGTTATACTTCAGCTGTAGCCTAATGAAAAATAATATAGATATTTGTTGCTTTTCCTTTACAAGATATAATCATTGTTTAACTGAAATGGAAGTAACTAATTCATATAGCTGAATCTCTGATGAGTTAATGATGGTGCCAATCCCTTGCATGTCTCAGAAGAATGATATATAGTTAGTCACAACTATCCGAAATAGGAGAGGAATTGAATCTGTTCTTCCATGTGAATATTTTATGTTGAATTTTCCCACATGTTTCCATTGGTTCATTGATTAAATATTTACTTGCAGCATATTATGCCTCCCTATGGCACTCCACCACTTCCCTATGTTGCAATGTATCCCCATGGTGGCATATATGCTCATCCATCTATTCCTCAGGTATTCTTTGTAGATAATGATTTCTTATGGATATTATATTGTAATTAATCATCATAATTTAGAATTCATTAACCAATATTTCCATATTTC
This sequence comes from Glycine latifolia, assembly GCA_013407115.1. Taxonomy (NCBI): domain Eukaryota; kingdom Viridiplantae; phylum Streptophyta; class Magnoliopsida; order Fabales; family Fabaceae; genus Glycine; species Glycine latifolia. The sequence continues at coordinate 62,826 of QARZ01041063.1, forward strand.
TAACAATTTATTTAGGGATCTTATCCTTTCAGTCCTTTTGCCATGGCTTCTCCAAATGGTATTGCAGATGCTTCGGTGTGTTCCTTAGCCTTCTGATTTTTTTTCCCTGCTCTGCTCTCTGTCTCTCGCTTGCTCTTTTTTTCATCACCCTGTATTTTCTCCTTCCTTTTCTGTATTGTCTTTATCCAAGTAAAAGTAACCTACAATTTGACATGCAGGGAAATGCCCCAGGCAGCATCGAAGTTGGTGGTAAACCTCCTGAAGTGAAGGAAAAATTACCTATCAAAAGATCAAAAGGAAGTGTTAGTGAGGGTAATTTGAATATGTGGATTACAGGGAAAAATAATGAACCTGGTAAATTACCAGGAGAATCTGCTAATGGAATTCATTCCAAAAGGTATCATGTGAAATATTGATCAATGTAGTTGTTGCATTAAGGCCTATGTTATTTGAATCAAAGTAATTTGATAATCTAGAAAGCATGGATATCACATGGGATATGGCAAATTTAAAAAAACATATAATGCTTTCTCGCTATACAATTATAATACAATGTATAAAGCTAATTCATATTTATTTAATAAAATACAATAAATCAAACAAGATAAGGTTTTAAAAATGAGCATGAGTCATTGTAGACAAAATAAATTGTTGCAATTTATTTAATTATTGAAATATTTTCATCTTTACTTGTTTAAAAAATAAAAGTAAAAAATTTATAAAATGCAACTAGTTGTTTTTGACATGAATAAGTGCCCGACACAGATACAACTCTATCCAGCTAGTATTTGGAATTGCTTGTGCTTTCTTGGTTGTTATCCCTGCTCAATGTTCAGCCAAATAGTTGTTTTTTGATATGTAACCATGAATTGATATAATTTATGGAGTTGCTTGTGTCATTCTAGGTAATAAAAATAAATCTAGGAATTTGGTTTGACTTACTTTAGCTATGCTGGTATGTAGGTGTTTAATACAGCTTGCAAGCTTTCTTATTGGACTTTCTTTTTGTTTTAACTACTAGAAGATTAGTGGAGAATTCGACATTTAAACTTGTCTGTAAACCTCACTATATTCCTTTTTAATTTTTTTTTTCTATACTGGGGCTTTTTACTGCAGGAAATATATTGGTTGGGTTGGCAATGTATGGTTTATCAGTTTATCTAAGTCCCTTGAATGACTTGCCATTTGCAATTGCATACTGGCTATCCTTATACTGATGAAAATTTGAATTTGCAGTAGTGAGAGTGCAAGTGATGGAAATAGTGAAGGAAGTGATGAGAACTCCCAGAATGTAAGTTTTCTGCTTCTTGTCAATATTTATCTAATCAATAAGTGACAAAATCCTTACATCCATGTTTGTTCTTGCTTGCTTATTTAGCAAAATGATGTCTGAATGAGTGGTCTACCTCTTTCCTGATTACCAAAATATATTTCTGCAATATTTTGCTATTCTAACAGCATTAATTGGACATGATATAATTCTGAAAAGTGACCATATTTTACCTAATATAAATTATAAATTGTGTCCTAGGGGGCATAAACTCATGACTTCTTTAAAATTTTTGTGTAAGAAAATATTAATTAAAAGCATTTCTATTGCAAATTTACAAATGAGAAAATGAAGGGTTATGTGGTTTAGTACAGTTTTGTTACAAAATAGCTAAAGTCAAATTCTAAGACAGATCGTGATAATCATTTTTAACTTTCTAATGTGTTTGAGAACATTGGTGAGGAAAATGGCATGGTTCTCGGGTTTATAGCTCTTGTTGTCTGATTTTCAGTTTGCTTAGGAATTTATCACAGTTGATAAGTTGAATCTTAAAATTAAATATCATTTAGAAAATGTAACATGCATTTATTTCCCCATTGTCAATAGAGCTTCTGATTGAGCTTTCAAATAAAAATCAAGTGATATCTTTGTTGTACTAGTTGTTACCATAACTGTTAGGGCTAATAATCATAGTTATTAATCTCGGATAGCGGCGCGTAGCGGCCACCCCTAAAAAATGCTATAGCGCTATAGCGGGTAGCGCTACACCGCTATAGCGAAGTATATAAGTGAAAAAATATGAACTATATATAAAAATTATAAACAACATAATCCCCCAAAAAAAAATATGACATAAATAACAAACATAAAGGACTAAAACACTTTAATTGACTCACACATACTTAATGTCAAACATGAAAAATGAAAAATCAGAAATAGCAAAATGAAGGACTAAAGTCTCAAAAACTACCACAAAAATGTCAAATCTAAATTTAAACAACTTAGGAAATAAGAAGGAACTAATCAGAATTGCAATCATTAATCTCTAAGTCTTCATCTTCACTTTCACTTGTCTCTAAGTTGTAAATCTCTTCTTTTTCCAATTCATTTTCTTCATTGTCTTCTTCTTCTTCTTCTTCTTCTTCAATGATTGCCCTTCTCTTTCCTTGTCTCCTTGCGTTTGAAGGCACTTGTATAGGCTGATTATGCAATCTTGATTGTCGCCTAGTATACTTTAAAGGTTGGTCAGCCCCACTTGCAGCTCCAACTTCTCCCCAAGTCAATGTATCATTTTCAAAAACTAACTCATTTCCAGCATGTTTTTCTTCATCTCCAATATCTCCTAACAACCACTCATTACTATCATCAATATCATTTAGGATAATGGGGTCAATCAAATCACGGTTGTCAAAGCGCTCTTTAAGTGCTTGATTATACTTGATAAAAACCAAATCTTGTAACTTTTGATGCTCTAGTCTACTTCTCTTCTTCGAATGAATCTATTTTATAATTCAAAAAATAAAATAAAAATTATTTTTATTCATTATAGGAATCAATTAAAAAAATTATACCATTCATAATTAACTTACTAGCTCAAATGTACTCCAATTGCGCTCACATCCAGATGAACTACACGTCAAGCTCAACACTTTAATTGCAATTTTCTGCAAATGTGGAGTGCGTGCACCATATGTGCTCCACCATTGAGCTGTTAACCTATTAGCATTTTTTTAAAAAATGAAAAAAATAATTTTAATATGATAAAAAACTCAAATGCATTTTTGCTTACTTGGAGCTACTGTATTCCTTTGTCTAATTGCAGATTGAACACCAAAAGAACCTTCAGCTCTCTTGTATTTATACACTTCATTCATAGCCAGATCCGCTTCTTGACTATTTTCACTAAGCCTCTCAATTACCTTAACAAGTCCATCCATCACTTCTGGATCTAAATCCATTCTTGGATTAGCATAAAAGAACTCAGGGTTCAAAAAATGGCCTGCTGCATGCAATGGATGATGAAGTTGACATTCCCATCTTCTATCAATTATATCAAAGATGTCCTTGTATCTTTCTTCAAGTCCATTGAAAGACTTTTGAATAGCTTCCTTGGCCCTATCCATTGCTTCATATATGTATCCCATTGCTGGCCTTTTTTCATTATCAACAAGTCTAAGAACTCGTACAAGAGGCCCCATTGCCTTGAGACAATACACCACATCATTCCAAAATGATGGCATAAGAACAGTCCCAGCAGCCCTTTTGCCCTTAGGGTCCTTTGCAGTCTTAGACTTCAACCAATCATCAGAAGTAAACATCATTCTTAGGTTGTTCTTTTGTTTATGCAACCTTTGTAGTGTGAGGAATGTGGTTGCAAATCTTGTAACTCCATGTCTCACCAATTCTGTTTTGCTTGTGAACTTTCGCATTGTGTTTAAAGCCAGTGAGTGGTTATAAATAAAACCAACAAGACTGATTCCTCTTTGTATTGTCCTTTTAACTTTCGCAAGCTTCCCAATATCTTCCAAAATCAAGTCCAAACAATGGGCAGCACAAGGTGTCCAAAATATATGCGGCCTTGTGCTTTCCAAAATTTTTCCTAACACAAAATAAAATTAGAAATTAGAGTGTTGGACATTAAAATTAAAATTAAAATTAAAATTAAAATTAGATTGTGTCTTAACTCTTAAACTCTTACCAGCCAATACATAGTTGCTTCCATTGTCTGTCACTACTTGAGCAATATTTCTTTCTCCGATCTCTTGAATAAAATTATCCAAGAGCTCAAATAACTTGTTACCGGTCTTAACATATTCGGAAGCATCCACACTCTTCACAAACATACTTCCTGATGGACAATTAACCAAAAAGTTGATGATTGTCCTATTCTTCCTATCCGTCCAACCATCCGACATGATTGAACATCCAAAGTTGGTGCGTTCAACTTCGTGATCCTTTAACAACTCCTTTGTATACTCCAATTCTTTTTGAAGAAGGGGAACTCTACACTCATAAAAACTTGGAGGCTTTAAGTGTGGGCCATAGTTTCCAATTGCTTCAACCATTAACTTGAAGCTTCTTGATCGAACAGCATTGAAAGGTATTCCATTTGTACATAAGAACCTCTCAATGTATTGAATTGTTCTAGCCCTTGCTTCTTTATCGCAGGCATCATTTATACTAGATTGCTTTTTGTTCTTCTTCCCCAAGTTGATGCTTGATTGAGTTGATTCTGGTTTTCTAAATAGAAGCAAATCCATTGGGCCTTTGACATTCTTTCCTTTCTTGTTAGTAAATAAATCGCCATCACTTGCAGGTCTTTTTCCAGCTTTAAGGCTATGAATGCTTTGCATCTCTTCTTGAACATCATCATCTTCACCTATCTCAGCCATTGAACTCTCCTTTTCAGTCATTTTCTTCTCATAAGCATCTTTTAATATCTTCTTAATATCTGGTGGAATCTTTTTACAAGGACCTACATCTCCCTTCAATCCAATTTGGTGTCTTTTAGCTCTTGTAATGCCACCAGTAGTAGTCTTCAGACAAATATCGCACGTAACGATCCTCTTATTATTAATGTCTTTTAAGCTATTATATTGCCATGCTATGTCAAGATTATCTCCAATGGGTTTCACTAAACCACATGGTGTAGTTGAAGATGTTGTCATGCTAAAAAAGGAATTTGAAAATTAAACAGATGAATATAAAACAAAAAAAAAAATTATAAAATAAATATTTGCATAATGCAGATAATATAAAAAATTAAAAGTCTAACAAAAATAAAATAGTCCAATAATAAATTAAAGAACAATAAAAAAACAAAAAATAATTAGTTTAACAAAAAATAAACAGATATATAATTTATATAATACATAATTAGTCCAATAATAAATTATATGAAATTATGGATATAATATTATAATTTATATAATAAAAAACAAATAGAAAAAAATTGCTGATAAAATAAAAATATAATATAAAAGTATAAAACTAACTCTGCTAAGAATGCTTTGCTGGAGTGCGTGTGCGTCGTGTCCTTGCGCTAGAAGAAGAAGGTCTGAGAGTGAGACAAGTAGTTCAAATTCAACCCAAATAGGACTGCAAGGGAGCGTAGATGAGACTCGCGAGTTTCTCGGTTTATGTAATTACTGTAAGTAATGTTTCTGTTATGATTTTTAATGGCGGCAGCGGCACCGTTGAGCTTTCCATTATTTACGAGGCTTATTAATGGTGGCCTTCGCAGCTTTTCGTTTTGGGACTTTTCGTTTCGCATTCCTATTTCCTCCACGGGCCACGTATCATTTCGTCATTTCGTCTTCCTCTGTTTTTTATTCTGTCGCGCCGCACCCACCCGCTTTTCTCCGCCGCACCGCACCGCTAATCCGCTATTGCGCGCAATAGCGCCGCTATTAATAACTATGCTAATAATTCATTTAATTTGTTAAACTAACTTATCAATGTCTAAACAACAACAAAAGGCTTGTCCCATTAGGTGAGGTTGGTTACATAGATGGCATGATGCCATTTGGCTCAGCTAATACCAAATCTTTATATATATTATTTACCATCAGATCCCTCCTCCTCAATGTCCTTCTAGGTCTTCCTCTCTCCTTGTTCACAGGATTAAAAACCATACAATCTACACTCTTCATTGGTACCTACAGTGGCCTTCTTTATATGTGTCCACTATCCAAACCACCTTAACCAATTTTCTGTCATTTTTTCCTCAATTGGTGCTAGACCAATATCTCCTCGTGTATACAATCCTTTCGTATCCTGTTCTTTCTTGTGTGGCCACATTTGTTTTAACATTCTCATTGCTACTCCCACGTTTTTCTCTTGTCCCTTTGCTCAACATTCAATACTATAGAGTATAGTCAGACAAATAGCAGTACAATAGAATTTGCATTTGAGTATAATAGGTACTTTGTGATCACAAATGACCCCCTATTGCCTTTTTGCATTTTAGCCTTCTTGCATCTCGTGTGAAACTTCCTCATTCATTTTCCCATAATTTTGCATTATTGTTCCCAAATATTTAAATTTAGAGACTTGTGGTATAACATTCTCCATCTTCCAATTTATATTCCTCTTGCTTCTTGCTAAAATGGCAATACATATACTCTGTCTTATTCCTACATAACTGAAAACTCTGATTCCAGAGTTTGTCTCCATGTCTCATGTTTAAAGTTAATTGTTTCTTGTGATTCTTCAATAAAAAATATATCATCTGCAAAAAGCATGCAATTAGAGATAATCTTTTCAATGTCACTAGTAAGCACATTCAGGACTAGATTAGACAAGTAAAGACTCAAGGGTGAGCCTTAACGACTGATGTAATCATATGCATTTAGGAACATCCTTATTCTTGCCTCATGGAGTTCTTAAATCAGTAGTTACCAAATTATACATATCTCATATAGCTTGCATGTAAGACACATGAACACCTTTCTTTTTCATAAAATCTTTCACAACATTCCTCTTGGCACTCAATCGTAAGTTTTTTCTAAGTCAATAAAAACCATATGTAAGTCTCTTGTTTTGCTATTGTACCTTCCCATAAACTCCCATAAAAGATGGTTTTAGTAGTAGATCTTCCTGGCAAAAAACCAAAATGATTTTCTGTAATCCTCATCCCTTCCTTTAATATATGCTTACTCACCTTTTCCCGTGTTTTGATAGTATGGCTCATAAGTTTTATACTTTTGTAGTTAACACAATTATGGATATCTCCATTGTTCTTAAGACTTGAATGTAGGAACCAAATTGTTTTTCCTCCACTTATCTGACATCTTAGATCTCAAATCTCATTAAATAGCTCAATAGCCAAATGCCTTGTTCTCCTATACACTTCCATACTTCAATAGGAATACCATCTGGGCCAATAGTTTTACCATTATCAATCCACTTAAGGGTTTCTTTTACCTCTCTAATCTGAATTCTACGGTTAGTAAGTCAAATTCTCTTCCTCCTCTTAGATTTCTAATCCTTTCATATTACAGACTGATCCATGTCCATCATTGAAAAACTTATAAAAATAATTCCCTTATTTTTCTTTGATATCTTGGTCTCTGACCAAAACTTCCCCTTCATCCCATACATCTCATTTTATCCCAATATCTTGTTTTCATTTCTCTATTTTTGTCAAGCTTATATATCCTTTGTTATTCATTCTCTGTCTCAAAATCTTTGTAAGACTCTTCAAAAGCTTTAAATCAAGCTTCACTCACAACTTTTCTTGTCTCATTTCTAGCATTCTGATACCTTGCCCAATTTCCAACATTATTGCACCCATGTAAGGCTTTAAAACACTCTCTTGTTTTTTACCATGTTTTGAACACTTTCATTCCACCACCAATATTCTAATTTATCTCATTTCCCAAAACCTCTTGATTCCCCCAAGACTAAACATGGTGTCCAAAAAATAAAAATCTCAAAGAAGCTAGAAACTGGAGCACAATTATTTTGTTGTGCTGTGGATTAGCTTCATGTACTATGGAGTTTTCAGATTGATTACCATTGAACTGACCAATAGGATATATGAATTGAAATATGGTCCAAAGCTTTAAATATTATTATATAATGCACATCAGTCTTATTTCTGGTAAATCTTTATTCCTAAAGCTGTCGAGGTTTATACCCATACATAGTGTAGCATGTTCATGTTTGAAACAATGAGGATCTGCCTTCTATGGAATCTTAAGAATGTTTAGATTGATCTTTAGAAATGTTATTTATTGTAGATTGTAGATGCTGCCTCATTTTTTTGTTCCTGTGTTTTGTGCTTCCACTGCCTTGTGCCCTTGTATTCATTCCAATGGGTTTTGTAGGACTGTCAATTGAAATCCAGGGAGAGGCAGGATTCTTTTGAAGGTCTGACATGGTTATGTTTGGAATTTTTTCTATTTTTAATTGCTTTGTGTATATCAATGAAGTATCCATGTTACAGCTGAAATAAATGTTTTGTTGTATTACAGATGAACCATCTCAAAATGGAATTTCAGTACATGCTCCTCAAAATGGGGTACATAATAGACCTCAGACAGTTGTTAATCAAACTATGTCTATCTTACCTATATCTACCACAAGTGCTCCTGGAGCAGTTCCTGGTCCCACAACTAATTTAAATATAGGAATGGATTATTGGGGCACACCAACTTCATCCACCATTCCTGCATTGCATGGAAAGGTTCCTTCTACTGCAGTTGCTGGAGGGATGATTGCTGCTGGATCACAAGATGGTGTTCAGTCACAAGTTTGGCTGCAGGTTAACTTTGTCAACCGGACTTTCTCGTTGCGTTATTGGTTATTATTTCACTAAAATCTTATTTTAATCTTCATCCTTTCTGGTTAACTTTTAGGATGAAAGAGAGCTTAAAAGACAAAGGCGGAAGCAGTCTAACCGGGAATCTGCACGCAGATCCAGGTTACGGAAGCAGGTGACAGAGTATAACCTTTTTCATATTTCTGGTTGCTGGTCATAATTGTCATATTTTAAATCCCTTTTTGTGCGTGTTGTTCTCAGGCCGAATGTGATGAACTAGCTCAGCGTGCTGAAGCTTTGAAAGAAGAAAATGCCACTCTCCGATCAGAAGTGAGCCAGATCAGGAGTGAGTATGAGCAGCTACGTTCTGAGAATGCTGCCCTCAAGGTGATTTTTGAAATCTTGATATGCGTTGATTTTTGTCTATTTTGCTAATTGGCAACCACTGTTGCCTCTACCAAGTTATACCTATCAGTAATATGGCCATTCTAGTTTTCAAATTCCGCTCTTACTACCATAAAAGATTTATTCAAAGACTGAGCCAGCTATCTGATTACAGGAGAGACTTGGGGACATACCGGGTGTTGCGACACCTGGGAAGGAGGATCTTAGGTCTGGCCAGAATGATCAGCATGTGAGTAATGACACTCAACAGAGTGGTCAGACAGAGGTTGTGCAGGGTGTTCATTAGGATCTTGCTTCCTGCTGCATGTTGCTTTTTAGGAAGATAACCTAACCAAGTAGCAACAGCAAGTTCTAGTTTTTGGTTCAATTTGTATTAAAGGTGATCATAATATGTAGTATTAGGATCTATATATGTCATATGATCCCTCATTCCTAATTTGTCACGTTTATGACGGCCAAAAACTTGTATTGCAGGTAGGGTGTGAATACTTTGGTCATACCTTCTCTGCTACTTCAAAAGTTAGTGTTAGCAGTAAGAAAGTATGATTAGTGAAACTAGTTATTGTCCATTATATGGATTGCCGTGCTTCTGCGCAAGTAATTTAATCAGGAAGATATATTAAGGAAATGGAAATGAAGTTCAGCCATGAGAAAGTTATAGGTTTGAGTATAGCCAGTCAACCATCGTGGATTTTATAAGAATTTTGTATTGCATTATGAGTTATGAATACATAATCACCTATTTATGATTTTACGCTGTCCAACGGGTATTGTTCGTTGACATAATAGCAAATATGAATATCAAATGAAGATGAATATATCTGAAATGCAGTTTATATATTGATATACGGGAAAATTCCCGAAATATTAACTGAGTACCGAGAAATCAAAGGCGGACATCTTAAGGTGGAGTTCGGTTTGAGTGATTTTTGTTTTTATTTAAAAAAAAAAAATTAGAGTGAAAATATGTTTGTTTAAAATTTAGTCTGAAAATATTTTAAAAATAAGTTTAAAATTGAAAATAATAAATTAATGTTTTCTTTTCCTGAAGAAGTGAAAATGCTGTCACTTTAGGGTATTTTTTAATACATACTTTATAAATTTTGAAAATTAGAAAATAAACACTCATATCATTTTAACTTTTTCTTTTTTATTAGTTGCGCCACTTTAGAATGTGTACGTAAATATAGAAAATTTAACCGTAACATCAAGCTTATGTCCAAAAGAAAATAGAAAAAGAAAAAGAAAAATATCATAAGCTTTTCTCGTGGGTTATTTTAATTTTTTGACGTGTAAGCCTTGTATATTAAGAAGCAGAGACATAAGTGTTACTTCATACACTATATAAGTTTCTCCATACACTATATTTTAATAGTGAAATACCGAAAATAACTTTCTCTTTTTCTAATACACTATTTTGATTTTTTCTAATACACTACTACGTTGCTTTTCCTTTTGTGAGCAGCTGGGCATGTTTTTTCTTCTTCTTCGTTGACAGGCTGACGACGGTGGTGGCATTGGTGGTGCAGGTTGTAGGTGGTAGGTTGTCGTTTCAGTTGCAGGTGTTGGCGGCGTCTGTGGTGGTTGCTAGTGCGTCAAGGTGAGCGCTGCTGTCTGAATGTCGTGGCGGGATGGGGTGTGGCTCCATACAGATTATGTGATCCATATGCCTCTTACGGATTGTATAATCCGTATGGTCCAATTTCAAGGATTTTCTGAGAATTTGATTTTAATTAATTTATTTAAATATATAAAATTATTTATAATTGTATTAGAAACTGAAATATGTAGTATATGAATAAATAAATTTAGTATTTGATTTGACTAACTGCTTAAGAGAAATTGAGTGTGATAAAATAATCTACCGTGAAACACTTGAGAGAAAAGGAAGATGAGTACCCAATTTGATAATTGACATCATTTTATGGGACCTAATCCTCTAATTGGATTTGCTAATGAACAAACTCTTAATACAATTTATGGCTTGCAAGCTTTCTCCTAGTTAGGAAGCTGGTCCTATAATTTATTTACTTAGATATTGTAAATATTGTTTGGGGCTAGGTTCAGAAATTTTTAAATTGTTGTGTTGTTATTTGATGCGTTGCATTTGATGTCATGTTTTTCATATTCATATTTATTCAAGTTTTGCATGCTTTTTGAGTCTATTAGGATTAGTGTAACTCTTAGTTTCATTAAATTTGATAGTTTAGTCACTTGGAACTCTTTAGGTGTGGTTTTGTGTTAATTGATTGCAGTGAGAATTATAAATGGATGATTTAGATTTGGAAGTTGAAGTTTAAGGCTTTGGAGTGAATTAGGGTCAAAAGAAGGATGGAGGCTACTAGAGTTTGGATATACCAATGAAATATGACAATCTTTGAAGCAATAAAAACTAATCCTAATAGTCAAGACTTAGGATCATTATCATTTGACTCTTCTTTTAAGTTTGATGTTTTCTTTCTTTGTTATTTTAGTGTGATGACTATGTGTGAATAATTGACCAATTTGTGTATGTAAAGATGTTGGCTGATGTTTCTTTTAAAAGCTGTTGTATTATTATCGGTACAGGATATGGTGAGAACACTAAATTTGTGTAAAGCTCTAGGCAGAGTTGTAGATCGAGCATTTGGAACACGTGATGCTGATAATGCAGAGGAAGACATTGAACGTTGTAGGCCTACCGCCTCCGCCCGAAGACGACGAGCAGCTGGTCCTGTTGCTGAGGAACCAATTGCTCAGGAAGAGCAGGTTGAGCTTGATATTCATGTGCCAAATGTCATAAATTAACAACATACGCATAATATAAATATTTAACAACATTAAAGTCATAAATTCATAGAAAATACAACAAGAATTTCATTAATAATAAATCTACAATTAAAACATCCAATTTTGAAAAATATAATATTCAAAATAATCAAAATAAATCAGTATGGACTATACGGATTAGCTAATCCATATAGTCCATACGGATTACCTAATCTGTATGGAATCAAAAAACTATCATTTCAACAAAAGAAATTTTTTTCTTACACCCAGCAAATATCTCATACATCAAATAATAAACCGTGTAAGACTGATATTGCCCTTTATTAAAAGCTTAAGTTTGGTACGGAGAGTCTCACACCATTTGCCTTCTGTAAAAACTTTACGGATTCGCAATCCGTAAAAATCTTACGGATTTGCAATCCGTATGGGCTTACAGATTGTCAATCCGTAAGTTAAAATATGTTTTATGAAATAATTTAAAAATAATGGCGCATGCAAGTCTCAAACTACGACCTTCGCGTTACTAACACAACGCTCTAACCAACTTAGCTAATAGGCCAATTATGTTAAAATATAATTAAGGCTACTATATATAACAATAAATTTTTTTAATGTATATTCAATACACATATAAGTTTACATAATAAATTTTGTAACAATTAATTTTGATTTAATAATGTAATTTTTTTACATATAAAATCATAGGTTTAAATAAAAATCATAATTTTAATAAAAATTTATAGGTTTAATAAAAATTTATGTGTATTAAATACATTATTAGATCAAAATTATGATTTTTATTTAAACCTATGATTTTTATATGTAAAAAAAAAAATACATTATTAGATCAAAATTAATTGTGATAAAATTTATTATGTAAACTTATATGTGTGTTGAATATACATTAAAAAATTTAGTATTATATATAGCAGCATTAATTATATTTAACATAACTGGCCTATTAGCTAAGTTGGTTGGAGTGTTGTGTTAGTAACGCGAAGGTCGTAGTTCGAGGCTTGCATACACCATTATTTTTAAATTATTTCGTAAAACATACTTTAACTTACAGATTGACAATCCGTATGGACCTTACGGATTGGCAATCCGTAAACCCATATGGATTGCGAATCCGTAAGGTTTACAGAAGGAGAATGGTGTGAGACTCTGTCCATACCAAACTTAAGCTTTTAATAAATGACAATATCGATATTATACTGTTTATTGTTGGGTGTATGAGATATTTGCTAAGTGTAGGAAGAAATTTCCTCAATAAAGTCTGCTATTTGGGGAGGCAAATCTTGAACCCAAAGGGCATCAACAAAAAAAAAAAAAGTTAAGCTAGCTAGCTTATGAACACCCTATTGCAATCCTATTAACATAAACCTGAGAGGTATGCAGCCCTCTTGCCAAGCATGAACTAATCTTTGATAATAAGATTCAAAGATAACTGGTGAGATGTTATGTTCCATGGCCACTTCCACCGCCCATCTATTTTATATTTTTATAACTCAAGCCTGAGTCTGTTATCGATCACAAGCCTAATTTTAGGCTTGGGCTTGACCTTTGTAAAAGCTCACTAGACCCGTTGGCCCAATTAAAGGCTTGTTTCATATTAAGAAGTGTAAAATATTTATTTTTAAAACAAAACCAAAGATTTTCATTAAAAACAATAAGACAATTTTAAACCACAAGATATGAGCAAAATTTGCCTATAAACATTAAATGTGACTTGCTACCAATGTCTTTTAAGTTTCACCAAAAGAACCAAAAGTAAATATAGTACATATTCCTGCTATCCATCTATACTTAGACGAATTAACCTATTTCAAACATTAATTAAATTTATTCATATCGTCAAACTACCAAAATAATTTTGTAATTTAAATAAAGTAATTATAATATTATATATATCATATTAATAATATTTTTATTATAAAATATTATTGCTAAATGAGCTCGTCCGTGAGGCTTAATAGGTTTTTCTCAAGACTTGTGGCTTGACCTATTTAACTAAATAGGCTTTTTAAAAAGCTTGAGCTTGACCTTTTTGCTAAATGAGCTGGGTCAGATCAGACCTTAAACAAGCTGAGCCATAGGGCCCTAATGGGTGGCCAACCTACTTCCACCCCTACCCATAACAAACACGAGAGAACTTACAAGTAGAGGCCAAAATTGTACCTTTATAGTTCCAAATAATGAGACAAAAAATTGAGCCTTTACCACCCACCATCGAAGCATCAAAATTAATCTTTGTGAATCAGTCATGCGGTTTCTTCCACTAGTACCCTTTCCTTAGGGGCATGCTGCACTTACTCCACACAAAGATTATGAGTCAAATCCAAAGTGATCCAGGTTGAATGGCGCTTTTTGTTGAAAACCCAAAAATTCTGCTATTTCCAAATGACCCACAACAAATTGGAAATCTTCCTCATCAAACTCGAATCATTCAAGGAAAATAAACTTTGGATCCAAACACCAAAGGGAGTAGTTTCCAGGGCATAAATAACACCCCCAAGGGGGAAGCAAACCAGATGCGCCTTACTTCCTCACAAAGGAGAAGGGTAAGGACAACAATTGTAGGTTCTATTCTAAATCTTAGGCAACAAGGGTCAACATCCAAACCTCTCTTAAAGAGGTAATTCATAACTAGTAGAATGTTCAAGCAAGCCCTCCAGACTAAGTTTTTACACTTGGGAACAACTAGGTCTTTGTTATTTGTTCGTCAATGATAAATCATTCTATTTTTTATCTATTTGTGTTGCGTCTTCAAGATTCTATCAAGAAGATGGTCAACACAATCAAGATTGAGAATTTCATAGGGAATAATAGTTTCAACCTTTGGCACATCAAGATGCAAGCCTTGTTGAAAGAACATGGTATCTGAGATCCTCTCTCCAGTCAAACGTCGAAGATTGATAAATTAGTGCTTGAGTTACAAGAAAAGGCACATCGCTAATTCTCTTATTTATGTCTGATGAGGTTATCTGTGAAGTTTCTGAAGAATTGACTATGGTTGAGCTTAGGCTCAAACTGGAGAAACTCTTCATGACAAAATGAATTTGCAACAAGTTGCTTCTGAAACAACGTTAGTTTAGCCTACAAATAAGGGAAGGTACGCCACTTAAGTAACATCTTGATGAACTAAAGTCAATTTTGATGGAGCTACACGACATTGATGTTAAGATGGAAGATGAAAAACTGACAATGATTTTGTTAGCCTATCTCCCTCCCTCCTATGAGTACTTTGCGAATTCTCTTAGTGTAGGCAAGGACTCCATTACACTTGAAGAAGTCTAGTCCAATTTCTATTTTAGAGAGCTTTGACTAAAGGCATCTAGGAATGGTGATGAAGCCTATGCATACAGATTATCACTAGCTGATTCTACTAATGGGTAGAAGAAGAAGAAGAAGAAGAAGAAGAAAGGCAAAGCTGGCAAGAAGATCAAAGGTAATCCTAAGTTCTGTAATTAGTGCAAAGAACCGGGTCATTGGAAGTGAGAATTTCCAAAGAAAGCAAAGCAATATTTTATTGTTGATCTTGTTCAGAATAACTCCTTATCAGAAAGTGATTTGGTTTTGCCTATTGGTGAATAACTACAACAACACTCGGAAAAATGGGTACTGGACTCAGGTTGTTCTTATCATATATGTCCACACAAACATTGGTTTGTGACATATGAGAATAATTCTGGTGGTAACATCCTTAAGGGTAACGATACTCTTTGTAAGTCTATTGGTATAAGTTCTATACAAATTAGAATACATGATGGTGTTATCCAATTCAGGCTTGAATAGGAATTTATGGGCCGAGGCAGTAAGCATAACATGCTATCTCGTGAATTGCTCACTATCCACTGCCATAGACTTTAAGACCCCCATTGAGGTATGGTCTAACAAACCAGTTAAATACTCAATGCTGAAGGTGTTTGAATGTATGACATACTATCACGTAAGTGAAGGTAAGCTGGAGCCCAACCAATAAGGGATTCTTTATGGGCTACGGAGAGGGAGTCAAAGGATTCTAAGTTTGCTATCCATTTGAAAGAAAGGTCATTTTGAGTAGAGATGTTGCTTTTAATGAACTCTCTATACTACATTCTAAATTCGGTGAATATTTGGGCGAGGCCGAGGATCTTACTAAGCAGGTTGAGTTTGAGAGCTCCACGATCAAAAACATTAGTGATCAGAAGCACCTAATGAGACTGATCATGTTCTTCAAATGCACCCTCAACATCATAATATAAAACCAGTTAAGGGGACTGACTTGATGAGTCAAAACCATCAATAGCAGGCCAAAACCACAACACCCAGAACGTCACAAATGCAAATCAAAGCTCTTGAAAGATATGTCTTTGATATAGTGTCTTATGCACTACAGGTAGCCAAGGACATCGATTCATTTGAATCTTCCACTTATTAGGAAGAAATTTCTTGTTCTATAGCTGAGGAATGGACAATGGCTATGAGTGAAAAAATGAAATCCCTTCAGAAAAACTAGACTTGGGATTTAGTTGAGCTCCTGATGGTAGACGAGTAGTGGGGTGCAAGTGAATCTTCAAGAAGAAATATGGATTTCCCATTTAAGAAGTCATTCGTTATAAAGCATGTATGGTAGCTAAAAGCTACAATTAGAAAAATTATGTTTATGGGTTGAAGAGGTCATCCCTCTATAGGTTGAAGCAATCTCCAAGGTAGTGGTACAATAGATTCGATGAGTTCATGGTCTTTCATGGGTACATCAGAAGTTCCTATTATTCATGTGTTTATCATAGCAAGGTGGAGAATGGTTCCCACATCTATCTTCTACTCTATGTGTATGACATGCTTATAGCATCTCAAAATTTGTTGGTATGCAGTAGTGAATTTTAAGATTAAGGATATGGAAGCTATTGAAAGATTATGGGCATGGAGATCAAAAGGGATTGAGTCCAGAAGAAGATCTTTCTATGTTAGAAGGAATATAGTAAGAAAGTGTTGAATCGTTTTGGGATGGCATCTGCAAAACAAGTATGTACTCATCTGACAACGTTCATTCGTCTATCTGAACTCAATACTACTTAGTCAGAATTAGAGAATGAATACATATCTCGTCTTCCTTATGAAAGTGTTATAGGTAGTCTTATGTATGTTATGGTATGCACCAGACCGTACCTAGCACAAGCAATTAGTAGTGTAAGTAGGTATATGGGTAATCCTGGGAAGGAACATTGGCACACTACGAAATGTATATTCAAATACCTTAAGGGTACAACGGATATTTGACTCGTCTACCATGGAGATATGTCTTATGCTTTCGCTGGTTTCTCATATTTTGACTATATTGGAGATTTGGATGGAAAAACATCTGTGATTGGGTACGCATTCATAATTGGTAACTCCCTTGTCAATTGGAAGGCAACACTTCAGCTCACAGTCACTACAGACGCAGAGTTCATGGTTAGCAACAAATGAATGGATTTGGTTGAAGGGTCTAGTTAGCAATCTTGGGCTTCCAAAGGAAAAGATTATCATTTTCTGGGACAATTTAAGTGCAATTTTATTAGCCAAAGATCAAAGCTCATCATGAGAGGACTGAACATATTGACATTAGATACCACTTCATTTGTATTGAGAAGATGGTCGAGGTCCAAAAAGTTGATACGAGGGAGAATCCAACTAATATGTTCACGAAGCCTAGTCTAAGAAGCAAGTTCTTTGCACTGTTCGAATCTACTTAATGTAGATTGTTGGAGATGAACTTAGATTTGATTGTTGGATGATGGAAGATAGTCATAGGGTGGACGACATTATTGTTCATCTGGCCCAGTGCTCTTGTCTTCTGTATTGGTCGTCCAATCTCCAATAATCTAGTGGAGTGTCTAGTCATGTAGAAGGGAGCATCCAATTTGGTGGTTCATTAACATAGGTTGTTTCATGACTATAATTGCTTTTTGTTTTTGTGTTGTAAGTGTTTTAGATTAGATAATTAGTTGTTGTCTTCTTTATAAGGAGTTTTATATTCTAGGTTCAGACAGCTAGAGAGTTCTTTGAACCCCTTCATTATAATTCTTTTACTCCCAATAAACTAACACTTTGTGCAATATCTCTTTTCTTCTTCCATCATATAAACTTTCCTATTTGAATAGACTTTCTTGAATCTGCCCAACAATGGCAATTGTATATTTGAAGGCTTTAGCATTGAAAGAGCCAGTATTCAAGAGCTTCCCCACCATCCATGTTTTAGTGTTGGGAATAGTAACAATGGAATCCTCCTTGTCAATAAACGAAATCTCTTTCTATTTTTCTATCTGAAAGGTCATCAATGACCTAGGTAGTATAAGAAATGACGCTCTAGGAAACTGTAGCAGAGGTGAAGGGAGCCACATGGTATCATCAACCAAAAAACAACAACCTCTCGTTGTTGATCTCATGAAGACTTATTTCTTAGTTTTGGTTTTTGATATTTTGCAATGCCAAACATGTTTAATAGATGTGACATTTGTATTCATTATTTTAGTCTAGGTATGAGTGTTGTAGATTAGTTTATATTTCTTTCTACATGCTTAGATGATTATCAAGTGTGATTCTAGATTGAATGGTTCACTAAGTTTTTAGAAGAATCCATGTTTACCATAAGATAATCGATTCCAAGTTCAAGTAATCAATTACATTGCGTTAGAACAAGTACAAGGACTTGCTTCTTTTGAAATTTAGTTATATCCTCTCGGGATAATCGACTACAACATATTGTAATCGATTACAATGCTTGTTTCAAGATGAAGGAAGGCTATGTTTGTCAAGATAATTGATTACCATTATATGCAATCAATTACTTTGCTTCTGAAAACTTAGGAAGCTCTTTGGAAGTTGACATAATCGATTACCATTTTTTGTAATCGATTATGATTGCTTCTAAAGAGTTTAGTTAGCTCTTTGTTGATCAAGATAATTGATTACCAGTTGGTGTAATCGATTACCACGATTATGGAAATCCCGAACAAAAGGGTATTTGATCGAATTAATCAATTACAAGTTCTATTAGTTAAATTTATAAATACCCTCTCTTGTTATCTCTCTCTTGTGACTTTTTTTGCGATCTTTTCTTTTAAAATCACTTTCTAAGAGTAAACGAAAGGGATCTTACTGCATTACCATAGGTTAATCATCATAGTTAAAGCTTCAAGAGTCTAAATATGTATACAAGGCATATTCAACCTTTTAACTGATTTCTTTGTTCAATTGAGATCTTGGTTAGGGTTACCAAGTATAGAGTTTATAGGGTTTCAACTCATAAGGTTTTCCTTGTCGGGTTCAGGGAAAGGTTTAGCTAATTGGATTTGTGTGTGCATAGTGTTTGTATGAAGCAAGTTCTATAGTTGAAGGTCTAGTTTTCAATAGAGCAATTGGATGTAGGTCCTCTTTAAGACTAAATTAGTATAAATCTTGTCTTGGATTCTCTTTCTCTCTATTCTTAGTTTTGCAACCAATGTTTATAATTGGAATTGAATAAGTCTTTGATGAAAACTCTTATTTTAAAGGTTTTGTGTTAATTAGTTTTCTTTGGTTCATAAAGTTTGTTTAAGTTATTTTGAGAAAACTTGATTCACACAAAGGGTTTCTCTAA
Organism: Glycine latifolia; assembly: GCA_013407115.1. Taxonomy (NCBI): domain Eukaryota; kingdom Viridiplantae; phylum Streptophyta; class Magnoliopsida; order Fabales; family Fabaceae; genus Glycine; species Glycine latifolia. Next base: position 82,137 of record QARZ01041063.1, read on the forward strand.
GTTTTAATTGATTAAAATAAGAATTGGTAAAATTTCTAAAAATCTGTTCAAACCCCTCTTTCTAGATTCTCAACTGATTCAACACTCGTGAATTAATTTTAGTTTTATGTATAAGTTACTTTGAGTTTATGAGAAACTTTATTTCATTTAGTTTCTCCAAAATTTGATTCTAAAAGTATTGAGATTTTAATGGCTATACTATTTGTTTATTGGATAAATGTCACTTTTGGTGCATGAGATTCAAATTGATTGTGGCTACCAGGACCACTATAAACTTTGTTTAAACGTTGGCAGAGAAAAGGTGCTACAAATTAATCACTTGAAGTGAAAGTTTAGAGGACCGAGTGAGTCCAAGTGGATGGTGTAAAACCATAACCACCTTTTCCATCTCTTCCACCTTCAAACTGTTTTCTTTTGTTTTTTATTTTACTTGCATTTTTGGTTTGCTAATTGGACTTGAAATTGCTCGAATTTTGGGTTGGTGTAGGTGGTAACGAGTTTTCGTGGGTACATGGAATATGTGAGAATGAGCAATGTGAGGCTTTTCAATGGGACAATCCTCATCGTCATTACGCTCTTTGCCCATTTTATAATTTTCAAAACAAAATATAGTGGTGGTTTCTGTTTGATATAGGGGGAGTTGCAAGAAGATTAAAGCAAGGATGAAGTAATTGACTTGATGTTTTAGCTTTTTACATGCCCAATCAATTTGAAGGCATTTGTAATTTGTCTAAGTGGTTCAAGTACATTGCCTTGTGATCCTTGCATTGCATATGCATTCTCATTAACATACATACATGTTTTTCATTAAAGTATTAAAGCTAGTCAATCAATGATTTTAAAAGAAGCTAAGTTCTCATGGTTATGTTTTTGGAAAAATGAAAACTTACTACTTTAATCGATTACATATTAAGCGATTACCTCAGTTCTTTAGTCTATTTGCATTACTGGTTTAATCGATTACCACAATTAGTAATCAATTACACAAGCCTATTTCACATTTTGAGCTTTACTGCTTTAATCGATTACAAGTCTAATGTAATCGATTATCACAACTTATTTCACATACATGATGACTGCTTTAATCGATTACATCACATATTAATCAATTATCTTGTTCGTGAAAAGTTTTCCAGAAAGCTCAAGAACATATTAATCGATTATCTGGTGTCTATTACTTTGGTAAAATAATCGATTACACTATCATTTTAATCGATTATATTAAGTTAAATCAATTTCTTTTTAAAGCTTTGTGGGTCTGCTCTTTATAAATAAGACATTGAATGAATTACTCTGAGTATGTGTGACTTACCCAAAGATTTTTAAGCTTTCTAAGAGTCCAAGATACTGACTTTTTCTGAGTGAGAAACACATCTTGTTAGATCAAGATATCTGATTTTTTGAGATGATGTATTAAAGAAAAAGAGTTTTTCAAGAGTTTTGATTCTGAGCATTGACTTTCATACAACCTGCATTGATTGATAAAGTTATTCATTCATTCATACATTGAAGGATCACAACTTGTGTCTCTCTTGAATCTTTCTTTAGAATTTTCTGTGTATTAAAATTTTGCTGTGATATATAAAAGTGATTCTTTCAAGCTTTCTAGAGTAGGGTTCTCTAGAGATAAAGATCTGAGTAGGTTTCTCAGGATCTTTGTGATTAGTGTTCTAATAGTGTTTTAGAATTCACATTCTTTATCTAGGGTTGATAAAGATAATCACATGTAAATTGCTTGTAAAGAATATTTTGTGTGATAACCCTGAGTTATGGCATGGTTGGTGTGGCGCGGGTGGCGCCAGAGGTTCTGGAAGCTGACGCTGATAGCGCGGGGATGGCGCTGACAGCGCCAAGTCCACCGACATTGTGGCGCGGATAGCGCGGGAGGTGGCGCGGATCGCGCGGGAGCTCGGGCAGGCAGAGTATTTAAGGGCAGATCGCGTTTTCTGGAAGAAAAAAACTTCTTCTTCTTCCTCCCAATGCCCTGAACCTCCATTGGAGCAGTTCCAAGCTTCCAAGGACCTTAGTTTATGATCCAAACACCTCCCAATGACCTACAAACTTGTGAGAATCACCTAGAAAGCTTGAATCCTTCATCCTTTCTCTTTGAAAACCCTTGTGAGTGAGAAATCCTTTCTCCAGGATTTAGCTCAAAGACTTGAGTTGGCTGAGAACAGCGGCTTAGGAAGGACACCAGAGCTTGGGAAAGCTGTCCTTCAGTCTGTTTGAGTCGCCACTGAGGTAAGAAACTCAAGTTCCTTTGGGTAATTCTGAATTTGGAATTTCCTAAGTAATGTGACCCACAGTGAAATGGGGCTAGAATTAGCCCAGGGTCCTGTAGAGAAACTTACTCAGGGCAATGTAATGATGAAGGATTAGCTTTCAGTTTGTAATTCTGATGACTTTGAATTTTGGCTCTGTGTTATCTGTGTGACCTGTGTAATGGTCACTTATGGTTATCTGTTGAGATACCAGAGCCTTAGTTATGCTTATGTTGATTCTGAGAAAAAGCCTTGTGTGGGCAGATATTGATTAAACCCTAGGATAGGGGATTTGAGATCTGATATATTCTGTAATTGAATGTTTGTGACATGGATTTTGATATGAAATTACTTATGCCTTGATTAGGCATTGATTCTGAGACTGTTGGCGGTGGAAGCCACAGACCTGGGAAGGAATTACTGACTGATACCTTACCAGGTAAGTTCTGAGTCCCTGGGGAATTGATTCCCATTTGGTTGCACACCACACTCCTGGGGAGTGATGGTCAAATTCATACTGCATGCATTGGTTGCTGCATACTGATATGATACTGTATAAATGAAATGAACTGCGTTGTGATCTGTGATTGGCATTGAGTGAATCTCTGCCAGATTCTGACGGCATCGAGTGAATCTCTGCCATGAGCTGAGGCATTGAGTGAATCTCTGCCAGATAGTTGAGGCATTGAGTGAATCTCTGCCAGATAGTTGAGGCATTGAGTGAA
>QARZ01041063.1:106553-153284 GCA_013407115.1 Glycine latifolia
TGAAGAATTGATTCCATTGCAAGGAAGATCGGGGCAAACAGGACTTGTTTCAGATTAGGAGTCCATCATGAGGTGATATTGATGTCATAAATAACGTTGAAATGAGATATTATTGATGTGTTGGTGATGATTGAATGAGATAATGATGATGTGTTTGATGATGTATAAATGGTATAATGATGATGTGGTTTATGATGTTTAAATGAGACGATGATGAAATGGTTGTTGATGTTGAAATGAGATGAAGTTGATGTTTATGAGGATAATGTTGAAATAAGATGAATTTGATATATATGATGACGATATTGAGATGATGTGATGTGTATGTACATTGATACCCATGGGGATGCATGATTGGTCATCCTTAAGGGGAAGGATTTGTTCCTGGCCATGCTCATGCATTGATGGTGCCCATGGTTGTCATTATATGTGATGTGGATACACATGAATACCATGAGGGGTGCTGGATTGGATGACCTTGCGAGGGTGGGTTTACGAATTTTAAGCATCCTAAGAGAGAATGAGATTGTTAAGAATTCCGGTCCCTAGCTATCCATAGTCGGTGCATTGATGGTGCCTATGGTTATATATTGTGTATGTCCACATGGGGTACATTGACCGGTTGGATAACCTTGCGAAGGTGGGTTTACAAATTTTAAGCATCCTAAGAGAGAATAGGATTGTTTAAAATTCCGATCCCTATCTATCCATGGTCAGTGTATCGGTGATGTGTATGTACATGGGGGGTGCATGACTGGATAACCTTGCAAGAGAGGGTTTATGAATTTTAAGCATCCAAAGAGAGAAAGTGATTGTTAAAATTCTGGTCCCTATCTATCCATGGTCATTGCATTAATGGTGCCCATGTTCATTCTTCATATTTCATGGATGGAAATAGAATGGTGGCAATAAGTACGAGGGTACTAGGGGGCATCATTGTGTTTGGAACTCCCTTGTGATTCAGGGTTGATCACCATTGGGGGGGGGGAGCGACCAGTGCACGACAGGGTGACCTCGATGAGCTACTGCATCATTTTCCTGAGAGAGGCTATTTCCATGAGGATGGTACCACATTGTATGCTGAGTGATGAGTCAGATGCATACAACATTCTGAATATGATTGTTTGAGTTGTGGAATGCATTGGATGATTGTTTTTGTTGAATGTGTAATGGAATGATGGGCTTGTCGAGTGTGTATTGGACTGATGGACTTTTGATAATGATAGTGGTTGTTAATGTTGTTTCCTTTCCAATTGTTGTTATCTTATGCTTGTTGGTTTTATATAATAAAATCACCGTTGCATTTGTTGTATTGTGTGGTTGGTACTTGTGATGATCGCAAATAGATGAGCAATGGTACGTGATCTTGGAGGGAGATCTTCTTTTTGTTGGAGCCGCCAAGCCGACATGATGACGTTGGAATTTCTTTTGGAAAGAGTTGTGTTTTGTCAATCAACCCTTTCATAGTTAGTCCTTGATTCTTTTTGTAAACATGTATATTTTGAGGTGTAAATATATGTAAAACTAAATTAAGTTCTAAACATATGCATGAGTACTGATTTAGTATATGTATACATATGTAATTGTATCGTGTGTATGATGATTGTATTATTGCGAAAAACTTACTACCATTTTCATAATCAAATTAATGGGATTTTCATTAAAATCTCAATTTGCATGATTAAGAGTTAGTGATATCGTAGCGACGAGGCGGGTCGTTATAGATAGCGGACAAGTATCAAACCAAGGAAGCCATGCTCCTACAGTATTACCATCTGGCCAAAACACTTATTGACAGTTTCGAGTGTTTCAAGATGTACCACATACCACGAGAGAGTAACAACAGGGCTGATCCAAACTGGCCAATACCAAAAAGATCGGGCACCTCAAAACAATCATCCAAGAAACACTCCAGAAACCAACCATTGACACCCAAGCGGTAATGGCTGTTGAACTGGAGGAACCCAATTGGATGACCCCTTACAGAGACTTTCTCATAAAGGGAATACTCCCCGCAGATAAAAATGAGGCCCGACGTCTAAGGAGGAAAGCCAGCTACTACATCATTATCGATGTTGAATTATTCAAGAGAGGGCTTACAACAGCTCTACTCAAGTACCTAAACAGCCAACAAGCAAATTACGTCGTGAGAGAACTTCATGAAGGGATCTGTGGCCTCCATACAGGGGGACACTCCCTAGCCACCAAAGTAGTACTAGCAGGATGCTACTGGCCAACACTCAAGACCGACGCCTTTGAGTTCACACAAAAATGCAAAAGGTGTCAAGAGTTTGCGGACATCCCATGGGTTCCCCCTGAAAACCTTCATACCATCTCTTCTCCATGGCCCTTCGCTATGTGGGGAATGGACATCTTAGGACCATTCCCTAGAGCTCCAGGGATGATCAAGTTCTTACTGGTGGCAATTGACTACTTCACTAAGTGGATCGAGGCAAAGTCACTACGAGAGATAACAGCCAACGAAGTTGAAACCTTCACCTAGAAACATCTCATATGCAGATACGGTCTACCCTATGCTATCATTATTGACAACAGTACGCAGTTCAAGGCACAATCCTACGAGGACTTCCTCGCACGACTAGGTATCAAACACTGGTCACCTCTGTTGAACACCCCAGACTAATGGTCAGGTAGAAGCAGCAAACAGAGTCATTCGTTGAGCCCTCTGCACTAGACTTGACAAATCCAAAGGTCTCTGGAAGGAGGAACTCCCCAGCATACTCTGGGCTTACCATTGCACACATCAAAGCACTACAAAGGAAACTCCTTTTCGCCTCACATATGGTACTGACGCCATGATTCCCGTCGAACTAGGGGAATCTTCGACAAGAAGGATGCTTTTTCAGGAACAATGCAATGAGGAAAACATGAGTTGAGCTAGAAACCAGTGAAGAAATTCGAGGCATAGCCAAAATCAAAGAAGTGGCCAAGCTCCATAGGATGAGAAGATACAACTCCAAACTTCAACCTCGAACTTTCTAGCCAAGCGACCTAGTCTGGCACATCCGGGGTAAAGCCCGAAAGGATCCTTGTGCAGGCAAGTTTGGACCAAACTAGGAAGGCCCGTTCAGAGTCATGTCCAACCTGGACAACAACGCCTACAAACTACAGGAACTCAATGGCAAAGACATTCCAGGAACTTGGAATGCTACCCACTTGAAGTTCTACTTCAGCTATGGAGCTCAAGGTTGGATGATGTGTTAGATTCAAGTGATTGAAGAATCTGAAGAAGAAGAGTTTTGATATTTGATTCATGCTTTGTAATTTTTATTTTGTTTGTTAAGCTTGGTTCATTAAAAGGAATAACCTAAATGTCCCTTTGCAGCTACTAATAAAATCAAACCAACATGCATTCATGCTTAGGTATAAAGTAATAAACATATGCATTTAGTTAGAAATACATTGATGAGTTTTAAATATGCATAAAATGTTTTAAGACTGTAATAATCGATTACATAGGTAAATAATCGATTACATAAGCACTTTGCATAATTCTGTGTAGTATAGAAGGTGATTTAATCGATTACCAATTATTTGTAATCGATTAAATAGGCTAGAGGCAAAAGTGAAGCTCACTGGAATAATCGATTAAAAGGTAAAATAATCGATTATTTTGATCATGCTTATTTTCCAGAACTGCTACGAACATTTTAATCGATTAAATGGTCGAATTAATCGATTACATGAGTTAAATTAATCGATTACATTGACGAAATAATCGATTACAGTCTGTTAAATCTGTTTTTTTATAAATAGCATGCATTGACTCACAATCTCAGAGATTAAGAATTCGAAAAGCTTTCATCACTAAAGTGTAGTAACATTCTCTGAGTGCTTTAATGTGAAGAAAGAGTCTTTTTCATTTGGGTTGTTCTTAAAATAGAGAATCATGAAGCTAGAGTAAAGGAAGGAGTTTCTTAGTGAACATTCATGCATTAATCTGTTGCAAGATCATTCAAGACTGCATGTTCATTCAACATCACAGGTTTTAAATTTCGTATAATCCTTTTTCTGCTGCAAAAGGATTAAGGTGATGTCCTTCTTGAATCTTTAGTTCTATTATTTGGGAGATTTTATTTGTTTTGTTTAGTTTGTGTTGAAACTATCCATGTAACAAGTTAGAATTCTTTAAAGCATAACTAGATAGGGTTTCTAGTGGGTAGAACTGAGTGGTGTGCTCAGGTTCTAAAGTCTTTTGATAAATCTTAGTGTTAGATTTAGAATTTTGCCTAGGGTGGGTGAAAGAGACTTGGTTGATTGCTTGTAAAGAACTGAATCTTGTTAGTGGAACTCTAATCTGGTTTGGATTAGAAGACAACTGGATGTAGCCTCAAGTGGTTAGAGGTGAACCAGTATAAATTTGTGTGTAATTGTGTTTTGATTTACATTACATTCAATTGCTTGTGGTATTAGATTGTGAATCAATTCTGATTTTGTTTCAGCACAAGAGTTAAGTGATTGGAAAAGAGAATATTGCTTATTAAAAGTGTTTTGTTTAAAGATACGATCCAAAGTATTTCTTCCGCTGAGTTTGAATTTCAAGAAAAGTCAAAAAGTTTCAAAAACCAATTCACCCCTCCCCTCTTGGTTTATTAGATTAGGTGTTCATTGTATTTACATGATGTACTCTTTTTTTGTATTCAAGTCCTTTTTTCCCACTGGGTTTTTCACTTGAAAGGTTTTAATGAGGCCCATCTGAGAAATAATAGAGGGAACATGTAAAATGACATATTAATAAAACATATACCTCCATTCTTTTACACCTATTTATGTCAATATTGCAAGATTTTGATTAATTTCAGGAACTATCGCCTGATCACTCTCCTAAGTCCAGCTTCAACAAAAACCCAGGATCATGTCCTGGTACTTGGCAAGGCCCGCCCTTGGCAAGCCTTACTAAAATCCAGGGCACACGCATCCTAGTACTCTCCAAAGGTTCATAAAACCCTAAGACTCCCCTAGGTGGACCTCTAGCAAAATCCAAGGCATCCCCTTGGCCGGTTGCGGTTCATAAATCCAAACTACGTCGAACCCACGATTCGTAAGCCTAAAGCTTTGGTAGACCCTTACAAAATCCAAGGTTCGTCCTTGGTAACTCGCGGTTCCTAAATCCAAACTATACGGAACCCACGGTTTGTAAGCCTAAAGCTTTGGTAGACTCTTACAAAACCCAAGGTCCACCCTTGGTAACTCGCGGTTCATAAATCTAAACCACGCCAAACCCATGGTTCATAAGTCTAAAGCTTTGGTAGACCCTTACAAAACTCAAGGTTTGTAAATCCAAACTACGGTAAACCTACGATTCGTAAGTCTAAAGCTTTGGTAGACCCTTACAAAACCCAAGGTTCATCCTTGGTATGAAGACCCAAGGTCCGTCCTTGGTACTATACAAAACCCAAGGTTTACCCTTGGTACAAAACCCAGGACAATCTCTTGGTACAAAGACCCAAGACAAGCTCTTGGTAATTTACAGGTCCATAAAACCAAACTACAGTAAACTGTCAAGGTTCATAAATCCTAAAGCTTTGATTGACCTATAAAAACCACGGCGGACGCGCCACTGGTACATTTTCAACGACGCATGGAACCCAAGACCAGCTCTTAGGACCACAAACCCAAGATCGCATCTTGGTAAATCTCGACAAAACCCAGCATGGACAACTATACTGGTATCAGCTTTGACAAACATAAGGTACAACTATGTCTACCCTCAACATATGTTATTGTCCTATTTCCATCTTGTAGGAATACAAGTTCTCAGGAACATAAAGCCCAAGAAACATACTTGGCACATGAAGGCCAAGGTCCGCCCTTGGTCTCACAAACCCAAGAAAACTTTCTTGATATTATTGCACACTATGGAACCTTGACATATCGGACCATAGAATTGTTTGTTTTGCAGATGCTCAAAGTCTATCTTTGACCCATATAGTTATCAACAAACTCTTGATAACTCACAATTCTCAAAGCTTGATGACCATCCGTGGTTAACCTCGTATTCACCAACTTATCCATTATGGAAACATGAGGTATTTAAAGCTTTACTTTGATAATTTCAGTGCTCATAAATTCTATTCACACAGGAATACGAGTTGCACAAAAACCCAAGGAAGCATCTTTGGTATACCAAAGCCCAAGGCCCCCTTGGCATGTCAAACCCAAGAAACATTCTTGGTACTCTAACTCCTATGGAATCTTAGCACACAATACCATAGGATCATTTATTTTGCAGGAATAATTGTGTGAGGTCCACCCTCTACAATTCAAACGCAATAAAACTCTTGGTGCTTTCATCCGGTGGGAACCTCGACAAAAGAGTCCACCCTCGACATTACAAACCCAAGAAAACACTCTTGGTATTTTTCATACAGAACCTTGACAAGCTAGGCTAAAGACTTAGTCATTTGCAGAAGCAAGTGTTCAACACAAATGTCCATGGTCAACCCTCGACATTTCGAAGCCTAAGACATATTCTTAGCACACATCATTAACGGGAACCTCGATAGTCAAAGCTAAAGACTTGGCTATTTTTGCAAAAATAGGAACCCAACATTACTTCATGACAACATTAGTTCATGCAAAACCCAAGAGACTTTCTTGATACTTCAATCACTTGATAATTCAGCAAGCAATGTTGATATGTCAAACCACTCGAAAATAACAAGACATTACCACAACAGAACGTCTTAAGCTGGTTCAATGACAAATATTATCCAAGTGAGTTATCATACATAAAGGTAACATGCAACGTAAAGAAGACAAAAGAAGACTGAAGATGGAGAAACAAGGAGTATTTTTATTAAAGTCAAAAAATAACTTTACATGGCCACCAACAGCCAAAAATACGAAAGCAACAAAAAAACAAAAGAAGCATAAATAAAAGCAGCCTACACATCAGCTGCATCATTAGCAATCTCCTCAGCGGAACCAAGCTCTTCCTCATCAACCAAGACGCCATCCTTCACATCCTTGAAAGGATCAAACTGACTTAAGTCAAGGTCCTTCACAAAAAGGCCAGCTTGGTGCACCACCTTGGAGAAGCCTTTCTCATGCTGCTTCACTGCTTCCAACTTGTACACCTTCAGTTCCTCGTCAAGCTCGTTATTGACTACCATTTCAACAGTAAGCTCAACCTGAGCCTCCTTCAACCTTTCCTCCAGACTCACCATTTTCTCAGCAAGCTTCATCTCAATAGCAAGTTCATCCTCAACATCCTTCAACTTTGCCTCCAACTCGGCCACCTTCTTCGCCAACTCCCATTTTCTGCCAAAGCCTTATCAGCCTTGGTAGTAGTTGCCCTGCCGCGAATGACCAGCTCATCACCATCAAGCCTAGTATGTAACAGCTTGGACAAAGCTTCACTGGTCTTGATGGACAGCTGACGGTTGCACCTAACAGCTTCAGCAAAGGCCACCACCATGCCATTCAACCTATTGCGCTCCAATCGCTAAGCAATGTGAACAACATCCTTCAGCTTGTTATACTCCTGCTCCAAAGAGGCAGCCTTGCCTATGGCCTCTTGATACACCTGCCTCTATTCTTTTATAATGGCAAGGCCCCTCTGTAGGAAAATCTCAGCAGCATCAATCGAGCATTGAGGACCGGGCAACCTAATCAGGTTCTTGTCAAAGGAAGTCGCCAGTCCTTGATCAAGCATATGCCCAACACTCAACAAAGAGTCGACCTCCCTTGGAGCACTTAAAAACTTCAAAGGGGTGACAGGGTGAGCAGTAGGCGGCAACATTGTAGACGGAGGAGGCGGAGAAGGAGAAGGAGTGGCAATAGCAGGAGAAGCAGGACGAGAGGTGGCCGGAGTCAGAGCGGCATCCATGGGAGGCACAGTGGCAGCAGTAGTAGGTGGAAACGGAGCCACGACAATGGGAGAAGTAGTGGCAGTAACCACCACAGGCGGCGGAGCTCGGACAAGAGGAGGAGAAGTCGACAGAAGCCCAGCAGCCTTCCTCAGCGTACGCAGATCACGAGGAGCATGGAAGGCCCTAGACTTCTTGCGGCTAGACGTCCTAACACTCTCATCCCTCTTCCTCTTTGTCAAATCAGAAGGGGAAGGGCCAAGGAAAGCAACAGCCACTTCAGTAGGACCCACCTGGACAGTGGCTCGACCCTCTTCTTTAGGTGGGGGAAAAGGGGGCAGCATAACATCGCCACCCACATTGCGCACCAGTGGCCTCCACTGGAAGTTGCTCATAATACCTGCAAAAGCACAAAAAATAAATAAGTGTCAGAGTTTTCACATTAGAAAACAAAGAAGTTATAAGGAAGGAAAATTACCATCCAGTGCGACAGAGGGGTCATCGATCAAAGGTAGTGACAAAATGGCGTGCACGTCCAAAGAGGCCGGCAATAGCTCCAAGGTTGCCTTGTCAGACCTCTCCACAAGGGTCAGCATGTCCTCATCAAAGGACCTGAACCTGGTAGGGTTAGTCTTCCAGTAGAAGGGAAAGTGAGCTTCCCTATCCCTGTTGTGCATCAGTGGCAACCCATCAGCCACAACACCACTTTCGCGGACCTTGAAAAATCGGTCCTTGAAGCGGCGGAAGACATTGGTGTCAACCTCGAACAGCTTTTTCGAGACACTGTGCAAGGAGACCCAAGCGACCTTCCAGGACAGCTTGGTCTGAAAGAAGAAGGAGAAGAGAGGAACAGTAGCACGAATGTGCAAATGAGAACACAAAATCTCAAAGGCTTGCACCATTGCCTAACTGTTAGGGTGAAATTGGGCCACATTCAAGTACTCTAGTCGAGCACATTGAAAGGGAGAGAAGGGGATAACAAGACCCAATACCTCAAAGAGGCATCGGTACATGAAGAAGAAGGAAAGAGTGCCCGGTGTTTCCCTCAAGCAGGGAAAATCATCTTCCCTGCAGGGCTCAACGATGACTTTGCAGGCGTCCGAAGGAGTAGTCATCTGCAATGTCGAGCGAAGAACATTTAGAAAAATAATAGAAGTCATGGAGGAATGGTATCTAAACACGTCCTCCCTTACCCACTCATACGCCTCCAGGGCTATTTTGCCTCATTCTCCCTGAAGAAGGAGTAGGGATGATGGTGAGCGACAAAGGTTCATCTACCCTGCCTGCTGACGAGGACGAGAAGTGCCCTCACAAGCTCGACAAGAACTTGCTCTCCTCCCGGAGGAAGAAGATGACTCATCAGAAACTTTGCCATAGGTATTCTCCTTCGAAGAGTCACCCACGGAGATGACTTCACGCATAACATACTGCTCTACTAAACCACCAGAGTCACTACCACCCATGCCTAAGGAAGAATCAGAAACAGGTGAGACAGACATTTTTGTTACCTTGAGAGAAAATGGAAGTTCAAAAAAGAAGAAGGGTGAATAAGAAGATTCAGGAAAGCAAGGACACAAGGAATGATGGCAAAAATCGCAAGCAGTTCCATCTATTTAAATACAATGAAGCTCGACAGTTACTGGAGGGATTTTGAAACGTCTCCTAGAAGCTTGGGCCATGATTTATTGCATTCACCCACTACCCCACGTTCTCCGGTACGTGTCCACTCCTCAGTGACAGGTGTGCACGAGTATTGATGCGTGGGCGACACACGACTGCTAGCATTTATGAAGACATAACGCATGTTTTCAATAATTAAATCAAATGGTCATATTTTGACAGAAGTCGTCAACCTTGACGCTTCACTTACCTACGAAGTTCAGACCTATCCACTAAGCAAAATAGTCTACCTTGGACAGCTCAACATTCATAACCCGGACCACCTTGTCCAAGTTCAGGTATCAATACAATCTGACCAATCTAGTCTAGGTTCATGATACTCCTCAACAAAGCTATCGGCCTCAACATGTGATCACTTGTCCATCCTTGAGGGCTAATAGTACTCATCATATTACTACCATGACATGGAACATTCTCCATCGACGCTCTTTCACCCTCTTTTACCTACAAATTGGCTTAGAGGCTAAAGGGCTTATGTACCGTCCAAATATGGTAAAATTACACGTGGCCATTACTGCAAGGTCACCGTACACATAGACATCCTCCACGTCAGCACTACTACATTAATAGTGCTTAATCATTCTCCAAGTGTAACCCTAGATACACGTGTTCACCCTCCTCGTTAGTCCTGCTACAAGAGCGCGGACATCAACTTGCTACAAGAATACGGATGCCTACTGTGTATATCTCCTTATTAAAAACATCTCAACTATGCTTGATTATTCAAATTGGTACAACCACCTTATCATATCATATCTTCAAAAGTTATCTACAAGCTGTTACTTATCTACAAATAACAGTATATCAATAAGGTACACATTATCTTCTATTTAAATTAGATAACTACCTTCTATTATATGTTATTATCTTATCAACAGATTATCAAACAAAGTCCCAAAGTCCACACTCTACACTATAAATACAGCCGTACAAGTTCTCTCTAACTCACTCCATACACAATACTTGGATGCATTACCCAAGTTACTCATTCTCTAGATCTCATACTGAGTTCCCACACTCAGTTATTCTCTAAATAATTGATGTAATTACTTGAGCGCCAGAGTGTCTTTCCTTTGTTTTGCAGATCCCTCCTCTAAACATGGTTGACTCCCCATCTGACGTGTAGAATTTGGGATCCACATTGGCCATGCCTACCTCACACATGGAATTTCCAGATTTTGGTAAGAATACCTTCTATAGTTGATGGCAATGAGCACTCTCCATGGAAATTGCAAAAAAATCCAAGAAGGATTGGAGTTGCACCATATGTCAGGTTACTGGCATGAAAAATGGTTGAATGATCATCTTTAGGGAAAGAAGCACAATACTAAATTGAAAATCGTCCCTGAGAAAATAAACATGTTGTCAAATGACATGAATCCCTTAATTAAGGAATAAGGTGTAATAATTAATTTTTGAGTAAAAAATATATGCAGAAGAATATTTCTTTATGTATACTGTAGAATAAATCAAATAAAAATAATAATAATAACCAATTTTTAAATAAATAGATAAGTGATTAAATTTATCTTTACTTTGAATTCCATATATGTAACACCCAATTTTTTAGAACTTTATATATATATAGATCAAGCATCACCACAAAATCCTTTTTCTCGACTAAGTTGGAACTTAAAAATCCATAGATTCTATGCTCTGCATTTTATTAAATAAGAAAAGAAAAACAGAATACAAAGATCATAGGGGGAAACCTATGCAAACAAATCAAGAGAACCTATTGCCAGGAAGACTAAGCTTCTCTCTATAACAGTACTCCCTTATAAAATCAAGAAAAGTATCTCACTAAGTGAAGCCATGATTAGCAATACCATATATAATTAGTAAGACCATCCTTACATTTGTTACCTTCCCTCAATATATGTAAAACTTCAAACCTCACAAATTTCAAAAGAACCAAACAATTAGTCCATCTAACTCTCAACTTCCATGGAACTAACTTGGGAGATTGAAAAGTAGAAACTACCAAGCTAGAGTCGCACTCAAGCCATAGTTAATGCCATCCTTTACTATGAGACAACTTGATAGCAGACATGGCAGCCACTAGTTCAGTATACATACAAGGAAAACTCAATGCCTTAAGATACTTCAAAATCAACCATCGAATTCGTCATTGTCCCTGCAGCGAGGTTCCCTTTGAGTGAAATAGCAGCTAAGATTTTGTTGATGATGGCATGCTTAGTGTAAGGACTCATATAGAATCTAGAGTGATTCTTGCTAATCCAGATGAACCACACGACATTAAGAATGGCAACAATGAAGATATCAGTTAGTTGAGTGCTACTTGTTCTTTTGGCCACAATTAATAAGGAAAGAGGCGATGAAGTGTCCATATTACACTTCAAGATGTTCTCTAGCCAACACCAAATTTATGCAGTGAAGGGGCATGAAAAATGGAGATGGTTTGTGGTTTCCGATGAAGCTCCACTATGATCACATCTTGAGACTAGAGTACATCCTTTTCATATCAATTTTTCATCCGTAGGGAGTTTTCCATGAATCATTCTTCATTAAAGGAATGACTTTGACGAGGGAATGAAGGTCCTCCAAAAAAGCCTACCCCACAAAGTAAACTGAAAAGTAGGTTGCTAGAATAAAAAGGCATCCTTGAAATATAGAACTCCAGAATTTGAAGGACACCAAATTCTACTATCTTCCATTTGTGGGGAGGCTAAAGGAAGTGTCTCTATCTCCTCCACCAGGTGAGGAAAGTTGTCCTTCGTAAATGAAGGAGTTCTCCAGCAATTACCATCAATAAAGTCTTCCACCTTAGATTGTAAATGCTTTTGGATAGATGGTGAGAGATGTTAGATACAGAGGGAGCGTGAAGGTGAATCAAGATACATGCTGTAACACCCTGGAATTTCAAGTTTCTAAGCTGGACGTTTTATGTGTGTTATGTTGATTGATTATATGTTTTATTTTATAATTTTTTGTTTTGAGTGCTTTTGTTTAGGGATGTGTGTTTCATGGATGTTAAAGTCAACTTTGTAACACCCTGAAATTTCGATAACTTAAAATATATGTGTGATGTATTCCTTGTATTATTTGAATTCTTTATTAATTAGGATTAGTTGAAATGTTATGTGGATTCTCCATGTGCAATTGCTTGGTGTAGAGGTCAAGTTATGCGGAGTTTGTTTAAGCTGCGTTGAATTGTGTGATTCCGAGTTTAACCCGAAAACCTGTTTTAGTAAAATCATCATTGTGAATTGGTTAACCGTTGGATTGTCTTAAAATTTTAAAGTAAGATTTCTAACCCAAATATGTAAGTTTTGACAGTTGGGATTATCAAAATAATATCTAGAACGTGAGAAATTAATTTTTCACTAAAGCAGAAAATTCTAGAATTGGGTCAACTCGCCTAGGCGAGTTTTACAGGCATTTTTGGTCGCCTGGGCGAGTGGAGGCGGTGCTGAATACGTTTTTAAGCTTCCAAGTCACGAAAATGGAGGTTCTTCCTCCTCCAAACAGATCCAAGCTCCCCCACCACCCTCCTCCACCATCCATAGCCATCAGAGACACCCACGAGCCGTCGTTGCTTGCCACGAGACCTCGGCACGGAGAGGAACCCTTTAATCGGAGCGGAATCTTTGAAACTCTTCCTGAAGTTTTGGTAGAGAACGAAGCTCCCAATCCTCCTTTCTTGGTTTTCTTGAGGTAATCTTAGTTTCTTTTGTCTTCTTCTAGCTAGTTTAAGCCTTTCTTGATATCTCTTATGATTCGGGTACCATTATTGGCTGTTTCTACACTTCCTTTGATAATCCTTTGAAAATGAGATGTTGTAAAAGTCTCCTTTTTATGAAACTGATATCATTTCTGTGATCCTGGTTGAACCCTAGTCACATTGGTGTGATCGGAATTTCAAAATGATGTCTTTTGATGTGGACTCTCAAAACACCATTTTAGCCTCTTTTTAGATTTGAGTGGGTATTTGATCCCAAATGTTAATGTTGATCTTAACTTGGAAATCTATATTAAATTGTCTTCGATTTGGTATATAGAACTCTGCGTTTGGACGAAAACACGCGTATTAAAGGATCTCCAAAACAACACTGTGAGGTTTTAACAGGAGAACTCCTAGTTAGGTAAGGGGAATTTATTATTTAATTATAGTTTAGATACCATAGTTGGGGGCCAGGGAGTCCAACTATGAAGATATCTGCTTGTCCCTACTGTGTGCTGGTTTTCAAGAAAAACTACGTTTTTAACTAATGGGATGCGGTGTATTTATTACTAATGTTGTAGATGACAATGAAATTGAAATACCATGTAAATGATTGATGATGTTTACATGATTTGTGATGATTTAGATGAGGTGATGCTTATGTGATTGGTGATATCTGAATGAAATAATGTTCCAATGAGATATATGTTTATTGGGTTAATGATATTGTTATTGTGATGATTGGATTTTTGGGAAAAGTCTTAATTACAAAGGAGACTCTGCCCAAATTTTTATAATATATTTTCTTATTTTATTCTTTATTAAATTTTTAAATGGGCATAAAAGTGTGTTTTATATATTGTAGTCCTCCTCTTTAATTTAGAATTTTCCTAAAAATATCAGTCTTGTGATATGGTGAATTGTGAATGTATGAAATTTGGGTTGTCTGAAGACTTGGGGAATGTGAATCTCAGGCATATGTATTATGTATAGATGTGAAATGTGATTGCTTGTGATGTCGTTGATGATATTGAAATTGAGATGCCATTAAGGTAGTTGATGATGTTCAAATGAGATGATATTGATATGCATGATAATGATATTACGATGATATGATGTTGAGGTTGATAATGACATTGATGAGAGATAATGTTGATGTGAACAATGTCATTGTGTGTGGATATACATGGATACCCATGGGGGGTGTATGACGGGTTACCCTTGCGATGAAGGATTTGTTCCTAGCCAGGTCATACATTGATGGTGACCATGGTTGTAGCTATGTATGTACACATGGGATGCAATGACCGGTTGGTTACCCTTGCGAGGATGGATTTGTTCCTAGCCACAGTCAGCGCATCGGTGAGCCCATATTGGTTTGTTATGTATGTACATGAGGGTGCATGGCGGGTTACCCTTGTGAGGAAGGATTTGTTCCTAGCTGGGTCATGCATTGATGATGCCCATGTTTCATACTTCATTTGTATGTGTGGAAATAGAATGAAGGCACTCGCGTACCTGTGTGTTTCAGTGGGCTGAGAACGCAGGTACTATGGGGTCATCAGGTTTGGAATTCCCTTGCGACACTGGCTGATCACCGGGTAGGGGAATGGCCAGTGCACGACAGGGTGGCCCTGATAAGCGGTGAATCATTTTTCCTTTGAGAGGCTATTTCCGGTGATGGTACCACATTGCATGCTGATAGATGAGTTAGGTGCATGCATCATTCTACGCATGATAGTTTGAGATGTGAAATGCATTGGAAGATTGGTTTGTTGAGTGTGTATTGGAATCATGGATTTTTGTTAATGATTGTGGTGGGTAATATTGTTTCCTTCCCAATTGCTGTTATCTGATATTTGTTGGTTTTTATATAATAAACTTACCCTTGCATTTGTTGTACCGTGTGGTTGGTATCTGTGATGATCATGAACTTTGGTTCGTGGGAGCAGATAAGCAGCAGTAGGTGACTTTGGAGGGAGATCTTCTTTTTGGTTGGAGCCGCCAAGCCGACGTGATGACGTTGGATTCCTTTTTGGAGAAAGAGTTGTGTTTTGTTAATCAACTCTCTCTTAGTTAGTCTTTGGCTTTTTGTTGATATGTAATTTCAGGTGTATATACACGTAAAGCTAAAGGAAGTTCTGACATGTGGATGACATGTACTAATTTAATATATATGTATAGAGTGTTTAAATATGTAATTGTAATAGTGTTTGATAATTGTATTATCGCAAAAAATTTACCATCATTTTCAGAATCAAATTAATGAAGTTTTATTAAAAATTGAAGTTGCACGATTAAGAGTTAGTGATATTGTAGTGACGAGGTGGGTCGTTACAAACTTTGTTGACTGAGGTTGCTGTGCATGCACGTAAAGGAGACATGTCTTGTTAGCTGTATTTATAAGCAACAGACTGGCCCAGCGGAAGCGTGCTCTTCCTTTCTTCATCTTTGTGTTTTCTCTTCGTTCTCTCTCTAAACTCACCCAGAGACCACTCTTTCTCAACCCCCTTGTGTTATCTTTAACCCACAAGGACCATCATAACTACCACAGAATCCCGACATCGAGAAGAACCTCATGGTCGAAGCAGAAGTTTTGGACAACCTGTCGTGAAGCTTGAGAACGAACTCCTGGTTAGGTAAGGAGAGTTTACTATGTTTGATAATAGCTTTAGACACCATGGTTGGGGGCCAGGGAGTCCAACCATGATGATAACTGCATGTCCCTGGTGTGTGTTATTTTCCAGAAAAGTTATGCCTTTTTAATGAATGGGACGTGATATGCTTTATGTTTGTTGGTTGGTGTTTTGTGTTGATTCTTGATGGTGTTCTTATGGGGGAGGTGATGCTGTAAGAACTCCTCGTGCATGTGTTTGAAGTTGGCATTTTGATGCTAAAAACTCCCAAGACACTTTATAGTAATGTTCATGGATGTACCGGGTACCGGGATGGGTATGCCGAGCTGAGCTGTTTAAGTAGCATGCATGTGTGCATGCAGGACGTGACTCTTAGTCCTTGTTGGCGGACTTCTCTATACCGGTTCCTTACCTGGGTTGTTTCCTTAGGGATGCTAGGGCTCGCCTCCCTTTCCTTTAGATATACCTGGTTCCTTACCCGGGAGGGTACCTTAGAGCTATTGAGCTCAAGTTACTTTGGGAAAAGAACCATTGGGTTCCCTAACTTGGATGAGCTTGTGCCTTCTCGAAAAAGAGCCATTGAGTTCCCTAACTTGGATGAGCTTATGCCTTCTCGGGAAAAGAGCTATCGGGTTCCCTAACTAGGATGAGCTCGTGCCTTCTCGGGAAAAGAGCCATCGGGTCTTCTACTCAGTTAAGATAATCTCTTTTCCTTAGAGCTATTGGGTTCCTCACCCGAGATGGGCTATTCTCTTTAGAATCGCTAAGTTCAAGCCTTTCTTTGTGAACCATTGGGTTTCTTACTCGGTAGAGCTCGTACCTCTTCTTTGTGAGCTACCGATTTCCTTACCCGGACAACCTTGTGTAGGTTGGTGATATTAATACAATCCTGAGTCTTGCAAGCGCTATTTGTTATAATCGATTACAGCGCTTATGGAATCGATTGCATAGTGCTGAGTGCATCCTTGGATTTTATAGAAACCCAAGGACCCCCTTGACCGCCTTTGACTAACCTTTACCGACCTTGTCCGATCTTTACCGACTTCGTCTGACCTTGTTCGGATTCTTACCTAAAGTTATTATATCTAGGTGCCAACCCGGACACCTAATACTTTACACTAGCTCACCTGTTTGTGGTGTTTGTGAATGACGCATAAGGGACGTATGTAATTATGTTGATAATATTTGAGGTCGGCCTATGTGATGGCTTGAGATAATGATGTATGCATTGATAACATGGGGGGTGTATGACGAGTATCCTATCCAGGACGGGTTGTTCCTGACTAGGTCATACATTGATTGTGCCCATGGTTATCGAATGCGGGTGGATATACATAGATACCCACGGGGGTGTATGACGAGTACCCTATCCAGGACGTGTTGTTCCTGACTGGGTCATACATTGATGGTGTCGTGGTGATAGGCTATGTATAGACATGTAAGATGCCAGGATCGGGTGGTTAACCTTGCAAGGACCACGGTCAGTGCATCGATGAGCCCATGTTGGGGCAGCCCGTGATTTTGATGGTATGTATATGGGGGGTGCATGACGTATTAACCTATCCAGGACGAGTTGTTCCTGATTGGGTCATGCATCGATGGTGCCCATGGACATACGACATTTGCATGATGGAAATAAGATGATTGGTTGTAGAGTACCGAGCTATTGGGGGGCCACGTCTGTTAGGAACTCCTTCTGACACCTTGGGGCTGATCACCACTGGGGGGGCAGCAGCCTGTGCACGACAGAGTGACCCTAACAATCTACTACATCATCGAGACCACAGGGATGGACTATTTTCGGGATGGTACCACATTGCATGCTGAGAGTTGAGTCAGGAACATGCATCATGCTAGACATTATAAGTTGACGTATGGAATGTTTTTGGATGCCCGTGCATGTTAGTTGCGTGATGAGATGCTTGGATATTTGTGATGATATGGTATGTTCAGATTGTTTTCCCTAACTGATGTTATTTATTGCTTGTTGTTTAACATGATGAACTCACCTTTGCTTTGTTGTGTTGTGTGGTTTGGTACTTGTGATGATCGCGAACCGGGTTCGTGTGAGCAGATGGGAAACATTAGGTGCTTTGGAAGATGACCATCTTTGGGTTGGAGCCACCGAGTGGATGGGATGTTGATGGACTAGATCCCAGGCAGCAGTTTGTTTTTCCTAGCTACACCCCCATCATTTAATTTCTTATTTCCTTTGTAAAACACTTATATGTTTCTTTTAGACATGGTTAATTGTACCTACAACTAAACCATATTTTGTATATATATATATATATATATATATATATATATATATATATATATTTGAGATGTCTCATATGAATCTTATTTACGTGTTTACTTTGTAATGATGGTCATTATCTGCTTGCGAAAAATTTACTAGTGTTTTCACAATCAAATTAAAGGAGTTTTCATTTAAAACATGTTAATGACGTGATTAAGAGTAGTGATACAGTAGCGACGTGGTGGGTCGTTACACATGTTGAAGATGAATGAATGTTTTAGCTTTGTACATGCTGCTCAATTGAAGATATTTGTAAATGCTTTATGTAGGAAAGATTCATCCTATGATCCTTGCATTGCATAAACATTCATTTACTTACATTCATGATTTCACAAAAGCACATGGTTGGTGAAAAAGATTTAATACTTGATGATTGCATCAAAGTCAAGGCTTCATGATTTAAGTTTTTGGAAAAATCCTTTTTGAACTATGTTAATCGATTACCACATATTGGTAATATATTACTTAAGTGGTGAAGAACATTTTAATCGATTACAACCACTAAGTAATCGATTACTTACCATAAAATACAAAACATGGATTGACTGTGATAATCGATTACCATGTATATGCAATTGATTACTTAGCTCACTTCTGAATAGAAGCATCCATGTAGTAATCGATTGCAGGTCGAAATAATCGATTATTTTGTTCATATATCCTTTCCAGAAAATTGAAGGTTTTATAATCGATTACATATGAAGATTTAATCAATTACTTATGCAATTTAATCGATTACATTCTGTCACAGAAGTTTGTTATAAATAGGTAATGAATTTTCTGAATTGAACAACACAATTCTCTACGAAATTTTTCAAAGTTTTCATAAGCCTTCTGAAAGTGAGAAAGGATATTCTGAGTTCTAAGGTTCTTGTCCCACACATTCAAATACTCATGTTGTACTGAAAGATTTCTTGGGCAAGATTTCAAAGAAGCTTTTGGAGTGGAAGTTCTGAAATTGGTTTTTTATTTTGTCTCTAATTGGTAAATCATACTCATTCATATTCATTGGATCATTAGGTTGTCTCTCTCCATTAAATTTGCTTGTAAATTTGTTCTTGGCTTCTTGGTTGTTTGTAACTATTACAATGGATTCTTGAGGCTTTTTCTAGAGTGGGTTTCTCTAGAGGGAAAGAATAGAGAAGGGTTCTCTATGTCTTTATCACTAGGAGTC
The DNA here is from genome assembly GCA_013407115.1 of Glycine latifolia. Lineage (NCBI taxonomy): Eukaryota > Viridiplantae > Streptophyta > Magnoliopsida > Fabales > Fabaceae > Glycine > Glycine latifolia. The sequence goes on from QARZ01041063.1 coordinate 125,863, forward strand.
TAATAGGTTTTAGATTTCTATTCTTTATTTAGGTTTGATAAAGGGTGATTGTTGTAAAGCTTGTAAGAACTTAAATTTGTGAATAGTGGAACTCTAATCTAGTTTTGATTAGAAGAAACTACATGTAGCTTCTCTTATTGAGAGGTGAACCAGTATAATTTCTTGTGTTGATTACTTTCTCTCAATCTCTTCAACTTATCTTCATTTGTGGTTCTTGGTAAATTCTTTACTACTCAACAAGTAGCAATTTTTGTAATTATTTTCTTGGGCTGAGTGATTTGATTGATTGAAGCATTATTGGTTTATTTGTGTTAAAGATCCTTTAACTCTGAATTTCTAAAGATTTTAAAAAGGCCAAGAATAACCAATTCACCCTCCTCTTGGTTATTGTGTGTATTCTCATTGTTTTTAAGAGATGTTAAGAGTCTCCATCATTGGCTTGAGATATTTTCTTTTATTTTCAGAATTTTTTCTGAAAAATGTAAAGGGAATCTCCAAATTTTTAATAACTATTTTGAACTGGGACCCAAAGAATTTTAAAAATCACTATATTATGTCCCGATTTCTCAATTTGTTCTGAAATAGTAATCCAAACTTAGAATCATATCATATATAATTAAATACAATTTTTGTAATTTTTCTTGAATTTTCAAAAACTAATAAGAAAAATTAAAGAAAGCCCGATATAGCCACCTAAAGGCTAGCTAGTATTGGTCTACCTTCAAACTTGATAGAATTGACAAAGTTAGTAAATTTATTTTGGGGTTAAATAAATAAAACTATAATTTCCATAATAAATTATTTATCTTGTTAAAAGGATTTAATATGTTTTTATTCAAAAATACTAAAATATTTTTTAAAAAATAATTTAATTAATGAAATTTATTTATAATGATAAAACAAGGTCTCCACAAAGTTTCAACAAAATAAGTTCAGTTCCTATAAAAAGTAATAAAAAAAAAGTCAAGTTCTTAGCACATGAATTGATCTTGTTGACCCATTGAATTGATCCATGTTGACCCGATTGTAGAGGAGCCTTTGCATAGACACCTTGAGTAGAGAATCTATGTCATAGTTGATATCATGCCCATATATCTCACACACATTAAGCACATGTTTATTTGAAAAATTATATAATATTAAGCATAAATACAATATGACATAAGCATGGTAAGATAATAATAGCCATAACTACAATGTGACACAAGCATGGTAATGTCCTCTTTGTCTCTCGACCTCTTAAAGCTTATTTCTCTCTTTAAACACAACTATGTACACTCCCTCCATCTCTTCTCATCCTAGTCGAAAATCACCCTTCACATGTGTAACGACCTGCCTCGTCGCTACTGTATCACTAACTCTTAATCACTCCATAAACATGTTTTAACTGAAGATCTCTTTAATTTAATTTTTGAAAATGGTGGTACATTTTTCTTGTGAGAACATAACTACCATAATCATAAACAGGTCACGTATAAAAATGTCCCAATTTCATAAATATATGCGTATACAAAATGTGGTTTAATTGTAAGTACAATTATCCATGTCTAAACTGTACAAGTGTTTTACAAAGGAAACAAGAAATAAAATGTCAGGGGTGTAAAAAGCATAACACGGGTGTGACTATCACAAACAAGGGGTGCATCTAGCAAAATATAACTCCTGCCCGGGATCCATCGACATCCTGGCTACTCGGCGGCTCCAACCAAAAAGTTGTCATCTTCCCGTTTACCTACTATTGTCCATCTGTTCACACGAAAAATGTTCGTGATCATCACAGGTACCAAACCACAAGTCACAACAAAGCAAGGGTGAGTTCATCATATAAAATAACAAGAAAAAGATAATGCCAGTTAAGGAAGACAATTCAAGCGTTGCAATATCACCACAAAATCCAGGTATATCAACACGAAACCAACATGAACAGGCATCCAGAAACATTCCACAAGTCAAATTATAATGCCTAGCATGATGCATGTTGTTGACTCAACTCTCAGCATGCAATGTGGTACCATCCCAGAAATAGACTATCCCTGTGGTCAGATGATGCAGTAGCTTGTCAAGGTCACTTTGTCGTGCACAGGAATCACCCCCCCATGGTGATCAGCCAATGGGTGTCAGAAAGAGTTCCCAACAGACATGGCCCCCTAGTACCCTGGTACCCTACAGCCAATCATCAATCCCATTTTCGTCATGCAAATGTTGTATGTCTCTCATGGGCATCATCAACGTATGGCCTGGCACAGGAACAACCCTATCCTGGCTAGAATCTCCATACCCTCCCATGTACATACATACCGCCCCAAACAAGGGCCGCCCCAACACGGGCTCATTGATGCACTGACTGTGGTCCTTGCAAGGTTCACTACTCGGTCCTGGCATCTCACGTGTCTACACATATCATATTTCCACGGCTCCATCAATGTATGGCCCGGCCCAGGATCAACTCATGCTAGCAAGGATACTGCCATATACCCCCATGGGTAGCTATGTATATCCACTCGCATTTAGATCACCATGGGCACCATCAATGTATGGCCCAGCCTAGGAACAACTTGTCCTGGCTAGGATCTCCATACACCTCCATGTTATCAATGCGTACATCATCTCAAGTCATTACATAGGCCAATCTCAATTATTATCACAGTAGACACATACGTCTCTTACACATCATCCACAATCACCACAAACAAGTGAGGCAGTGTAAAGTATTAGGTGTCCGGGTTGGCACCTAGCCATATTAACTCAAGATAAGAATCTGAACAAAGTTGGACGAAGGCGGCTAAGATCGGTCAAGGTTGGCAAAGGGCGGTTGTAACACCCTCATATTTTCATATACATATGAATTTTCTGTAAGTATGCATTCCTAGATAAAATGACAAAAATACCCTTGAACATTTTGCAAAATGACCAAAATACCCTTTGGCCCTGATAAAGCCATATTATAGTCTTAGTAATACTATAAACATCTGACAAAAATGCAGTATGTTTTTAAATAAGGAATTATTAACATTGTTCATAAAGAAAAACCATGAAATAGAATTTTTAGAAATTTTGGAAAATGTTTCAAAAAAGGATTTAATTTAGAATAACCCAAGTTTCATAAAAGCACAGAAAAAGGAAAGATGCGATCTGTGAAATTTTCTCTTAATTATAAGAGGAATAGATTCTTTAATAAAGTAGTCTAGATATTTTACAAATTAAAAATAAAATGAACCAATGAAAAATTAGATAAAAATAAGTTATGTGACATTTTAAGAATGTTGTCACACTTAAGCTAGTTCCAAAAGATTTCTAGGCTTTTTACTCCTATAAAACCAATAAGGATTAAGCTTCCATAAATTATAGAAGCAATGTTATTTAATTTCAAGACATAAATTAATTCCAACAAAGCATTAAAATCTCTAAAATCTTAGCCATTCAAGCCATTATGTGAAATTTGTAAAATTGAAACATATTTGCTCCAAAAATCCAATATGGCCGTGGAGTTACAAGAAGAAGGAAGAAAGCTTTAGAAAACTCAAGAAACAAGACACTTGTATGGTTAATAAGCCATGTAACATGCCATTGGACCATTTGGAAAGTTAGGTTATAAATGCTTAAGGGATATTTGAAGCAAATTTTATTTTGTCTCCTTTGGAAGAACACGTGGATATTTATAGACATTATATCAAAGATCCCAACGGTCAAGATTTACATATATGAGATAGAATTATACCTTTAAAATTTCAAGGAAATCCAACGGTTAACGAATTCAGAATCATTATTTTACAGAAACGGGTTTTTCAAGAAACACAAAAACGTAAAAGAAAGGAAATTTGGTAAAACTTTCCCCACAAGGCTTGAAGTCCATGTGCAAATTGAGAGTCAAGGAGAAGGATGTGGAAATCTCAAGAACTTGGACACTTGTATGGTGGAAAAGCCTTAGCCAATGAAAATAAACCAAATAGAAAGCAAGGTAATCATAAGCTTGGAGATTTTTTCTAGCAAAGCCACTTTACCTAGCCTATAAATAAGGGTGGTGGGGACCAAATGAAGGTAATTACACTTAAAGCAACCTACTTCATTCCTACATCCCTTTCACTAAAATTCCAAAGAAAATCAAGGCCCACAAACCTTGAAGTTCACGTGAAGAACTAGGAAAGCTTGAAGAAAAATTACTAAATTCCAATCTAAGAAAGCAAGGTATGGGGAAGTACTATGATAACCATGGTTTAGATATTCTTTATGTTAGATTCTCATTTATTTTCATAAGAATTAAGCTTTGTATACCATGTGTTTGATGAAATGCTTCCAAAAAAAATTAGTAAGGGTACATGAATGATGCTTTGGTTAAGTAACCTGAAATAATGGTTATAATGAATAACTTGAATCTAATCTAATAAGAAAGGGGATTAAATAACTTAATCTTTGTATATTATGAACTTGTTTTAAAGAAATACTTGTTTTAATGCTTTACTAAAGTTGGCATGTTATTTTGTTATTTACTTGATATTTTATTAAAGTTTGTATGTTGTATATTAATTGGATGATTTTATTAACGTTTATGGGATGAATGTATTCTACTAAGTATTCTATGAAGTTCACTTATTTATGGAATCCATGTGTTGCTGAGTGTTTCCACCATGTGTTGCTGAGTGTTTCTATAAAATTATGTTGAGTTGAGTTCTGTGCTGGATCTATATTGAATGATTAAAGCATATGAGAAATAAATTGGAGATTAATGGTGAAGATGAAATAAAGACAAATCATTGCATATTTCATCTGCATTTAACCTCAGAGCGGAGGTATATTCCACCAGAGAGGGTGAGGCTTCCACTAGAGTGGGTGGAGCTATCTTGACTATGGTACCATTTAACCTCAGAGCGGAGGTATATATTCCACCAGAGCGGGTGAGGCTTCCACTAGAGTGGGTGGGGCTATTTTGATTATGGTACCATATGTTGAGAAATTGTTGATAACCTGAGATCTCAGACATGCATCATTTAAATCAAGAATCATGCATTTGTTATGAACTCTGTTATGTATCTAATTTTATGATGTATTACTTTACTATCTGTTATTTTGTCTAACTATGTCTATCATGTACTTACCCTATTTTGTGTCTGTGGTTGACACCTGTGATGACCCCAATCTGTTGGGCGAGCAGAGGAACAGTGAAATATTAAGCTAAAATGATGATGGAGAAGCTTGGATGAATTGTGTTCTATGCTTGGTGTACTATTGTCTCTGAGGCCATAAAATTTGTATTGGACTATTTTGGTTTGTTAGTCTGTATTCGAACTATATTATGGTTTGTATCCGAATAATATTATTGTAATGGACAATATGATACTTTATTTTGTACTAAGAAATATTTATTGGTAACTATTTTATTTGAAGTATTATTGGAAGTTTGTTTTAAGAAATGAAGAAAAACAATTTGATAAAATAATTTCCGTATAAAATAAGCGAAAAATTTTAGGCGTTACAGCGGTCAAAAAAGGGTATAGGTTGGACAAGGGAAGACAAAGGTGGACAAGAGCGGACGAGGTCAGAAGAGGTGTGTCGAAGTTGGACAAGACGGTCAAGGATTCAAGGGCTTGAACTTAAAATTTTTAAAGAGAATCGCCCAACCGAGTAAAGAACCCGGTGGCTCTCTTCCCAAGGAAGCACAAGCTCATCTGAGTTAGGGAACTCAATGACTCTTTTTCCGAGAAGGCAGAAGCTCATCCAAGTTAGGGAACCCGGTAGTTCACTATCTCGAAGCAAATTTGAGTTCAACAGCTCTAAGGTATCATCCCGAGTAGGTCGACGTCCGCCAACAAGGACTAAGTCACGTTCTGCATGCACACATGCATGCTACGTAACCCGCTTAACTCGGCCTACCCATCCCGGTAGCCGACATAAAAAACACAAGGGGTTAATGCCTATGTGTAACACGGCCAACCTATCCCGGTATCCGGCACGTCCACGAACACTTCTGTAGAGTGTCTTGGGTGTTTTTCAGCATCAAAATGCCAACTTCACACATGCACAGGGAGTTCTTACAACATCAACTCCCCCTTTCCAGAACACCATCAAACACCACACAGAACATCATTAAACATCAACACAAAACACCAACCAACGAACATAAAGCGTAACTCGTTTCATTCACTCAAAGGCACAAATTTTTGGAAAACAACACACACACGGACATGCAATCATCACCATGGTTGGACTTCCTGGTCCTCAACCATGTTGCCTAAAATTGTTATCAAACATAATAAACTCCCCTTACCTAACCAGGAGTTCATTCACGAGCTTCACGATGGTTTGTTCTAACTTCTGCTCCGGCCACGAGGTCCGCCTCAACATCAGGATTCTGTGGTGGTTCTCACGGGTTGAAGGTAACGCAGAGGGGGTCGAGAACGAGAGGTTTTCTGGGTGAGAGTGAGCTTGGGGAAGAAGGAGAGAAAATGCAAAAGGGGAAGAATGGAAGAAAACACGTTTCCATTGCACGCTCCTGTGCTTAAGTACTCAGCTGACAGGGCAGGTTTGCCTTTCGTGCAAACGCAGCAACCGCAAGTCAACAAGGGAAGCTATCAACGACTAACACGTATACCAAGGCAAGGGCACTCAAACATCAATTATCATATAAAACACATAATAAAACATATAATTAATTACCATAACACACACATAAATGTCCAGCTTAGAACTTAAAAAAATCTAGGGTGTTACAACATGCACAATTTTAATATTTTCTCTCTTTTGTTCAAGCTCAACATCCACCAAGCTTTCTTCATCTTCAACCTCCATTCATGCAAGCTTTTTCCTTCCAACCAAGGAAGCTTGTGCCACAAAGCTTCCTTTCTTCTCCCAAACTTCACGTGCAAAGGTATAAGGGGGGAGTTGGGAATGATTTCAAATTTTTCTTTTCTACATGTTGTTTATGGTTGTTTTCCTACCAAGTTCTTGTTTTTTTTTTGTGAAGTTTTTGTCTTGAAAATTTGGTTGTTTTTCATTTGGGAATGCTCAAGATTCAAGGGGAAAAACTATGTCAAAAACTTTACTTGGTTTGGTGACATTTTTGTTGATCCATGATCCATAAAACTCACAATTGTTTGTTGTTTCATGTCTTAAAAATTAAATTCTTTTCCACTTGATTTGTCACTCAAGGCTCCCCCCCAACCTATACAGAGTAAAAAGGGGAATATTTTTTCCCTAAGTCTAAAACCTCCTTACATAATGAAAAAGATTAAAATTTTGGCTTTATTTTTCCCTTAGAATTAATTTGGTTTTAACTAAGAAAGAGGAAAGGAAGATAAAAATTTTACTTTAAGATTTCAAGTAATATTTGAATTTTTCTCCATTAATTTCTTAATTTAAATTTATAAAAAAAGAAGTTTATTTCATTTTATTTTTCTTATATTAGTGTTGAAGAAGTATTTTTATAAAAAAAAAAGGTAATCCTCACCTTGCCACAATTGATTTGGACAAAAAATCGTAATTTCTTATTTATAAACATTAGTTTTAAAGGTATTATAATAATTTAGGTTTATCAAAATCAATAAAGAAATATTGCCTTATTTGATGGATGTGAGGTAATTTGACATTCTCATTAGCTAATTGTAGTTCAAGTCCAACTTCATCCAAAGCTAATTAAAGCCTTTAAATCTAACTATTTGAAAATTAGAACTTTGAATTGTTTGTACAATAAATTGGCAAGTGAACTAAATCACATAAGTAGTAATAAACGAAAAGTTCGAGTGTATTCGTATCCACATGGACTAAGTTGTAAAACAACAATTTGTGTAAACCAACATACATATGAAAAGTATAATTCAAGTTGTAAAGAAATTAAACTAAATGGAAAAACATATTTTGATTCTCTCAGACAAATCATCAAACAAATGGTGGCAAATGTGGTTTTGTGTAGAGTTTTTGGGTAAGTGTTGGGTGCTTAACCTTCCTAAATCATTCTTGATAGAATTATTAATTTTCATCACTCACATAATCACATAATTCAACTCATAATCCCTTAGAAAGTCAAGCCAAGTAATTTGGATAGAAACAAGAATTAAAAAGAAAGCTAATAAACATCATTCTATCCCTGGACAAGTGTTTATTAGAAACCTTTTTTTGTTCTTAGTGTTAAAGCATTTTCAAAAGTCATTCACACTATAGAAACATTCATATGGGCGATCAAATCATAAACAAGACCATAATAAATGAAAGAAGGTAATAACACCAAAAATAACATTGAATAGATAATGTAGATAATTACATTAGAGGATGTTTAGTGCACTAATCCCCCAACAATGGGTAGATTAGTCTCTCCTTATTATGAAAGGCTTTACAATTGAGGATTACAGAGGGAAATGGGATGAACGATGGAGTGAAATGGGAGGGAGGCAATAGAACAATGTAATTTCACAACACTCAACCATTGGATGATATATCTTTGACCTTAAGGGAATATTCTGTTGGATATAGGGGGAGCTGGGAAGAAGATCAAGTCAGGAATGAAGCCTTTGCTTAAGAGTATTTTAGCTTTTTACATGCCTATCAATTGAAGGCATTTGTAATTTGTTATGTCGCTCAAGAGAGTTATCTTGTGATCCTTGCATTGCATAGGCATAATCACATACATGCATTCATGATTTAAGAATAGCATATAAAGCTACATGGTTGCATTTAGAAAGAAATTCCTCATGATTTAAGACTTTGGAAAAACATTTGTGCACTGCTTTAATCGATTACCAGCTTGTGTAATCTATTAAAAAGCCTTGAAGAACACTTTAATTGATTACCATTCAATAGTAATCAAATACACAGGCTTTTTCCAAAAATCATGCTGGACTGCCTTAATCGATTACCATTAACTGTAATCGATTACACAGGCTTATTCTCAAAGTCATGTAGAACTGCCTTAATCAATTACCACTAATCGTAATCGATTACACAGACTTATTTCAAAACTGACACGAACTGCCTTAATCGATTACAGGTTGTTTTAATTGATTACATAGTTCTTAACATGTTTCCAGATTAGTTCAAGCACACTTTAATCAATTATTTGGCATATTAATCAATTACATTTGTTAAAATAATCGATTACCATAACATCTTAATCAATTACATGCAGTTAAATATGTTTTCTATTTAAAGCTATTGGGTCTTTGCAATAGTAACAAGTCAAGTATTATGAGTTTACGAAATTCCCAATAATCCAAAAGATTTCAAAGGTTCAAGAAATAGATTTTCTGAAGTGTCATTCATCTTGTTTAAAATCACAAGTGCACATGCTTCATTGATGATGATTGAAAACACAATGAACACACTTCAAATAAACCAAGAGGGGGGGTGAATTGGTTTAAAACAGATATTGAAAATTTTTCTTTAAAAACAATTTCTGGAATTAAAACTTGGATCATATCACTCAATTACCTTTTGTAAAACTAGACTTTTTCTTTCAATCAAGATCCACCTTGTTATGCATGCAATGACAGAAATACTTTCTTTGCTAATAATATTTTGATTACCCAAATACAAGCAATGGAAGATACACATAATTAGAATAAAAGACTCAACAATTTATACTGGTTCACCTCACTAACAAGGAGGCTACATCCAGTGTCTTCCAACCAACACTAGGTTAGAGTTTTCACTAAATCAAAATATTCTTTACAAGCAATTTACAAGTGATTATCTTTATCAACCCTAGATAAAGAATGTGAATTCTAAAACACTATTAGAACACTAATCACAAAGATCCAGAGAACCCTACTCAGATCTTTATCCCTAGAGAACCTACTCTAGAAAGCTTGAAAGAATCACTTTGATATATCATAGCAAAATCTTAATACACAGAAAATTCTAAAGAAAGATTCAAGAGAGACACAACCTGTGATCCTTTAATGTATGAATGAATGAATGAATTTATCAATCAATCTAGGTTGTATGAAAGTCAATGCTTAGAATCAAAACTCTTGAAAAACTCTTTTTCTTTAACACATCATCTCAAAAAATCATAAATCTTGATCTCACAAGATGTGTTTCTTACTCAAAAAAGTCAGTATCTTGGATTCTTAGAAAGCTTAGAAATCTTTGGGTAAGTCACACATACTCAAAGTAATTCGTTCAATGTCTTATTTATAAAGAGCAGACCCACAAAGCTTAAAAAAGAAACTGATTTAACTGAATATAATCGATTAAAATGATAGTGTAATTGATTATTTTACCAAAAGTAATCGATTAAAACACTAGATAATCGATTAATATGTTCTTGAGCGTTCTACAAAACTTTTCACGAACAAGATAATCGATTAATACATGATGTAATCGATTAAAGCAATTATCATGTATGTGAAATAAGTTGTGATAATCGATTACATAAGACTGGTAATCGATTAAAGCAGTAAAGCTCAAAATGTGAAATAGGCCTGTGTAATCGATTACTGATTGTGGTAATCAATTAAACTAGTAATGCAAATAGACTAAAGAACTGAGATAATCGATTACATAGCATGGTAATCGATTAAAGTAGTGATGCATGATTTTCATATTGCACTATGTAATCGATTACAAGAAGCTTGTAATCGATTAATATGTTCTTCATGGCTTTTCCAGATTTAGGACAAATCCTTTAATCGATTAAAAACATTGTGTAATCAATTAAAGCAGTAAGTTTTCATTTTTCCAAAAACATAATCATGAGAACTTAGCTTCTTTTAAAATCATTGATTGACTAGCTTTAATACTTTAATGAAACATGTATGTATGTTAATGAGAATGCATATGCAATGCAAGGATCACAAGGCAATGTACTTGAACCACTTAGACAAATTACAAATGCCTTCAAATTGATTGGGCATGTGAAAAGCTAAAACATCAAGCCAATTACTTCATCCTTGCTTTAATTTTCTTGCAGCTCCCCCTATATCCAACAATGATGTTGTAAACAAGATTCAACAAGAATTGTCAAGAGAGTTGGTTTTCATAATTTGCATTCATACAACCTGATTTAATTGGTCATATTCATTCATTCATATCTTGAGGATCTCAAGGTTGTATCTTTCTTGAACTTTTACATTGATTTGATTTGTATCTTTTAATCTTTGTGTGTACTAAGATCAACTGGTTTTCTTTAGAGCTGTTCTAGAGTAGTGTTCTCTAGAGGGAAAGAACTGAGTAGGGTTCTCAGGTTCTTTGTGATTAGAGATCTAATAGGGTGTTAGATTTCAGGTTCTTTATCTAGGTTTGGTAAAGGTAATCACATGTAATAGCTTGTAAAGAACATATTTGATTTAGTAGAACTCTAACTAGTTTTGATTAGAAGACACTGGATGTAGCTTCTCATTTGAGGGGTGAACCAATATAGATTTGGTGTTATTCTTGTTTCTAAGTCTTGTTATCTGAATCTAACTTGTGGATTATTCTCTTTCAAGATCAACAGAAAAAATGGTTTCTAAAATTGCTTAAGGTGAAGGATGAGTCTTGATTGATTAAAAATTGAAGTTTTTACCAAGCTATATTTGTGATAGGATCTAAATTCTGTTACTGGTTTTTCAAAGAATTTTTAAAAGTCTAAGTTTTAACCAATTCACCCCCTCTTGGTTAATTGTGTTTGTCCATTATTGTTTTCATATTCCCTTTTATATGGGCAGAGGCCTTGTGCCTTGTCACTTCATATAAAGTGCTGCTCGTTAGGCAAGCTCAACTAGTTGGGTGAGTACTTGTAGAATTCCAAAGGTCACCACTCAGTAAGCTTGACTTGTAGGCCAAGCTCTACTCATTGGGTGAGTTCTTTAAGAATCCAAATTCCTATTCCAATTTCTTCCATATAGAGGGATCTGCTCGTTGGACGAGTTACACTCACTATGCGAGCTTGGACAAATGACATGGCTCTTTTCTTCCATTCTTGAGTTGCAACCTTGTGTTCCTTTGCACGAGCATCCTCATTGGGCGAGCTCTCTAACAATGGCAGCTTCTCGTCCTTTTTTCTATGAACTAACACTTTGTCAAAATACACAAAAGCTAATAAATTGTAATGAATTATTTACAAAAACTAGAATACTAAGAAAACATTAAATTCCATCTAATTAACACAAAACTAAGCAATAAATAAAGCAAAAATAAATAATTGTTGTGTAATTTTTTTTAGTGAATGAATTGTTGGTAAATTGAGTGTAAAAGAATATCCTACACAAAAATTTATCAAACTCCCCCAAATTAAAAGCTTTGTTTGTCCTCAAGCAAAAGAAAAACTAACTAAATCAACTAATAACTAAGAAACTCCTAAACTAAGTTAGATTAATGGCAAGACCAAGGACTATGACCAATCACAAGTTCCCTAGACACGAGAACACTTTCAAACATATCAAGCCACACAATCCCAAGATCACACTTGTCAAAGTGCCAATAAGGGGACAATAAAGATAATGCACCTAAAGAGTTCCAGAGGTCAACAACATGACACTAAGAAATGAACAAGTAAAGAATACTTCAATTCTTCACAAGGCTAGTGTTTCAGCGTAAAATTTTCATTTTTTCCAATTGAAGTTACACAACCCAACTTTGCACATCATCTCACTCAATGAAATCATACACACACAACAGTGGATCACTAAAGGCTTTATTAGCTCGTAACTTGGTTAGGCTAAAAAGGAAATTTAGTTTTTCTTGAATTCAAAATACCAAAGGTCCTAAGAGAGCACTCACTATTTCCTATTTCATTTCATGAGGCAACCAATTCCCAACCTTTTATTTATTTGCACTACATAATAGCAGCAACACAAGAAAAATTGACATGATTTTCTAAATTTCTATATATTTATTTATTTGAAACTTAGTATTTGCCTTTTGTGTGTATTGTTCATTCCAATAATTCCATGCACCAAATATTTGCACAAACATTTACCTCCCCCAAATTTGGAGTTTTCTCAAGAGTGGAAAGCATGGTGAATTGTTGAACCACATCATCTACTTCATTCCTCCACTCTAAATCAAGCTTTGTGATCATTGAGGTGCTTCATCGCATCAAAAAGGTTGAAGGTAGATTTTTGGTCCTCCACACACATCTCTAAATTACCATTCCTCATTTCAACAACATATTTAGTGGTGAGCGTAAATGGTCGTCCAAAGATCAAGGTCACCTCACCATCTTCTTTTATGTCCATTATGATGAAATAAACCAAAAATGTGAATTCTCGAACCTTTACAAGAACATCTTCAATGACGACATATAGTCTTTTGATGGACCAGTCTACAAGTTGAAAAGTCATGTAGGTTGGCTTGAGCTCCAAGTTTCCAATTCTCTTGAGCATAGAAAGAATCATTAGGTAGACGCTTACACCTACATCAATGAGAGCTTTTCCCATAGAAATTTCCTCTATTGAGCAAGGGATGGTCACACTCCTCAAGTCATTGAAATGTTGGAGGTAATTATTTTGAAGCATTGCACTACAATTTCCCTCCACAATGATGCTCTCATTATTAATATACTTGCCTTTCTTCATGAGCAACTCCTTCAAAATCTTTGCATACAATGGCATTTGTTGAGGAGCTTCACCAAAGGGGATTGTGATCTCCAACTCCTTGAAAATATTAAGAAATCTTGCAAAGTAGTGCTCATTCTCCTTGCTTGAAGGGACCAAAGGATAAGGTACATCCTTGGTAGGCTCAATACATGCTCCCTTCTTAGCTCTCTCACAACTTGACTATTAGTATTTGGAATTAAGACCTTATCAATACCCTCCTTGAGACAATTTTTCTCCTTTTCATTTTTTTTTCATTTTCCACACTCAACTCTCCCTCTCTCTCTCTATATGTGTGTGTGTGTGTGTGTGTGTATATATATATATATATATATATATATTTCTCTTCCTCATCATCACTATCATCCTCAACAACACCCTCAACAACATCACGAACTAGGCCCTCCTTATGTATGCTCCTTATTAGCACTGCTCTACAATGCTCCTAAGGGTTAGGCTCCATGGTGACCATAAATTCCCATTAGACTTCTCGCAAGTTGTTTTGCAAGTTGGCCTACTTGCACTTCAAGATTTTTAACTGTCGATTCGGTGTTTTTGTGATTTGAGATGGAGACTTGCATAAATTTGGTTAAGGTGTCCTCAAGCTTGGTGGTCCTATCATAGATATTGGGGCCTTATTTAGGAGATTGATTAGATAAGCCTCCTTGATCCTTGTTAAAATTGTTCCTCGAATGGAACTTCCACCATTGGTCTTGATTTTGAGAAAAAAATACTACCTTGGTGATACCCTTGATTTCCCTTTTGATTATAGCCTTGGTTGCCTCCTTGATTGTAGCTTTGACAATTTTGGCTTGCCAGATAAATAAGCTCCTTGTTAGCCACTTCTTGGCCTATGCATAGACCAACATCATGAGCACCACTACATAGAGTGCATCCTCCACCTTGCATGTTAGAAAGTTGAGTAGGTTGAAGAGAACGCAATTGTTGCGGGATTTTGTTGAGTTGATAAGTAAGAGCCTCAATTTGCTTAGCTAAGGAGCTTGTTTTGGGCAATAGCATCATGGGAAGTAAGCTCCAAGAGACATTTTAGAAGCCATGTAAGCTCTATCCCTAAGGATAGCTTGGTCACTAGCCTCCATGTTCTTTATGAGCTCCATTGCTTCATTCAGAGTTTTCAACTTGTCTTCCCATTTGTAGACCATCAAGCAATTGTTTAGTGTGTTGTAACTATTGGATATAGAGGGAGCAACTTGAAGTTTGAAGCTTAGGACTTGGACGAATGTTTTGAGCTTTTCACATGCCTTGAAGAATGTAATTCAAATTGAAGCGTATGAAGAGGCCAATCTGTTGATCCTTGCATTGCATGCACTTAATCATTCACATGCTTAAATGTCTTCATCAAAGAATTAAAGCAATTTTTTTGAAAATAACTAAACATGCAATGTTTTTGGAAAAATGCAAAACTTATTGTTTTAATCGATTACACTACGATTTAATCGATTATTTGCTTTGATTTTAAATCTGGAAAAGCATTGAAGAATAATTTAATCGATTACCATTTCTTGTAATCGATTACATCGTGTTAAAAGAAAAAAACATGCATTATTGTTTTAATCGATTACCAGTTTTTGTAATCGATTACACAAGGCTTTTTAGAAAAACATGGTTTCCTGCTTTAATTTATTACCATGATTTGTAATCGATTACACAAGCTGCTTCTGTAACAATTCTTCACTGCTTTAATCGATTACCGCTCGATTTAATCGATTATTCTGATCGTTGTTCAAACCCAGAAATTAGTATGAACACTTTAATCGATTAAGTGGCAATTTAATCGATTACACAAGGCTTTTTAATCGATTATTTGGCGCGTTTAATCGATTACAGTTAGTTACAAAAAGCTGTTATGAATAGGAGTGAGGCTTGGGTTGAGATTTAACTTGAATACTTCAAATTTTCTGAATACACACAAGCCTTCACAAAGTTAGAAATTGATTTTCTGGGTTAACTAACTTCTTGTCCCACTTTTTAATCTTCATGGGTATTGAATGATTTCTTGAGCAAGAGTTTTCAAAGAAGAATAGGAAAGCATGTTCCGAAATTCATTTTGTTCATTCAACTCTGATTGATAAACCACATGCATTCATAATCATTGGATCATCAGGTTGTTTATCTTCATTCTCTTTGGCTGTAAATTTGTTTTTGCAATTTTTGTTATTTGGTGCTATTGTAAATCATTCTTTTGAAGCTTGTACTAGAGTAATGTTCTCTAGGGAAGAACAAAGTAGTGTTCTCTAGTTCTTGTTCACTAGAAGTCTAATAGGGTTTTAGATTTCTTTTCTTTATCTAGAGTTGATAAAGAGTGTTTGTAATAAAGCTTGTAAGAATTGAAATTTATAATAGTGGAACTCTAATCTAGTGTTGATTAGAAGAAACTGGATGTAGCTTCTCTTGAGAAGTGAACCAGTATAAATTCTAGTGTTAATTCTCTCTCTCAATCTCTATTAGTCATCTTGTTCATTTGTTCTTGGTATTTTTATCATTACTCAACAAGTTTTGTTTTAAGCTATTGATTTCTTGAGCTGAGTGATTTGATTGATTAAAAGCATTCTTGGTTTAAAAGTGATTAAGATCCTTACTCTGATTTTATAAAGAAATTTTAAAAGACCAAGTATTAACCAATTCATCCCCCCTCTTGGTTATTGTGGGTATTCCTATTGTTTTCAATTGGTATCAGGAGCAGGTTCTTGAGTGTTATTCAAGATCACTATCTTTCTTTAAGAAAAGGAATAACACACAAATTACCTTCAAGGAGGGTGCCTTCCTTAATTGTCCTCCAATGTTTGAAGGAGAGCACTTCAGTTTTTGGAAAAATAGAATGAAAATCTTTATTCAATCAAATGACCCAGGTGCTTGGAATGCAACAGAAAAAGGTCCTGTGATTCCTATAAAAACTGTTGGTAATGATATGATTCCCAAAGAATGGGATGAAATGACAGATGTTGAAAAGAGAGTTGTTCAATATGATTTTAAAGCTAAGAATATGATTACTTCTGCACTTTCTTATGATGAATTCTTTAGAACAATTAGGTGCAAAAGTGCAAAGGAGATGTGGGATATGTTGGAGATAACTCATGAAGGTACAGATGAAGTAAGAAGATCAAGGAAACATGCCTTAATACATGAGTATGAAATGTTCAAGATGAATCCCACAGAAAACATATCTCAGCTTCAAACAAGATTCACTCACATAGTAAATCATCTTCTTGGTCTTGGAAAGATCTTTGATGTTGAAGAGTTGAATATCAAAATCTTAAAGTGTCTCACAAGACCATGGCAACCAAAGGTGAAAACGATCAAAGAATCAAAAGATCTATCCAAAATGTCCATGGCTGCACTATTTGGTAAGCTTCTTGAGTATGAACTTGAAATGTTACAACTAACCAATGCTGAAGATGCAGAAAAGAAACACAAAAGCATAGCCTTCAAAGTTGCATCCTCAAAGGTGGAAAAGGTGGAAGACTCAAGTGAAGAAGATGAAGAAGACAACATGAACTTAATTGTCAAAAAGTTCAGCAAATTCTTGAGAAGAAACAAGAGTAGGAAGTTCACAAAGAACAACAACAACAAAAAGAATGACAACAACTTCACTTGCTTTGAATGTGGCAAACCTGGCCACATTAAATCTGAATGTTCTATTTTTTTGAAAAAGCAACAAGGTGAAAACAAGATGAAGAAAGAGGGAAAGCCCAAGAAAGCCTATATAGCTTGGGAAGATAATGAATCAACAACTTCTGAATCATCAACTGAAAATGATGAAGCAAATGTGTGTCTCACTTCCATAATTGATGAAGATAATGATTTATCAATTGCTGAAACTGAGGTAAGTTTTGAACTTTATCAAGTTATTGATGCTTTTCAAGAAATGCATGAAGAGGCCCAAAAGCTTGCAAAATCCAATAATAAGCTAAAAGGAGATCTTAGATGGCATGTCACAAAAATTACTGAATTACAAGCTAAAATTTGTAAACAGAAAGAAGAAAATGAAAAACTTGTTTCAAGTTTCAAATTGAATGGATGTGTATGTGCTTCTTCTTCATCTAGTATTGACAAAAACAATGATTTGCAAAAAGAGTTTGATGATTTCAAGAAAAGCCATGGTGAAAAACATATGTTAGTACTTTCTGAAAATAATTACTTGGTTGATCTTTTGATACAAAGGAAAATGCAATTTGGCTGAAATGCTAAGTGTGCAAAAGTATACTAGAGATACTTCTGGACTGGGTTACAAACATGGATCAAATTCTTATGGAAGAACCAAGTTTGTGCCTCCAAAACGGAAATATAGAAAAGTTGTTTCAAAACCAAGGTTTAATCACATGACTTATTTTGAAAAAGCATCAAGAACTATTACTTGTAACTATTGTATGAAGAAAGGTCACACATCTAATAGGTGCTATGCTAGGAGATTCTATGTGCCAAATGGAGAATGCATTTGGGTGCCAAGAAAAAGGAAAACAGCTAACCCCTATGGACCCAATCTCAATTGGGTACCTTCCTTTGAAATTTGATTTGAATTTGCAGGTATGTCTAAGAGCAAGATCATCATTATGGTATCTTGATAGTGGATGCTCTAGACATATGACCGGTGACATATCAATGCTCACAAATTTGACTCTTAAAGATGGAGGATTTGTCACCTATGGAGATAACAACAAAGGCAAAATAATTGGAGAAGGAAGTATAGGAGACAACTTTAAAACCAAAATCAGAAATGTTCTTTATGGGGAAGGATTGAAGCACAATCTCTTAAGTATAAGTCAACTTTGTTATAAAGGGTACAAAGTGTCATTTAATGACAATTGTTGCATGACATGTGATGGAAAAAATGGTGAGGTGATTCACATAGGTAAAGGAAAAGGTAATATCTACTTACTCTCCATAGATCATGCATTCCTTCACAACACTTCTTGCTTAATTAGTAAAATTGATGAATCTTGGTTATGGCATAGGAGAGAAAGTCACATTAACATGCATCATATGAACAAGCTAATTAAAAAGGATTTAGTCATTGGATTAGCCAAACTCAAGTTTGAAAAGAACAAATTATGTGATGCTTGTCAAAAGGGGAAACAAACAAAAATTCTTTTCAAAGTAAAAATGTTGTTTATACTTCAAGAACCCTTGAATTACTTTACATAGATTTGTTTGGTCCTTCTAAAACTATGAGTTTAGGAGGTAATTACTATGGGCTTGTCATTGTTGATGATTACTCTAGATTCACATGGACTTTGTTTTTGAAATCCAAGAGTAATGCTTTCAATGCTTTTAGAAAACTGGCCAAACTTACTCAAAATGAAAAGGGAAGCAAAAATATCTCAATAAGAAGTGATCATGGTGGAGAATTCCAAAATGAACATTTTGAAAAATTCTGTGAAGAAAATGGAATTAACCACAATTAATCAGCTCCAAGAACACCTCAACAAAATGGTGTTGTGGAGAGGGAAAATAGATCCCTTGAAGAAGGTGCAAGAACTCTTCTTAATGAGACAAATTTGCCTAAACATTTTTGGGCTGATGCTGTAAGTATAGTTTTCTACACTTTGAATAGATTATTAATAAGGCCTATTTTGAAGAAAACTCCTTATGAACTATACAAAGGTAGAAAACCAAACATTTCTCATTTGAGAACATTTGGTTGTAAGTGTTTTGTGTTAAATAATGGCAAATACTCACCTGGAAAATTTGATGCTAAAGCTGATGAAGCCATATTCCTTGGATATTCATTACAAAGTAAAGCATATAGAGTTTTCAATAAAAGAACTTTATGCATGGAAGAATCAGTTCATGTTATTTGTGATGAATCTAATCCCTCTAAAGAGGAAAAGAAGTGTGATATTGATGTAGGTCCTTTGGAAAAGTTTATTCAACTTAATGACTCAATGATTAAAGAAAAAGAAGAACCAATTGCTAAAACAAAACAATCAACATCTGTTCTTGAGCCTAAAGATTGGAGAACTACAAGAGATCTCTCCCTCGACAACATAATTGGTGAAGTATCAAAGGGAGTATCTACTAGATCATCATTAAGAAATCTCTGTTGTAATATGGCTTTTGTTTCACAAATAGAACCTAAGAATATTGATTAAGCCTTAATTGATGAACATTGGATGCATGCCATGCATGATGAATTGAATCAATTCAAGAGAAATGAAGTTTCGGAACTTGTCCCTAGACCTCATTCTCACAAACCTATTGGCACAAAATGGGTTTTTAGAAACAAAACTTGATGAGAGTGGAATCATAGTCAGAAGCAAAGCTAGATTGGTTGCAAAAGGTTACAACCAAGAGGAACGCATTGACTATGAGGAAACCTATGCACCAGTTGCAAGATTGGAAGCCATTACGTTATTGCTTGCATATGCATGTTTAATGAATTTTAAACTTTTTCAAATGGATGTTAAAAGTGATTTCTTAAATGGATATATTGAAGAGGAAATATATGTGGAGCAACCTCCTCGTTTTACTGATTTCAAGTATCCAAATCATGTTTATAAACTTAAGAAAGCTCTTTATGGTTTAAAACAAGCTCCAAGATCTTGGTATGAAAGATTAAGCAAATTCCTGCTTGAGCAATCTTTCACAAGAGGACATGTTGATAAAACCTTGTTCATCAAAAGGCAAAGAAATGATATATTATTGGTTCAAGTGTATGTTGATGATATAATTTTTGGTTCAACTAATCAACTACTGTGCAAAGAATTTTCTATCTCTATGCAGAAATAATTTGAAATGTCAATGATGGGAGAATTAACATTCTTTCTTGGACTTCAAGTAAAGCAAATGAAGAATGGAACATTTCTAAATCAAACCAAGTATTGCCTTGAAGTGATCAAAATGTTTGAAATGGAGAAAAGCAAAGATGCTACAACTCCAATGGCAATATCAACTTATCTTGATTCAGATGAAAAAGGAAAGAAGGTTGATGAGTCAAAGTTTAGAGGAATGATTGAATCTTTGCTGTACTTGACAGCTAGTAGACCAGATACTATGTTGAGTGTGTGTTTATGTGCAAGATATCAAGCAAATCCCAAAGAATCACACCTCACTGTAGTCAAAAGAATCCTTAAATATCTCAAATCAACACCAAAAGTTGATCTTTGGTATCCTAAAGGTGCATCAATTAATTTAGTTGGTTATTCTGATTCTGACTTTGCAGGGTGCAAGTTGGATAGAAAAAGCACTAGTGGAACTTGTCATCTACTTGGAAGTTCACTGATCTCATGGCATTGCAAGAAACAATCTTGTGTTGCTTTATCAACAACTGAAGCTGAGTACATCTCTGGTGGAAGTTGTTGTGCTCAAAACCTTTGGCTAAAGCAACAATTACAAGATTTTGGTGTTGAATTAAAGGAAATACCTCTGCTATGTGACAACATAAGTGTTATCAACATTTCCAAAAATCCAATAATATACTCAAGGACCAAACACATTGAGATAAGACATCATTTCCTTAGAGATCACATCCAAAAACGTAACATTAAAATTGACTTCATTGATACACACAATCAATTGGCTGATATATTCACTAAACCATTAGCTAGAGCTAGATTCTATACTCTTAGAAACATGCTAGGTATCCTTGATGAGTCTAACATTTGCTAGCATGCTTGCTATGTGTTAATCTATGTCAAATAGCATCTTACTTGATTGATCATCACTTGTGCTTGGAAAATTCGAAATTGTGCTGCATAAATACTGTTCATTCTGATATCTCCACTGTAATAATTGATTAAGGCACGGATTAATCAATTAAATGGACTTTAAAAGCTTTTGGGAATAAAATTTGTGCTTCTGTAATCGATTACATAAAAAAAATAATCAATTATTCTTCATAGAAAATATTTCCAGCAAACGAAATTCTCTGGAATAATCGATTAAGCTATCAGATTAATCGATTAAATTGATTTGAAAACTTTGAAACTTGAAATTCTTTCTGTGATAATCGATTACATAAGTAGAATAATCGATTACACTTCATCTTCTTTAACTGAATTGTTCTGAAATAATCAATTACTTGACAAATTAATCGATTACTGCCTATGCAAAAACTGATTTTCGTTAAGAATTAATTGATTACATAAGCATATAATCGATTATTCATGGAGTTACTGCAAGATTTTCTTGGAATTTGTAACTGCCCAACAACCACCTAATTCAAAATTTGAATCTTCTGTGCTTTAAATTGAGTGGGTTAAATCGAAGTAACTGTTCCTCATTTCAAATTTGAACTTTGGAGCCTAAAATCTTCTATAAATACAGCCTATGTTAAAGGAAGAAATCACACCATTCTCATCTTCTGTCTTAAGCACTACTGTGTTTTTCTTTCCTCTGAGTTTAGAAACTCTACTTTAGTAGCCTTTCCTCACATTAGCCATGTCTGCCCCTAAGAGAACCAAATCATCTAAGAGAAAGGCTAAAACTTCTAACCCAACAGTAAGTAGATTAGACCACTAGTTTTCAAATGAGAGAGAGAAAATGACTTACCTCCAATTCAATGCAACCAAATTGATATGTTCTCCAAAACACCTTGACCTTGGCTGGTTCAGTAGGGAAGCCTTTCAATTCCCAGCCATGCTTGAAGCCCAAGGTTTGAAGAAATTTGTGGAGATGAAGGGTACCTTTTACCCTGCACTAGTGAAGGTGTTTTACACCTGCTCTAAGTTTTCTATGGAGGGGACAATCTTGTCTTAAGTAAATGGGGTAGCCATGGAGATTACTCCTGAAATTTGGCAGGAGGTTGCTGGTATTTCCTTTGATGGTGAAAGGAAATTTGAGGAGGAAGCTGAAGGATACAATAGGGTGGAAACCTACAGAGAAATGTTGCTTGATCCTCAAATGAGGTTAAAGTTGAGGCTCAGCACAGGTTCTATGACTCATGAGGACAGACTCCTTCACTACATCATCACCTACATCCTAACTCCTAGGTCCACAAACCATGCTCAAGCTACTGATGATGATCTTCAGATTGTTTATGGTCTAAAAAATGGAATTCAGATGAATTAGATTCTCATAATTTAGGAGATAATGCTTAAGTCCAAAAGATTAATGAACTATCCCTTTCCATATGCTATTCTTGTGTCCAGGTTCATTGATTACTTCCATATAGATGTCTCTAATGAGGTTGTTGACAACACTAATGCCAGCAACAGCCTCATCAAAGAGAAACATCTTACCAAGCTGGGGATGGTCAAGACCCCTTATGGATGGCAAATTGCTGGACAACATCTCCCTGCTACTGGACATGAAAAGGAAGCTGATGAAGAAGCTGAAGATGAAGGCCCTGCTGAACCATCTTACAGTCCATTTGAATCTCTTATGATTCAAAAGATGGATGCCTTGTTGTCACTGCATCATGAGCATAGGGCTAAGACTAATTCATCTTTGGAGGAGATGAAATCTAGGCTGGAAAACATAGAAGCTAGGCTTGTCCTTGATGACTTTGACAAACTAGTCTAGGTTTCTTGTACCTCATGTTATTGCTTTCCTCTTGTTTCTGTTATTTTTTTCTGTTTAATGTACTACATTTCCCCTTTCAATCAATGAAACTTGCATTTTCCCTTCTCATTATTTGTTGTGCTATTATTTTTTTTGTCTTTGATAAGCCAAATAGGGGGAGAAAATTTGATTGATAATTAACAAAAGTGAAACTCTAAGTCAGGGGGAGCTAATCTAATAAAAGTAAATGATTAATGGTTATGCAAGCATATCTCTTAACACTTGTTCTTGGCAAAGAGGCTGATTTGTTTTCAGGTTAACAAAGTTCAAGACTTTCATCTTGCTCATTCCTCAAAGGAATTCCAAACTTAACCATATGGTCAATCAATATTTGGTATGTTCAAAGCGAAAAAGGGGGAGATTGTTGGATATAGGGGGAGCAACTTGAAGTTTGAAGCTTAGGACTTGGAAGAATGTTTTGAGCTTTTCACATGCCTTGAAGAATGTAATTCAAATTGAAGTGTATGAAGAGGCCAATCTGTTGATCCTTGCATTGCATGCACTTAATCATTTACATGCTTAAATGTTTTCATCAAAGAATTAAATTTTTTTTGAAAAGAACTAAACAGGCAATGTTCTTGGAAAAATGCAAAACTTACTGTTTTAATCGATTACTCTACGGTTTAATCGATTATTTGCTTTGATTTTAAATCTGGAAAAGCATTGAAGAACAATTTAATCGATTACCATTTCATGTAATCGATTACATAGTGTTAAAAGAAAAAAACATCAATTACTTTTTTAATCGATTACCAGTTCTTGTAATCGATTACACAAGGCTTTTTAGAAAAACATGGTTTCCTGCTTTAATCGATTACCATGATTTGTAATCGATTACACAAGTTGCTTCTATAACAATTCTTCACTGCTTTAATCGATTACCGCTTGGTTTAATCGATTATTCTGATCGTTGTTCAAACCCAGAAATCAGCATGAACACTTTAATCAATTAAGTGGCAATTTAATCAATTACACAAAGCTTTTTAATCGATTATTTGGCGCGTTTAATCGATTACAGTTAGTTACAAAACGCTGTTATAAATAGGAGTGAGGCTTGGGTTGAGATTTAACTTGAATACTTCAAATTTTCTGAATACACACAAGCCTTCACAAAGTTAGAAAGTGATTTTCTGGGTTAACTAACTTCTTGTCCTACTCTTTAATCTTCATGGGTATTAAATGATTTCTTGGGAAGGAGTTTTCAAAGAAGAATAGGAGAGCATGTTCAGAAATTTATTTTGTTGGATATAGAGGGAGCATCTTGAAGGTTGGAGCTTAGGACTTGAAGAAATGTTTTGAGTTTTTTCACATGCCTTGGAATGCTTTGGAAGAATGTAAATCCATAAAGTGTTTAGAGAAGTTAATCTATTGATCCTTGCATTTCATGCATCTAATCATTCATGTGCCTAAATGTTTTCATAAAGAATTGAAGCAACCTTTGATAAAAGACCCAAAGAAGCAATGTTTTTGGAAAAATAAAAATGCCACTGGTTTAATTGATTACACAGTAAAATAATCGATTATTTGCTTCGTTTTCAAATCTGGAAAAGCTTTGAAGAACAATTTAATCCATTACCATTGATTGTAATCGATTACATAGTGTTAAAAGAAAGTCATGCTTTACTACTTTAATCGATTACCATTTATTGTAATCGATTACACAAGGTTCTTAGAAAAGCTTGTTGCACTGCTTTAATCGATTACTATTTCTTGTAATTGATTACACAAGACTTTTCTGAAATGATGTGCTACTGGTTTAATCGATTACAGGTCGTATTAATCGATTATTTGCTTCGTGATTCAAACCCAGAAAACTTATGAACATTTTAATTGATTAAAATGGCAATTTAATCGATTACATAAGGCATTTTAATCAATTATTGGGAGCATTTAATCGATTATAGTTAGTTATAAAGTTTTGTTATAAATAGAAGTGAGGCTTGTCTTGTTTTCTAACCTGTGATATTCGAATTTCTGATTACACACAAGCCTTCACAAAGATTGAAAGTGATTTTCTGATTATACAAACCTCTTGTCCCTCTCTTTAATCTTCATAGGTGTTTGAATGATTTCTTGGGCAAGAGTTTCAAAAGAAGAATAGGAGAGCATGTTCTGATTTGCATTTGATCATTCAATCCTGATTGGTAACTCATATGCATTCATTATCATTGGATCATCAGGTTGTTTCTCTCCATTCTTTTTGGGTATAAATTTGTTTTGTAATTTTTGTAATTTTTGATAATTCTTGAGGCTTGTACTAGAGTAGTATTCTATAGGGAAGAACAGAGTAGTGTTCTCTGGTTCTTATTGATAAGGTGTCTAATAGTGTTTTAGATTTCCTTTCTTTATCTAGGGTTGATAAAAAGTAAATGTAATAAAGCTTGTAAGAACTGAAATTTATAATAGTGGAACTCTAATCTAGTGTTGATTAGAAGAAACTAGATGTAGCTTCTCTTGAGAAGTGAACCAGTATAAATCCTTGCATTGATTCTCTGTTCTTTAATCTCTATTAGATATCTTGTTCATTGGTTCTTGGTATTCTTATCATTACTCAACAAGTTATGTTTTGAGCTATTGATTTTCTAAGCTGAGTGAATTGATTGAATAAAAGGTTTCTTGGTTTTAAAGTGATTAAGATCCTAACTCTGATTTAGAAAAGAAAATTTTAAAAGACGAAGTTTTAACCAATTCACCCCCCTTCTTGGTTATTGTGGGTATTCCTTTTGTTTTCACATTTTGTTCATTCAACTCTGATTGATAAACCACATCCATTCATATTCATTGGATCATCAGGTTGTTTCTCTCCATTCTCTTTGGTTGTAAATTTGTTTTTACAATTTTTGGTATTTGGTGCTATTGTAAATTGTTCTTTGAAGCTTGTACTAGAGTAGTGTTTTCTAGGGAAGAACAGAGTAGTATTCTCTGGTTCTTGTTCACTAGAAGTCTAATAGGGTTTTAGATTTCTTTTCTTTATCTAGAGTTGATAAAGAGTGTTTGTAACAAAGCTTGTAAGAACTAAAATTTATAATAGTGGAACTCTAATCTAGTGTTGATTAGAAGAAACTGGATGTAGCTTCTCTTGAAAAGTGAACCAGTATAAATTCTAGTGTTAATTCTCTCTCTCAATCTCTATTAGTCATCTTGTTCATTTGTTCTTGGTATTTTTATCATTACTCAACAAGTTCCGTTTTGAGCTATTGATTTCTTGAGCTGAGTGATTTGATTGATTAAAATCATTCTTGGTTTAAAAGTGATTAAGATCTTTACTCTGATTTTATAAAGAAATTTTAAAAGACCAAGTATTAACCAATTCACCCCCCATCTTGATTATTGTGGGTATTCCTATTGTTTTTAGTAACACCCCAATTTTCTTAGATTGGGAAGTTCTATGTAGAAATTGTCTATGTTTAATTGATATGCAATGTGGTAGTATTATTCTTAGTGTAATCATGCATATAAGAGATAAAATATTCACTAGACAGTCAAGTGACTAAGATTTAAGTCCTGGGTCTAGGGATCACATGTTTAGACACAGAGAACCCTTAATCAAACCAACAGTCAACTATAGTTTAGAAAGTCAAAGTAAAGAGATCATTCATTAATGACAGTTTAGTAATTAAAGCCTTTTAGGCCAATTAAGAGATTTAGACTGACTAATGGAAATTTGAAACATGAATGTGTTTAGATGTGAGAAACTATTAGTTTAAATAATTAAGGAGGAGGAGAATTAATTTCTCATTCATTTTAATTATGTGGTCAAGATTGATAGAAAAGATTAATAAATGAACTTATCATTCTAGAATTAATTTAGAAGTCAGAATTAATTAGGAACTAATTAAGAGCTTAAATTCTTAAGTGTAGTTAGTTTGAATAGGAAAAAGAGAGGGAAAAACCTAGGGGACCCACATGCGTGCCCCTCTAAACCTAACTCTCCCTCTATAAAAGAGAAATCAACCTCCCCTCTTGTTGAGTATTGGCTGGCCAAGGGGAGAGAGGAAGTTCTTTGCTTTTTCTTTCTTCTCTTCCTACATTATTGGAAGCTCAGGTCTTAGGAGTTGTAGGTGATTCCTTCTTCTCATGCTCATCTCCATTTTCTTCTCCTCTTGAAGCTACAGTTCTCACTCTCTTCCCTTTTCATTCTCCATGTCCATGTTTCGAAGAAAATTCAAGATCCTACCTCAATCCACATTCATTTCCTTGCTTCCTTGAGTCAACAAAGAGGTAAGGGAGGCATATTCAATTTCTTAGGACCCATGCTATGTTGCTAGGCACTTGAACTTCATTTATATGATGATTTTTGCATGTTGAACCTGTTAGCTTCAAGTGTTTGAAGAATCAGAAGAAGACAATAAGTGTTTTGATATTTGATTAATGCCTAATCATTTGATGGCATTTGTAAAA
>QARZ01041063.1:158284-178841 GCA_013407115.1 Glycine latifolia
TGGGGAGAACTGAGTGGTGTGCTCAGGTTCTAAGTCTTTAGATAAATCTTGGTGTTAGATTTAGAATTTTACCTAGGGTGGGTGAAAGAGACTTGACTGATTGCTTGTAAAGAACTGAATCTTGTTAGTGGAACTCTAATCTAGTTTGGATTAGAAGATAACTGGATGTAGCCTCAAGTGGTTAGAGGTGAACCAGTATAAATTTGTGTGTAATTGTGTTTTGATTTACATTACATTCAATTGCTTGTGGTATTATTTTGTGAATCAACTTATACTTTGTTACAGCACAAGAGTTAAGTGATTGGAATTGAAAATTTGCTTGTGAAAAATGTTTTGATTTAAGATACGATCCAAAGTATTTCTTCCGCTGAGTTTAATTTTCAAGAAAGTTTTAAGAAAGTGTCAAAAACCAATTCACCCCCCCCTCTTGGTTTATTAGATTAGGTATTCATTGTATTTACAGAACCCAAATCCCATAATTTGGATATGTGACATTATGTTTTCTGCGAATCTAATTTGTGAATTCTGGCTTCAAAATTGAGTTCCCTGGCCCTAAAAACCTAGGAAAGCATACATGATATTTCTCATTTGTAATTGTGTAGCCTTGGGAATTTGATTTTCAAGTTAGGGCAAAATATATGTTTCTCATGCTCTATTTTTGTTGATTTTGACATTGGAGTTGGAATCTATTGATATGGACCTCAAAATTGAGCCTTTTATGTCAAATAACCTAGAATTAGACATAAAATACACCTCATTTGAGTTAGTATAGCCTATGGAACCATAATTTCAAGTTTTGTGCTTTTTCGGTAAATCCTACACTGTTTTGAATGAACTGTACATATAGGCTTGGTTTATGTGGATTTTGACCATGGAATTGAGTTCCTCATGTTTGAAAATAGGGTTTGATATAAAAATTGCATGAAATGGATTTCTACAACTCTTGGAATTTAGGAAACAAGTATGTGAACATAGGATTTGGAGAATTTGAGTCCAAAAGTGAATTCCTTACATTCAAAAAACATATATGGCTTTTCCCAATTGGATTTCTACATCAATGGGAATGTTAAATTTTAAAAGCGGATAGTTAAGAACAATTTCCAAATGAGAAAGTGTCTAATATGTGTAGAATTGCATGGAAAATATGATGTGAGTTATGGATTGAATTGCTTGCTTTGATTGGGAATTATTATGTGAAATTGTTATTATTAAATGTGGTAAAACCAATTAAGTGTGACCACTTGACAAGGCATGTTGTATGATTTGAATTGTTATGATTAAGTGTTGTAAGACCAAGTGAGTGTGACAACTTGGCAAGGCATGTTGCATGATATGAACTGTTATGATATTAGTCATGAACTATTGTGCTTTGGGATTGGGTCTGGGGGGGTTTGACCCTTGACAAATTTTATTTGGATGTCTTGTGATGAATTAGCATTTTGGATTGGTAGTTATGAATGTGCAAGTGGTTTTTTTCACTTAAAGGGTGTAACACCCTAAAATTTTGATAACTAAAAATAGATGTTTGATATATTTCTTGTGTTATTTAATTATTTGATTATTTTAGATTAGCTAAAGTATTGTGTAAATTATCCTTGTGCAACTTCTTGGTGTGGATGTTAGGTTATGTGAAGTTTGTTTGATCTATGTTAGAAATGTGTGATTTATAGTTTGACCCAAAATCAATTTCGGTAAAACCCAGCTCTCGAACTCGTTAACCGTTGGATCGCCTTCCAATTTTGACAATAGATTTAAAACAAACCTCTACATGTTTTGACCGTTGAGATTTGCAAAATAACACCTTTTTATGTCCCTCTTAGGGCAACAAGCGCGCTAAACACAATTCCTAACAAAGAGAAAATTGCGCTTAGCGAGATCTATAACTTTATAAATATGTCCATCAATGTGAAAAACATGATTTTTGGCCCCTCTTTCTCTCTCTAAACCCTTACTCAGAGCCATAACCCTTCTCTTCCAGCACCTATGACCACCAGTGACCATCACGAGCCATTGTTGCTTGCCGTTGGACCACCGCACAGAGAGAATAAGTTTAATTGGAGCAGAATCTTCAAACTCAACTTGATAATTCAGTAGATAATGGAGCCTCCAATCCTCCTTTTGTGGTTTCTTCGAGGTAACCATGATTTCCTTGTCTTCTCCTAGCTAGTTTGAGCCTCTCTTAGTATCTTTTGTGACTTGGGTGCCATTATTGGATGTTTTTACACTTCCTTTGAAAAACCTTTAAAAATGAGATGTTGTAAAAGTTACTTTTTTATAATATTGATGTCTGTTTTGTGACCTTTGTTGAACCCTAGTCACATTGGTGTGATCGAAATTTCAAAATGACATATTTTTTATGTGGACTCCTAAAACACCATTTTCACCTCTTTTAAATTTGAATGCATATTTGATCTCAAGCGTTAATATTAACCTTGTCTTCAAAATCTATACTAGATTATCTTCGATTTGGTATATAGAACTCTATGTTTGGACCAAAGGAAGTGAACCCAAGAGATCTCAAAATGACACTACAAGGAACTAACAGAGGGATGAGGGGAGTTTATTATTTATTTACAACTTCTGGTGCCATAGTTGGGATTAGGGAACTCAATTATGGGAATGTATTTATGTCCCTGTTGCGGGATGGTTTTCAAGAAAAAATGTGTTTTAAACTAATGGGATGCGATATATTTGTTATTGATGAATGAAATTGTGAATGATGTTGTTATTGTAATGATTAGATTTTTTTTGGAGAAAGTCTTAATTACAGAGGAGACTCTGTCCATAATTTTATATTCGTTCTTGCATTTAATTATTTATTAAATTTTAAATGGACATAAAAGTTTGTTTTGTATACCACAGTTCTCCTATTTAATTTAGAATTTTCTTAAAATATCAGTCCCATGGTATTATGGACTGTGAATGTATAAGATTTATGTTGTTTGAAGACCTGGGGAATATGAAGCCCAGACATGTGTTATATGTATATATGTGGAATACGATTTCTTATGATGTTGATAATATTGAAATGAAATTATGTTAATGATTATATTAATATGAGATGATGTTGATGTTGATGATGACATTGAGATGAAATGATATTAATGTTGATGATGAGAGATGATGTTGATGTTGATGATGTCTTTGTGATGAACGTATGTTGTATATGTACAAGGGGGTGCAATGATATGTTGGATATCCCTAGAGAGGGAAGATGATTGGTTTAAAAAATTTAAGCATCCCTTGAGAGTGAAAGGGATTGCTTAGAATTTTTCAATATCCACGATCAGTGCATTGATGGTGCCCATGTGACATACTTCATAATTGCATGAAAATAGTATAAATGGTGGCAGTAAGTAATTGTGGTTTTTCAGGAGGATAAAAATGTGGGGGTATATCACTCGGTTTGGAACTCCCTTGTGACTCAGGCTGATCACCATAGGGGGGAGTTACCTGTGCACGAAAGGGTGACCTCGACTAGTTACTGTATCATTTTCCTAAGTGAGAGTGTCATGTAAGCACAATTAGGCTATTTCCTGAAGAATGGTACCACATTGCATTTGAGAGTTGAGTCAGGTGCATGCATCATTTTGAGCATAATTGGTTTGAATTATGGAAAACGTTGATGAGTAGTTTGTTGAATGTATGTTGAACTGATTGATTACTGAGAATGATTGTGGTTATTATTATTGTTTTCTTACTAATCATTGTCATCTGGTGCTTGTTGACCTTGTATAATAAACTCACCCTTGTAATTTTGTACTGTGTGTTTGGTACCTGTGATGATCGCGAACCTTCATTCATGGGAGTAGATGAGTAGTAGTAGGTGATGTTGGAGGGAAATCCTTTTGTTAAAGCCGCCAAGCCGTCATGATAACGTTGGAATTTATTTTGGAAGAGAATTGTGTTTTGTTATCAACTCTTTCTTAGTTGGTTCCTTATTTCTCTTTGATCAGGCATGTAATCTCAAGCTTAGATATATGTAAAAAATTGAATTATGTTTTGATATGTGGATTAGTGTATTATCGCAAGAAATTTACCCTCATTTTCATAATCAAATTAATAGAGTTTTTAATTTAAAATTTGAAAATTATATGTTTAAAGTAGTGATATCGTAGCGACGAGGTGGGTCATTACAAATGGCCATTTTGATGATGACCCTAGAGAAGGAAGATGATTATTTCCCCTATTCTCTTGTTATGCTTGTGTGTGTTCACATGATGGAGGATACTTGCAGTCAGGGACTTCATGAGGATCAACATTCATTATGAGGAAAGCACAAAAGAATGAGGTTGCACGGTTGTGTTAGAGTTAGCGTGATTGTTGTATGAGAAGTTGGGACATAAACCTATACTTAGTGGGAATACATCATCTAATGTTTATTCACAAGTACCAACACAACTGTCATTTACATTTCTCATCATAAAGAATGAGTGAGGATTCATTAAGTGAAGGAGGACAACATATAGTAGGTACACTGGGGGACGATCCGAACAGTTCAAACGAATCTAGGAGAAATGTTGAGTTGTAATAACCCGACTAAGAGCATTTTCCGGTTAGATTAGGGGACTCATATGCCTCAATTGGCATTCCTAACTAGAATGAAGTTGTATCCATGGTTGGTGAGAGCACTATGTCCCAAACCTGCATGTGACATGTCCTCCTAATAGTCATCCATATGTTGCATAAGACCATGAAGGCTTGGGAGACTTAGTAGTAGTGTTGGGCCCAAGGTAAGAACAACATGAGAGCAGAACATGGAATAGGATGCCGTGAGTGAATTTGCTAGTCAACCACACATGGTGGTTGTTAGGTAATGTGTGGGACTTAACATTCGTGTTTGTGGTTTTGAAAGGAATTTTCAGGACCAGATGATAAGCCTGACGCCTCATCCCCCATTCTACATTGATGTTATTGAGACCAAGTGGGAACATGATGACGTGCTCCATGTGGATCACTTCTTCGATTTCCTACGTTGCCACCGTATGCCATATGTACTAGGAGCCACGATTTGTATCATCGACTTTTTCTTTTCATAGACCCAGCCTACATCATCCTATTATCACTTTATGACACTCGTGCCTGAGGTTGTCATTCTGTCCAAGTCACATTTTCCATCTGTCAATGTTGTGATGTCCTCTACTAGATCTAACTCCTCATCCAAGGATATTGATGTCACTTACCCTTTTCTGATGTCTCCCCGTTCGGTGTTGCAGAAGACTTAAGTACCACCCGAGGTGGATATGTTGGATCTTGTGTCGAAGGATGAGGGAGAGAATTTGGAAGAGGACACGCCATACAAGGAAAAAGCGTCTATGGACAAGGAGGACCTTGCTATGAAGCCAGAGATCATGAAGGAGGATTCCTCCCAGGATTTGTCTAAGGAATCCTACTAGGAGGCCTTTCTCCATTTGACTTTGACTGATTCTTTTTATGGATATAGCTAACTTTGGGGCTTAGGTATAGATAACTACTATGAGTTTGTAGGTTTTTCCCTCATATGTATTTTGGGGATGGGTAAACATAGGTTCAGACCTTTTGTAATTATCAGTCATAACTATTTACATTATTATTTTGGGTTGTATTTGTTGTTCCCTGATTCATTTAAGACATAAGTATTTGATTAACTCTTCTAGCATATGATACTTAATTATTGTATTTGGTGACCATGGAGGTTCACCTGTTTATTTTTGTCTATTCCTTCTCTAAGCATGTATGATTTATTTTCATTCTTGTTTTACTCGTCAACTCAATTTTTAACGCGCTAAACGATCGTTACGTTTTATCTCGCACGATTTAAAAATCAAATGATTTTCTTTGAAATTGTTTTAGAACATTTTCTTTGACAAAAAATTCCACTACCTTTTCTAAGTTTGAGAATCGAGTTTTATCTTATGTTAAGTAAAATTAATGGGTTATTTGAAAGATTATATTTAGCGGTGTTACATGTGTGGCCTCAACCATCAATAGACATATTGATTTGCACTTGCTTGCTAAATCCATGTGTATGAGCCTTTCTTAACAACCCTCGAAAGCGATCCCAAGCCTCACTAAGGGCTTCATCTAGAAATTGATGGAATGAAGAGATTTTTGTCTTCCCCTTGATGGCCTTGGTTTCCAAGAAGTACTTCTTGAGGAACTTGTCTGCAGCTTCATTCCAAGTTCTTTGCATCACCATCCAACAAGCAATAAAATAGATTGAGGTGAATAGCATCATCCAGCACCCCCACAATTTTAACGGTGTCACAAATCTCCAAATAAGTTGCCAAATAAGTATAAGGGTCTTCATGAGCAAGGCCATGGAATTGGTTGGACGAGTAGGACGCATTAGCCACTTGCACATGCGGCCTCACAATATTAGTGAAGTATTTCCTAATACGGAAACAAAGTCCTTCGCAATAATGCCAAAAACTTGTTAACCCATAGGCAAGTGAACCAAACTGTACAAGTAGTAATAAACAGAAAGTTTGAGTGTCGTGTTGAGAGGGACTAAGTTGTACTAAAAAATTTGTGTAAACTAACATTCCTAGAAAAAATATAATTCAAGTTGTAAAGAGATAATGCAAGAAATTAAAAGAATAAGCATTAAACAAGTGAATTCTGTCAGCCAAATCATCAAATGGTTGGTGGCAAATGTGAGTTTGGAAGACTTTTTGGTAAGTGTTAGGTGCTTGACCAAGAAATTTGATGTGTAAAAATAGTACCTGCACATGGGGCAAACATATCTTATGCAGTGAACTAAAAGTTTGAATATCAAATCCAAGTGACAAGTTGTGTTTCTAAACAATTAATTTTGTAAAACTAAGCAATTAATGTTGGATATAGATGGAGCAACAAGAAGATGAAGCTTGTACCATAGAAGAATGTTTTGAGCTTTACACATGCCTTGAAGATTGTAATCAATCTTTTGATCCTTGCATTGCATGCACATAATCAATCTTTTGATCCTTGCATTGCATGAACATAATCATCAACATGCTTACATATTTTCATTAAAAGTATCAAAGCTATTCATGTTTTTAAAAGAAATCAATTTGTCATGGTTAATGTTTTTGGAAAAATGTAATCTTACTGCTTTAATCAATTACACAGTGTTTTAATCGATTATTTGCTTCATTTTAAATCTGGAAAAGCCATGATGAACATTTTAATCAATTACATGACTCTTGTAATCGATTACATAGTAAAAACAAAAAGCTCGCCTCACTGCTTTAATCGATTACACAAGCTTGCTTCACAATGTACTTCACTGCTTTAATCGATTACAGCTCGGTTTAATCAATTATTCTGTTCGTTGTAAAACCCAGAATGAAGCTATGAACACTTTAATCAATTATATGACAGTTTAATCAATTACATAAGCCATTTAATCGATTATTTGGCGCATTGTAATCAATTACAATCTATTACAAAAAGCTGTTATAAATTGAATGAAGGCTTATCTGGTTTTGCAACTGGAATACTTTGAATTTTCTTAATATACACAAGCCTTCTCAAAGTTAGAAAGTGATTTTCTGGGTTAACTAAGTTCTTGTCCCACTCTTTAATCTTCATGGGTTTTGAATGATTTCTTGGGCAAGAGTTTTCAAAGAAGTTTTGGAGAGCATGTTCTGAAATCCTTTTCTGCAATTCAATTCTGATTGGTAAACCATGTGCATCTACATTCATTGGATCATCAGGTTGTTTCTCTCCATTTTCTCTTATTGTAAATTCGTTTTTGTATGTTTGGTTATTTGAAGCTATTATAAAGGATTCTTTGAAGCTTGTGCTAGAGTAGTGTTCTCTAGAGGAAGAATAGAGTAGTGCTCTCTGGTTCTTAATCACTAGAAGTCTAATATGATTTTAGATTTTCATTCTTTATCTAGGTTTGATAAAGGGTGATTGTTGTAAAGCTTGTAAAGAACTGAAATTTATAATAGTGGAACTCTAATCTAGTGTTGATTAGAAGAAACTGGATGTAGCTTCTCTTGAGAAGTGAACCAGTATAAATTCTTGTGTTGATTTTCTATTTCTCAATCTTTACTAGTTATCTTGTTCATTTGTTCTTGGTATTATTATCATTACTCAACAAGTCCTGTTTTAAGCAATTGATTTCTTGGGCTGAATGGTTTGATTGATTAGAAGCATTCTTGGTTTAAAAGTGATTAAGATCCTTTAACTCTGATTTTATAAATAAATTTTAAAAGGCCAAGTTTAAACCAATTCACCCCCTCCCCCCTTGGTTATTGTGGATATTCCTATCATTTTCAATTGGTATCAAGAGCAGGTTCTTGAGTTTTATTCAAGATCACTATCTTTCTTTAAAAAGAAAATGAATACCACACAAATTACCTTCAAGGAAGGTGCCCCCCTCAATCGTCCTCTAATGTTTGAAGGAGAGCACTTCAGTTTTTGGAAAAATAGAATACAACTCTTTATTCAATCAAATGACCAAGTGCTTGGAATGCAATAGAAAAATGTCATTTGATTCCTATAAAAACTGTTGGTAATGATATGATTCCCAAAGAATGGGATGAAATGACAGATGTTGAAAAGAAAGTTGTCCAATATGATTTTAAAGCTAAGAATATGATTACTTCTGCACTTTCCTCTAATAAATTCTTTAGAACTGTTAGGTGCAAAATTGCAAAGGAGATATGGGAGATAACTCATGAAGGTACAGATGAAGTAAGAAGATCAAGAAAGAATGCCTTAATCCATGAGTATGAAATGTTCAAGATGAACTCCACAGAAAACATATCTCAGCTTCAAACAAGATTCACTCAAATAGTAAATCATCTTCTTGGTCTTGGAAAGATCTTTGATGCTGAAGAGTTGAACATCAAAATCTTGAAGTGTCTCACAAGACCATGGCAACCAAAGGTGACAACAATCAAAGAATCAAAACATCTATCCACAATGTCCATGGCTACACTTTTTGGTAAGCTTCTTGAGTATGAACTTGAAATGTCACAACTAACCAATGCAGAAGATGCAGATAAGAAACATAAAAGCATAGCCTTGAAAGCTGCATCCTCAAAGGTTGAAAAGATGGAAGACTCAAGTGAAGAAGATGAACAGGACAACATGAATCTAATTGTCAAAAAATTCAGCAAGTTCTTGAGAAGAAACAAGAATAGAAAGTTCACAAAGAACAACAACAACAACAACAAAAAAAGAGTGAGAACAACTTCACTTGCTTTGAATGTGGTAAGCCTGGGCACATTAAATCTGAATGCTCTATCTTTTGAAAAAGCAACAAGGTGAAAACAAGATAAAGAAAGAAAGAAAGCCTAAGAGAGCCTATATAGCTTGGGAAGACAATGAGTCAACAACTTCTAAATCATCATCTGAAAATGAAGAAGCAAATGTGAGTTTCACTTCCACAATTAATGAAGATGATGAATCCTCAAGTGCTGAAACTGAGATAAGTTCTGAATTTGACCAAGTTGTTGATGCTTTTCAAGAAATGCATGAAGAGGATTAAAAGCTTGCAAAATCCAATAATAGGCTAAAAGGAAATCTTAGATGGCATGTCACAAAAATTGCAGAATTACAAACTAAAATTTGTAACTTGAAAGAAGAAAATGAAAAACTTGTTTCAAGCTAAAAAAATGAATGGATGTGTATGTGCTTCTTCTTCATCTAATGTTGACAAATACAATGCTTTGCAAAAAGAGTTTAATGAGTTCAAAAAAAGTCAAGGTGAAAAACATATGGTAGTACTTTCAGAAAATAATTACTTGGTTGATCTCTTGAAAATGATTTATAAAGGAAAAGGCAATTTGGCTGAAATGCTAAGTGTGCAAAAATATGCTGGAGATACTTCTAGATTAGGTTACAAACATGGATCAAAACCTTATGAAAAACCAAGTTTGTGCCTCCAAAACAGAAATATAGAAAAGCTATTTCAAAACCAAGGTTTAATTACATGACTTATTTTGAAAGAGCATCAAGAACTATTACTTGTAACTATTGTATGAAGAAAGGTCACACATCTAATAGGTGCTATGCTAGGAGATTCTATGTGCCAAATGGAGAATGCATTTGGGTGCCAAAGAAAAAAGAAAATAGTTAACCCCTATGGACCCAACCTCAATTGGGTACTTTCCTTTGTAAATTGATTTGAATTTTGCAGGTATGTCTAAGAGCTAGATCATCATTATGGTATCTTGACAGTGGATGCTCTAGACATATGACCAGTGAAATGTCAATGCTCATAAATTTAACTCTCAAAGATGGTGGATTTGTCAACTATGGAGACAACAACAAAGGAAGATAATTGGAGAAGGAAATATAGGAGACAACTTTAAAACCAAAATCAGAAAATAGTTAACCCCTATAGGAGACAGTTTGCTACACTTTGAATAGATTACTAATAATGCTTATTTTAAAGAAAACTCCTTATGAACTATACAAAGGTAGAAAACCAAACATTTCTCATTTAAGAGCATTTGGCTGCAAGTGTTATGTTTTGAATAATGGTAAAGAATCACTTGGAAAATTTGATGCTAAAGCTAATGAAGCCATCTTCATCACATAGCAAAGCATATAGAGTTCTCAATAAAAGTGAAAGAAAAGGGCCTTGAAGCCCAAAGGCATGTGAGAAAAACAAAATTTTTAAAGCGGAAACACACATACCACACAAGAATCATTCTTTAGGACATAGATGTTACCTTATTTATATTCGAAATTTGATGATCAAGGATAGGCTTGAAGATACAAGCCCTCTAATGTTGATCCACACCACTTTTTGTCAAGACTCAAGAACACTTCTTGAAGGCTACCAACAAACACCAAAGGAGGCAGGCTAGGCACACCAATGGAGAGGAAGAAGGTTATGTTTTAAAGTGTTTTTTTAACTTATCTAAGAGGCTCACCAATAGATGATATTGGTGGTTGAATTTTCAGCCAACACTCACACAAAGGGGCACGTGAAAATAGAGGAAAGTAGATTAGGGTTTTTCCTCTCAAATTATTAGAGAACTATGATCACAATAACACACTTTATAGAATAGTTTGAGTCATATTTTTAACCAAAAAATCT
Organism: Glycine latifolia; assembly: GCA_013407115.1. Taxonomy (NCBI): domain Eukaryota; kingdom Viridiplantae; phylum Streptophyta; class Magnoliopsida; order Fabales; family Fabaceae; genus Glycine; species Glycine latifolia. Next base: position 169,311 of record QARZ01041063.1, read on the forward strand.
GATCATGAAGCATCCCACACGTGAAGATAAGATAGAGTTGTTGCATTTCAAAATTTCCAACAATCTCCTATCTTATCTTCCTAAGACCAAGTCAATTACTTGGGATTTAATTTTGCCAAAAGATAATCATATATCAGCCGTGTATAAGCCCATAATCAGCCCTCAAAATTCTTCCTAAAATCTAGGACATGATCATGATAAGATTCTAGTTGAATTCAAATTCAAATCTAGCTCTTATCTTCTCCTTTTGATATGAAACTAACTACTATAGTTAATTTATATTTAAATTCAAAATTTAAATTCAAATATTTAAATTCAAAATTTAAATTATCAAATTTAAATATTAGATAATTAATTTAACTATTTAAATTAATTAATAATGTCTTGGACTATCCAAGCCCATTAACTTCATTCATGCGCCCCTCTCTCTTTAAGATAAGTATCCAAACTCTTTCTTGGGCCAACAACCATTATTAGGCCCAAAACCTTTAATGCTATAATGTCATGACAATAAAGTGTTAGTGTGTGACCCATTAGGCCCAACATAGCTACTGACATAAATGAGTTTGGGCCCAACAAGGCCACTACTCATTTAATGACAACACAGAGCACTAGCAATGCTTTGTTGCCCCAGAACTAGTTAGGTAAATGACAAGTTCATCCTATTAAATCTATTTGGTTTCTGTATGTATTCCCTTTCATCTCAGTTACCTTCCCATAAAACCTAGGGTAAGGAAACGTATCAGCCCTTGCAGTATAGGGTAAGCTTTAATACGAAATAGGGAGTCTCCAATTTTACTGACTCTAAAGGCAAATCATCTCATGATTTCTTTTACTATGCATAGATTCCCGAGTCCCGTAAATGTCATCCCGATTTCTCCGATTTACAGATAACCTAATCTCTCACAGAGATTTGACGAATTCCTTCAGCTAGTCACCCTAGACTCGTGTTCTTTCAAGACATGCCCAAAAGTATACCTATGTGTCTCCATGTTTCAGGCAGACGAGGTATACAATCAAAGCATGTCTTCTAGAACACAGTCTAGGTGAAAACTTTTGGTCTAAGGAAAGACACACCCAAATAATAAGAGACTACTCTAATGATACTATCTGTGAGATTTCCTCATAGAGTCTCTTTGTGGGTCCGTTCAGTGCGAGCTATACCCTTATAGGTCCACCCATGACTTTAGCTAAGACATCTCCATGTCTGTAGCTCATGAGGTATTTACCTTGTATCTGCATACAAGTAGTTAAGTCGTGCTAGTCTTACCCGAAATCACTAATCCCCATTCTCAGTGTCTCTAGACTAGGAACTTAAAATTTAGGAGTAGACATCTAGTATCCTTGAATCCTCATGATCGTGATCCCATCACTGATACTCAAGAGATACCTATTCTATTCCAAGGGTTTTATCCAGTTACTCATATATTAATAATGATATCGAGGCAGAATATGAAACAAGATAAAGAGCGCTTATAATTTATTCATGACAATATGAAAAGTACATGTACGTCCTAATCTAATGAAAAGATTGTCTCTAGGACATCCATATACTAACAAAAAGAACCTTATGCATGGAAGAATTAGTTCATGTTATTTGTGATGAATCTAATCTCTCTAAAGAGGAAAAGAAGTGTGATATTGATGCAAGTCCTTTGGAGGAGTTCGTTCAACTTAATGGATCAATGGATAAAGAAAAGGAAGAACCAACTGTTGAAACAAAACAATCAACACCAGTTCAAGAGCCAAAAGATTGGAGAACTACAAGAGATCTCTCCCTTGACAATATAATTGGTGAAGTTTCAAAGGAAGTATCTACTAGATCATCATTGAGAAATCTCTGTTGTAATATGGCTTTTGTTTCACAAATAGAACCTAAGAATATTGATCAAGCCTTAATTGATGAACATTGGATGCATGCCATGCATGATGAACTGAATCAATTTAAGAGAAATGAAGTTTGGGAACTTGTTCCTAGACCTTCTTCTCTCAAGCCTATTGGCACCAAATGGGTTTTTAGAAATAAACTTGATGAGAATGGAATCATAGTCAGAAACAAAGCTAGATTGGTTGCAAAAGGTTACAACCAAGAGGAAGGCAATATGAGGAAACCTATGCACCAGTTGCAAGATTGGAAGCCATTAGATTATTACTTGCATATGAATGTTTAATGGATTTTAAACTTTTTCAAATGGATGTTAAAAGTGCTTTCTTAAATGGATATATTGAGGAGGAAATCTATGTGGAGCAACCTCCTGGTTTTGCTGATTTAAAATATCCAAACCATGTTTTCAAACTTAAGAAAGCTCTTTATGGCTTAAAACAAGCTCTAAGATCTTGGTATGAAAGATTAAGCAAATTTCTGCTTGAACAATCTTTCACAAGAGGACATGTTGATAAAACCTTGTTCATCAAAAGGCAAAGCAATGATATCTTATTGGTTCAAGTATATGTTGATGATATAATTTTTGGTTCAACTAATCAATTATTGTGCAAAGAATTTTCTATCTCTATGCAGAATGAGTTTGAAATGTCAATGATGGGAGAATTAACATTCTTTCTTGGACATCAAGTGATGCAAATGAAGAATGGAACATTTCTAAATCAAACTAACTATTGCCTTGAAGTGATCAAAAATTTTGAAATGGAGACAAGCAAAGATGATGCAGCTCCAATCGCAACATCAACTTATCTTGATTCAGATGAAAAAGGAAAGAAGGTTGATGAGTCAAAATTTAGGGGAATGATTGGGTCTTTACTGTATTTGATAGCTAGTAGACCAGATATTATGTTGAGTGTGTGTTTGTGTGCAAGATATCAAGCAAATCCCAAAGAATCACACCTTACTGTAGTCAAAAGAATCCTCAAATATCTCAAATCAACACCAAAAGTTGGTCTTTGGTATCCTAAAGGTACATCACTTAATTTACTTGGATATTCTGATTCTGACTTTGTAGGGTGCAAATTTGATAGAAAAAGCACTAGTGGAACTTGTCACCTACTAGGCAGTTCACTAATCTCATGGCATTGCAAGAAGCAATCTTGTGTTGCTTTATCAACAGCTAAAGCTGAATACATCTCTACTGGAAGTTGATGTGCTCAAAACCTTTGGTTAAAGCAACAATTGCAAGATTTTGGTGTAGAATTAAAAGAAATACCCCTGCTGTGTGACAACACAAGTGCCATACACATTTCCAAGAATCCAATAATGCACTTGTTAAACTTTTGGCAAATGTACCAATTTGTCGTTGTAAATTACAAAATTTATAAAAGATCATCTTCACAGGGACTTAAGTTACTCAGTTAATCTAATCAAAACTTAACAGTTTAATAATTATGTACAGTAAGTGTGAACGGAGTTTCATGTATTTGTGAAATAATAGAAATTAAGAAATTTAAAGAAAAAGAGGAAATAATAGATTTAGTACGTTGGAATTACAGAAAATTACGGAAACTAATAAAACGAGTTTAATTAATTCAAGAAAAATGTAGGATTGGATTTCATTGTTCATACCCTTAGTATTCAATTAATATTACCATGCATAAATTATTTTCTTTTATTATTGATGCACACATAAAATCACCCCAAATCGATCCCTCACATTTGAGAATCCTAAGAATATTTATCAAATATCGATCCCTCGCATATGAAATAAATACCCCAGCATTACAATCATAATCGTGTGTTATTTGCAATCAAACGTTATGCTCTATTCCTAGCAACGTAACGTAAAGAGTAAAATTATTTAGTTCAAGTTTTAAGAGTACTTTCTAGTTAAACTTAACCTTATTTCATGAAACTAGTGATCAATTAGAATCAAGCATTAAGAACGGAATGAAATTACCAATAATAAATAGAAAAGACTTATGCATAAATAAATATTAAAAGAGATGCTTAAGGGTAAGAAGATTACATCCAATCCTTAGAGAAGTTAGCTAATCATTATGGAGAGCACCTCCTCAATGGAAGAATTGATGAAGAAAATCATCACCAACTCCTTTTGACAGAGTTTCCACACTAATTTCTCACTTCTCTCACTCTTCCTATGCTAAACTACTTTCAAATCACGTCCTAGGCTCTCAAATTTTGAAAATGGAATGCATTTCTCCAAGGTTTGCATGGGTATTTCCTTTGATGGTGAAAGGAAATTTGAAGAGGAGGCTGAAGGCTACAATAGGGTGGAGACCTATAGGGGGATGCTTCTTGATCCTCAAATGAGACTAAAGCTTAGGCTAAGTACTATCCCCATGACCCATGAAGATAGACTTCTTCACTCTATCATCATATACATCTTAACACCTAGGTCCACAAATCATGCACAAGCCACAAATGATGACATACAGCTTGTGTATGGTCTGAAAATTTCCATTCAAATGAACTGGATCCTCATCCTTGAGGAAATCATGCTTAAATCCAAAACATTGATGAATTATCCTTTTCCATATGTTGTTTTAGTGTCCAGGTTTATTGACTACTTCAAAGTAGATGTCTCTAATGACGTTGTTGATAACACAAACTCCAGCAATAGCCTCATCAAAGAGAAACATCTTACCAAGCTTGGGATGGTCAAGACTCCTTATGGATGGCAAATGGCTGGACAACAACTCCCTACTGCTGGAAATGACGAGGAAGCTGAGGAAGAAGCAGAAGATGAAGGCCCTGCTTAACCATCTTAGAGTCCCTTTGAATCACTCATGATTCAAAAGATGGATACTTTATTGTCTCTCCACCATGAGCACATGGATGAGACTAATTCATCTATGGAAGAGATGAAATCTAGGCTGGAAAACATAGAAGCTAGGCTTGTTCTTGATGATTTTGATAAACTAGCTTAGGCTCCTTGTGTTTTCATTTCTGTTTGTTTGTTGCTGCTTTACTTTGGTTTCTTTTCTGATTAATGTACTCCTTTCCCCTTTCCATTAATGAAATTTCAATTTCTAGTTCTCATTGTTTGCATTGCTACCTTTTGTCTTTGATAAGCCAAATAGGGGGGAGAAGAATTGATTGATATCTAAGAGAAAACTGATTTGTTTTGCTCTATTTTGCAAATTAATAACTGATGAAGTTATCTAAGTCAGGGGGAGCAAACATAAATGATCAATGTTTATGATCGATTATTTGCTTCGTTTTAAATCTGGAAAAGCCATGATGAACATTTTAATCGATTACATGACTCTTGTAATCGATTACATAGTAAAAACAAAAAGCTTACCTCACTGCTTTAATCGATTATCAAACATTGTAATCGATTACACAAGATTGCTTCACAATGTACTTCACTGCTTTAATCAATTACAGCTCGGTTTAATCAATTATTTTGTTCGTTGTAAAACCCAGAATGAAGCTATGAACACTTTAATCAATTATATGACAATTTAATCAATTACATAAGCCATTTAATCGATTATTTGGCGCGTTGTAATCAATTACAGTCTATTACAAAAAGCTGTTATAAATTGAATGAAGGCTTGTCTGTTTTTGTAACTGGAATACTTTGAATTTTCTTAATATACACAAGCCTTCTCAAAGTTAGAAAGTGATTTTCTGGGTTAACTAAGTTCTTGTCCCACTCTTTAATCTTCATGAGTTTTGAATGATTTCTTGGGCAAGAGTTTTCAAAGAAGTTTTGGAGAGCATGTTCTGAAATCCTTTTCTGCAATTCAATTCTAATTGGTAAACCATGTGCATCTACATTCATTGGATCATCAGGTTGTTTCTCTTCATTTTCTCTGATTGTAAATTCGTTTCTGTATTTTTGGTTATTTGAAGCTATTGTAAAGGATTCTTTGAAGCTTGTGCTAGAGTAGTGTTCTCTAGAGGAAGAACATAGTAGTGTTTTCTGTTTCTTAATCACTAGGAGTCTAATAGGTTTTAGATTTCCATTCTTTACCTAGGTTTGATAAATAGTGATTGTTGTAAAGCTTGTAAAGAACTGAAATTTATAATAGTGTAACTCTAATCTAGTGTTGATTAGAAGAAACTGGATGTAGCTTTTCTTGAAAAGTGAACCAGTATAAATTCTTGTGTTGATTTTCTATTTCTCAATCTTTACTAGTTATCTTGTTCATTTGTTCTTGGTATTATTATCATTACTCAACAAGTCCTATTTTAAGCAATTGATTTCTTGGGCTGAGTGGTTTAATTGATTAGAAGCATTCTTGGTTTAAAAGTGATTAAGATCGTTTAACTCTGATTTTATAAATAAATTTTAAAAGGCCAAGTTTAAACCAATTCACCCCCCTCTTGGTTATTGTGGGTATTCCTATCATTTTCAATTAAGGTTAGATTAAATGAAAGATAATTGTGGTCAATTGCTTGATTTAGTAAATAAGAATCAAAGATAGAAGAGTTGATGTAAAAACAGTTATAATAAGTTGCTTAAGATTGTAATTTCACACTTATCCCAATTTTCACCAATTTTAATTCTAACAAAACCCTAAATATTGTCAACTACCACCGGTATTCCCAAATTCAGTTATGATGGTTGTGTTCCCAAATTGAATGTGTCTGGAGTTTTAGACAGAAGTAGATATACCTAAGGTCGTTCAGAAAGTTAGAGGCCTAATGATAGCTTAGTTCCAAGATAACTTCTCTTTGCAGCATATGTAGAATCTTTTTCTTCTTTTTTTATCCTTTTGATAATGAATACGTACATTATAGAAAAAGTTGTGGTAGTTCCTATGGTAGAAAAGATGGCAGAAATTTGCCTCAAATGATAGAAAAGATGGGCATGTATTGAAAACTAAGAGGACTTATAAAAGTCTTGGTAAGAAGGTAGTTCCCATAGAGGGTAGCCTAAATCATTAGAGGCAAAGGGGAATGGAGAAGAAATACATGCAAAGTTATAGAAAGGAATTTATAGATTAATAGTTTGTATATAGACATGATTTATAATTGAAGTTATGTTGTTGTTTAAATCGAAGTTATGTTGTTGTTTAAATCGTGTAGCCTATTCTGAGGAAAAAGGTAGGTTGTTGTTAGTGGTGTATACTTTATTGATTTAATAATTGTTATGAGTTTTGTAAGACAGACGTATGGATTTGTTTACAAAAATGATAGTCCAAGGTTGTTCATTTTTGTACTTGTTCAGGTTATATTAAAAAAATGGTCATTGTCAACCGGAAAAAAAAAAACTACAAAGTGTGTTCCATATTGTTGCTTTGTCACTTTTCAATTTGAGCAATAACCAATTACCTGAATTTATGAATAGCAAAAAACTTTTCTATTAGGTTTGAATTTGAAAGTCCTAGCTCCACATTGTGTGCCATGTATGTTTCTAGTGATTGGAAGTTCGAACTTGGAAAATTGGAGTTATTATGAACGGCAGAATCATAATCATATCTGTCTTGTAATTAACAGATTTATACCCTTGAAGTACAACTATTTTCTTAGAACTTAAGGAATTTATGCTTGTTGTATTATAACGAATGCAACTCATGCATTCTTAAAAGTTAATTCCCAGTGTTTACTCTTATCATGATCTTGCCACAACTGTCTGAGCATGTGAATGATCTTAACATGCTTGATAAGTGTCATATTTTAGTAAAAATCAGGCTTACAATGATGGGCACTTATCTTTTGATTTCAGTAAAATTATTTATAAACTTGCCCTAAAACCTAGTTAATTTGTATTTAGTACTTATATAAATGTTGTTTTTCACATTTAGGAAGATTATTCCAATCATATTTTGTATTTTGATAGGTTTCGATGGTATCCGAAACATCCAAGAAAACAAAGCAAGCGAAAGGGACATAAGAATCAAATTTGGGAGGTGTTAGAAGCAAAAATAGCCCAGAACTCGTCCAAGCTCACTTATTGATGCTTTAACTCGCCCAGGTGAGTGACTCATGTGTATTTTGGTCGTCTGGGCGAGTGGAGGTTATAGCAAGAAGCAATAAATTCGCCCAGGGGAGTTTAACAAGGCAAAATTGGTCGCCTGGGCGAGTGACCACAAGCAGCACCCCAAAATCTATAAATAGCCATGCAGGGGTGAAGGAGAGGCATCCCTTGAAAGCCACCTTGAGTGGAAACACGAATTAGCTAGCCTTAGGTGCTTAGAGAGAGTGAGAGAAAGTGAGAAATTGATGAGGAAACTTTGCCGGAGTGATTCGGAGATTGCCTCTTCATCATATATTCAGTTGATCTTGTGCTCTCCACAATGATCGGCTAACTTCTCTAAGGATTAGATGTAATCTTCTTACCCTTAAGTATCTCTTTTAATATTTATTTATGCATAAGTCTTTTCTATTTATTATTGGTAATTTCATTCTGTTCTTAATGCTTGATTCTAATTGATCACTAGTTTCATGAAATAAGGTTTTAAGTTTAACTGGAAAGTACTCTTAAAACTTGAACTGAATAATTTTACTCTTTACGTTACGTTGTTAGGAATAGAGCATAACGTTTAGATTGCAAATAACACGCGATTATGATTGTAATGCTGGGGTATTTATTTCATATGCGAGGGATTGATATTTTATAAATATTCTTAAGATTCTCAAATGCGAGAGATCGATTTGGGGTGATTTTATGTGTGCATCAATAATAAAAGAAAATAATTTATGCATGGTAATATTAATTGAATACTAAGGGTATGAATGATGAAATTCAATCCTACACTTTTCTTGAATTAATTAAACTTGTTTTATTAGTTTCCGTAATTCTAACGCACTTAATTTATCATTTCCGCTTTTTCTTTAAAAATTTGTAATTTATGTTATTTCACAAATACATGAAACTCCGCTCACACTCGTTGTACATAACTATTAAACGGATAAATTTTATTTGGATTAACTGAGTAACTCAACTCCCTGTGGAGACGATCTTTTATAAATTCTGTAACTTGCAACGATAATTGGTACACTTGCCAAAAAGTCTAACAAAGCCCCGAAGGAATTCAAACTTTGTTCTCAAGCAATATACCTAAATACAAGCAAAAGAACACCCTTAACTGGTACGCTTGCCAAAAAATTTAACAATGCTATGTTTTTCTATTAATCTTTTTTCTTTAATTGTTTGTTTGGTAATCCTGTGTCTATAAGTTTTCTGTACTACTTTATTTGTTTTGTGGGGTATCAAAATGCTAGACAAGTCAACCATCATAACTCCAAAACAGAACGCACTTCCCTAGACAGCAAAAATGTGTAGATAGCATTACTCTAGTACTAATACGTTGAGTCCTTGGGAAATTTCTTCAATTCATATATGTCACGACTTATTGAACATTGAATTATTGAGGTCACTATTAATTAGTTCCATTAAAAAAATTAAGAGTTAAAACTTCTTCATGATGTTTAAATGCATTAATTAAAGATAAAAATTATATTCTTTTTTAAGTCGGGATAAAAATACTACTGTAAGTAATAGATAAGTTAGCCTTTTATCTTCATTCTTATTTCAGAAGAAAAAAAAAAGTCACTATAAAATATAAATTGTGCACCAAATGACCAAAAACTGGTTTCGAGTCCAGAACCGGTTCTTTAACGACCCATTAGCTAACTAACATCGAAATAGCACCCGTGGAGTCTGG
>QARZ01041067.1:0-15238 GCA_013407115.1 Glycine latifolia
TAATCTTTATTACTTGGAAACGATCGGTGCACTTGCCGTACCCTTTTATTTTCGCAACAGTTCCCTTGCATTGTCCCAAATTATACAGATGGCCAGTTTGATAACTCACAACAAAGCATAGAAACTTATGGTATAACAGACGTGAGAAATACAAATATGTTATGACTACACTAAAATAACATCCTACACAAGCTCAAACACAAACAAGCATAATCCAACACAGCACAACTAGTTTCTTCATCAATCAGACACTCAACAATCAGTATAATCCTGCACAGAGAAACATAGCAAGCTCACAACTCACTGGCCGGAAGGTCCGACCTGCTCTGATACCATTAATGTAACGATCCACCACGTCATTACTATATCTCTAACTCTTAACCATGACATTAACGTAATCTTTTATTATAAAAAGAACACCCCTTTTATAGGTCAATGAAAACTGTGGTAAATTTTCCGCAATCACATGACGATTATAAACATAAACAAGGCACATATGAAACATTCCAATTGCATACATATATCTGCATATACAAAACATGTTTTAATTGTAAGTTCAATTATCCCTATTTGAAACATACAAGTGTTTTACAAGTGAAGTAAGGGATTAAACATCAGGGGTGCAACTAGCAAAACATGCATGTGACTATCAAAACCAGGGGTGCAATCAGCAAAGCATAACCCCTGCCCAGGATCCGTCACATCGACATCTCGACAACTCGGCAGCTCCAACTAAACAGTTGTCATCTTCCTAGATCACCTACTGTTATGCATCTGCTCACACTAACCGGGTTTGCAATCGTCAGAAGTACCAGACCACATGGCACAATAAAGCAAGGGACAGTTCATCATATAAAATAACAGACGAAAGGTAATATCTTCGAAAAACAACCCAAGCGTCATAGCATCACCACAAGTCCAGATATATCAACACGCAACCAACATAAACAAACATCCAAGAACATTCCACTAATCAACTTAACAATGTCTGGCATGATGCATGCTCCTGTCTCAACTCTCAACATGCAATGTGGTACCATCCCAGAAATAGGCCAAATTCATGGTCCAAATGATAGCTGTAGTTGATGTCGGGGTCACTCTGTTGTGCACGGGACTCAACCCCCATGGTGATTAGCCAAATGGGTGTTATAAGGATCTCCCTATAGACGTGGCCCCCCAGCAGTTCTCGTACTATTACAGTCAATCATCCTATTTCCGTCATGCAAATAAAGTATGTCTCTCATGGGCGCCATCAATATATGGCCCGGCACAGGAACTTCTCGCCCTGGCTAGGATCTCCATACCCTCCCATGTTACATACATACTGCCCCAAACGAGGGCCTCCCCAACATGGGCCACAAACAAGTATGTCTCTCATGGGCACCACCAACGTATAGCCCGGCACAGGAACATCCTGTCCTGGCTAGGATCTCCATACCCTCCCATATTACATACATACTACCCCAAATGAGGGCCATCCCAACATGGGCTCTTTGATGCACGGACCATGGCCCTTGCAAGGTTCACCACTCGGTCCCGACATCTCACGTGTATATACATAGCCTCTCACCATGGCTCTATCAAGGTACAAAACATATCAAGCCATCACATAGGCTGACCTCAACATAATTCACATACGTCATCCATAAACACTACATATATATGACTCGGCCAATCCATCTCGGCAGCCAACATCACAAGCACATATATATACAACTCGGCAAACCCATCTCGACAGCCGACATCACAAGCACATATATATACAACTCAGCTAACCCATCTTGGCAGCCGACATCACAAGCACGTATATATACAACTCGGCTAAACCCTACCTGATACTTAGCACCTTCACGAACACTTCTGCGAAGTGTCTTGGGAACTTTTCAGCATCAAAATGCCAGCTCCACACACATGCAAGGGGAGTTCTTACAATATCAACTCCCCCCCCCCCCCCCCCCCCCCCAACCCCCCAAAAACCACACCAAAACATCATTAAATACCAACACAAAACACTAATCAACAAACGTTGAGCATAACCCATTCCGTTCATTCAAAGACACATATTTCTGGAAAACAACACACACATGGGACATGCAATCATCGCCCTGGTCGGACTCTCTGGTCCTTGAGCATGCTACCTGAACTGTTATCAAACATGGTAAGCTTCCCTTACTTAACCAGAGGTTCGTCACAAGTTTTACGATGGTTTGTCCCAAGCTTCCATTCCGGCCACGAGGTTCGTCTCGATGTCAAGATTCAGTGGTGGCTCTCACGGGCTGAAGTAACACAGAGGAGGTCGAGAACGAGAGGCTTTCTGGGTGAGTTTTCAAGAGAGACAACAGTAAAAATGCAAAGGTAGAAGAAGGAAGAACATGTTTCCACTGCGCACTCCTGCCCTTAAGTATTCAACTGGCAGGGCAGGTTTGCCCTTCGTGCAAATGAAGTAACCACCGGTGAACACGGAAAACTATCAACCACTAACACGCATACCAAGGAGAGGCACTCAACAACAATTATCATACAGATCATGCAATAAAACATGTAATTAATCACACATAAAACATCCAGATTAGCGACTTAAGATCCGGGGTGTTACACACTACATGTCTATTGCCTACAACTTGTTCCTAGTCTTGAATCATCAAGAAAGAGCATTGATCATCTTAATAAGACTAGTATAACATCTTCTACTTGTATAGAGATACAAGGTAGGGACCTCACGGTGATGCGTTAGCTGATGTCGTGGGTGGATATGTTAGGGAACAGATGGCACTGAACTGACTTACCGAGATACTTCACAAGGATTCTTTAAAATATCATTGGATTTGTAAAGTCTCTCATCGTTTGGTAGTGCGGATTGTCCTAGACTTGAGAATGTCATCGAATATTATGTCTTAGGGTTATACTTTGACTGTACGACTCTATCCGCCTGAAAATAGGGAAAACGGTGTACTATTGGGTATAACCTGAATACATGAGTATAGATGGAGATGCTGAAAAGACTCACAATCACTTACGAGGCATTAATCGTTCACAAGACTGGTAGAGCTTGGATGACTTCTAGTTGACTCGAGAATCTATGCATAGTAAGAGATCATGAGGAGTCATGATGTGTCTTAGAGTCAATAAAAAAAGATTCCTAGTTCCTTTGAAAAGCTATATTTAGTCAATAAAGAGAGATGATACTTGATCCTTGCTCTCGGCTAAATGTGAATGACGATGTGAGGGATGATGCAGACACAGTATCCAAATTAAAAAGGTAGATCAATTAATCAACTCAATTAGTTCTGGGGCCACAGAGCATTGTTAGTGTCTTATGTCATCATTAAATGAATTGGGCTCGTTAAAAGAGTTTAATTGGTCCAAGTTTATTTATGTCAGTGACTAATTGGGCATAATGGGTCACACACAAAGGCTATTCTTTGTTGCAATCTATAGTGAGTTTGAGTCAATAATTAGTTATTGGGTTTTATCAAGACTATGAGTTAAATTGGGTTAGAGTTGGACTTCAAGCCCACTTCAATAATACGCCCTATTGGTGCATTAGTGATGAAATTGGTTTCTCCACTAATGGGCCCAAATGTGTTGACAGGCACGATGGACCTTGGGCCATGAATCCTAGTAAGTCAAAGAGTTGACTTGACCAAAATAAGTTTTGGGCAAATTCGAAATTTGAATTTGAATTTTGAAATTTGAAATTTGAAATTTGAAATTTTTAATTTTGAATTCAAATTCAAATTCAAATTATGAACTGGGATAAGATTGAATTTATATTTGAGTTTAAATTTGAAATTTGAAATTTGAATTTGAAATTTGAAATTGAATTTGAAATTCTATGAGGTCAGGTTGTTAAGGATAATTTAAATTATCTAAATGAATTATCCAATAAAGATTGGATGAAGATTCTCTCAACAACATTGGTTGTTGAGGATAATTTAAATTATCTAAACGAATTATCTAATAAAGATTGGATGAAGATTCTTTCAACAACATTATCATTTGAATTCAGAATTCAAATGAGTTTTGTTGAAACAAACTTTGGAGGGATGAGAGAGAGAATGAGGCAATTTTAATGAGAGGATCTTGATAGATTTTTTTTCAAATTTTCTGCAACAAATGGATAGGATCCATTCACTTGAATTTTGAATTCAAGTCTTACAAGAGTGGAACAAACTCAAGGATGTTCTATTAACATCTTGAATTTCGAAATTCCCAACAAACAGGGGCTAATTTGGAGTGAGAGTATCATGCAATGCAACAACCTTATCTCACCTTAAATAGTCACCTATGTGGCGAGGATTTAAAAATCAGAAATTTTCGTCCCCTCCTCTATTGGTTCTAAACCAAGTTCTAGCCTTTCCTCTCCCTCATCTTCTCTCCTCTTTTATTGCACCTTCACCTGACCTTAAGGAACCATTATAGTCTTGAGAAAAGAAACCAAATACTTGAAAGTCTCACACCTTGCATGCACCTAGCAAGCCACCAAGGAGAAGGAGGAATCAAGGAGAAGAAGTTCTTACTTGCAAGAAGGAGATAACTGTGTGGATCACCATTGAAGGGTGTCTTCTTCTTTGAGCCTTCAAGTGATAAAGGTATTTCTAAAATCCCAATGTGTTTCAATGAGTAATACCTAAGCACACATACATGAGGTGCATAGATGGTCTATGTTTCTGCACAATATTTTTTTGTTTTTACCCTCATGTAAGCACACTGCGATTGGACCAAGGTGATGCGGTTTTCAAACATTCATTCAATGCATCAAAACAAGGTATGGATCTTGGTTCCACCACCTGAGGTAATAGTTCGTATTGGGTGCAAGTGGGTCTTCAAGAAGAAGACTGATGTTGATGGCAACATCCACACCTATAAAGGTAGGTTGGTAGTGAAGGGTTGTCGTCAAAGGCAAGGAATTGACTTTGAGGAGACCTTCTCGCCTGTTGCCATGATCAAATCTATTAGGATCATCGTAGCTATTACTGCATATCATGATTATGAAGTTTGGAAAATGGATGTCAAAACTGCCTTCTTGAATGGGTTCTTGAAAGAGGAAGTGTATATGACACAACCCGAAAGTTTTGAATCCAAAGGCCAAGAGCATATGGTATGCAAACTTCAGAAGTCAATTTATGGGCTTAAGCAAGCTTCCAAGAGCTGGAATCTTTGTTTTGATGAAGTTGTTAGAGGTAACATCTTTATCAAGAATGAAGATGAACCATGTGTTTACAAGAAGGTTAGTGGGAGCGCTAATGTTTTCCTTGTGCTATATGTAGATTATATATTACTCATTGGATGTGACATTCCCATGTTGCAATCCACAAAGATTTGGTTATCAGAGAACTTCACCATGAAGGATATGGGAGAGCCAGCTTATCCCAATCCATGTACATAGATAAAGTGCTAAAGAGGTTTAGCATGGATGGGTCAAAAAGAGGTTTTCTTCCTGTCAGTCAGGACATTCGCCTTTCTAAGGCTATGTGTCCTAAGACACTGGTTAAAAGGGAACTCATGGAGAGGATTCCATATGCATCAGCAATTGGATCCAACATGTACGCCATGCTATGTACAAGACTAGATATCTCTTATGCTTTGAGCATTACTAGCTGATACCAAGTTGACCCTAGAGAGGATCATTGGACAACAGTAAAGACAATCCTAAACTACTTAAGAAAGACCAAGGATCTGTTTCTGGTTTATAGTGGCAATGATGAGCTTAAAATGAAAAGATTCACTAATGCTAGCTTCCAAAGTGATAGAGATGACTGTCAATCTCAGTCAGGGTTTGTCTACACTTTAAATGGTGGAGCAATTTGTTGGAAGAGTTCCAACAGGAGGCCAGGACTGACTCTACTACCGAGGCAGAATACATAGTAACTTTAGAAGTGGCTAAGGAAGCAATATGGATCAAGAAGTTCATCACTGAACTTGGAGTGGTTCCTAGAAATGTTTATCCAATACCTATGTATTGTGACAACACATGAGCGATAGCTCAAGGCAAGGAACCCCGGTCTCATCAAAGGTCCAAACATGTGCTTTGTAAATATCACCTCATCCAAGAAATCATTGAAAGGCTGAAGATAAAGATGGACTACATTCCCATTGATGACAATTTGGTCGATTCTTTGACGAAGGGTCTCTATCAGAGAAAGCATGATAGTCATTATGAGTCTTTAGGTTTGACACGTCATCTGATTGGCTCTAAGCCAAGTCAGAGATTGTTAGTATGTAGGTGTCTTATAGACATTTTGTTTCATCAGATGAACACGTATTGCTATTTAGTATTTCATGGTTAACAAATTTGAGCAGACTTTATCTTTATCATATTTATGTCTCGCCTATATTTTATAGTAATATGAGTTTAAAGATAAAGGCCCTAGGAATAGAACAAATGTTCTCTCGAGGATCAATGATAGGGATCATGATTGTGAGGACTTGAGGACACTAAATGTTTATTACCTAAAATGAGTTCCTAGTATTGAATAACCAAGAAAGGGCATTGGTGATCTCAAAAGGGACTAGTACAACATCTTCTACTTGTATAGAGATACAAGGTATGGACCTCATGGAATGCAGACATGGTGATGCCTTAGCTGATGTGGTGGGAGGATCTATTGGAGAACAAATGGCATCGAACTGACCCACTAAGAAATTCCACAAGGATTCATTAAATTATCATTGGATTTGTAAAGTCTCTCATAGGTTAGTAGTGTGGATCATCCTAGACTTGAGGATGTCATCGAACACTATGTCCTAGGGTTATACTTTGACTCTACAACTCTATTCGCCTGAAAATGGGGAGAACAATGTACTCTTGGGTATTAGTTGAATACATGAGTGAAGATGAACATGACGAAAGGACTCATAGTCCCTACAAGGGATTAGTCATTCACAAGACCGGTAGGGCTTGGATGACTTCTAGTCGACTTGGGAATCTATTCATAGTAAGAGATCACGAGGAGTCATGATCCGTCTTAAGGGTCAATAGAAGAAGATTCTTAGTTGTGTGAAAAACTATATTTAGTCAACTAAGAGAGATGATACTCTATCCTTGCTCTCGACTAAATATGAATGACGTTATGAGGGATGGAGCCAGCACGGTATCCAAATCAGAAAATTAAATCACTTTATCAACTCAATTAGTTCTGGGGCTGTAGAGCATTGCTAGTGTCTTATGTGGTGATTAAATGAATTGGGCCTGTTAAGGGAGTTTAATTGGTCCAAGTTCATTTATGTCAATGACTAATTGGGCTTAATGGGTCACACACAAAAGGTTGTTCTTGATTGCTTATAACTAGAAAGTTTGGGCCAATAATAGTTGTTTGGCTTTTTCAAGACTAAAGGTGTAATTGGGTTGGAGTTGGACTCTAAGTCCAATTAAAGCATGTGCCCCATTTGGGCTATTAGTGAGAAATTAGTTTCTACACTAATAGGCCCGAATGTGTTAAAAAGCCCAATAGGGTCTTGGGCCATGAGTCCTAGTAAGTCAAGAAGTTTACTTGACCATAATAAGTTTTTGGCAAATTCGAGAGGTTAGGTTGTAAGGATAATTGTGAATTATCCAAAACTATATCCAATAAAGATTGGATAATGTTTCTTCCAACAACTTTTTTATTTAAATTACTAATTTAAATAAAATAGATAAAGCAACAACCAAGGGATATGATGATGAAAGGTTGAATTTCAAATTTATAGATCATTGGGCTGATTTTGAGTGATTGAGTTAGGATTCTAATCGTAATAAGATTACAAGATAATAGGCTCCTAGGATAAATAACATTTCACTCTTATGTTATGTGCTAATGCTTTTTTAAGAACCAAAGTTCTTGTTTGTTTTCTTTTCTTCTTCATCATCTTCTCTCCTCCATTATTGTAACCTTACCTAACCTCAAGACACCATCTTTTGTCTTGAAAAATAAACCAAACACTTAAAGCCTCCACCTTGTCATTACCTAGCAAGCAACCAAGTGAAGGAGGGTCAAGAAAGAGAAAGAGTTATCTCAAGCATTCAAGCTACAATCGTGTGGATCACCATTGGAGGGCATCATCCTTTTAAAGCCTTTCAAGGGATCAAAAAGGTATTTCTAAAACCCTAACATTTTAATGAGTAGATTCTAAACAAGTTTAATAAGGATCGTAAAGAGCTACCGATTCTGCAACGAAGAACAAAATAGAAAATTTTGTTTTTCACCCTCATGAACATGTTACATGAACATCATGGAACATGCATTCTTACCTTCATCATCTATTGTTGAAGATCCAGCGGAGTAGAGAAAGGAATCTCAAAAGGTTCTACTTCCTTACATTTCTAGATTGTGGCACCAGGAGGATACATCTTTCTAGTTGTTAGCCTATGGTCAAAGATATGACTATTTTGATTGGGAGCAACTATTTTACTGATGGGGAACTCCTAAAAAATTGGTTCCCCTTGCCCATAGCACCCTATAGTATCCTCTTCCCTAGTATAGTTGTAAGGGTAGTTGAAAGGATCAATCCCATGGAAGCATTCTTTCTAGTGGTGTAGCAGATTGAGCTTGTCAAGCTCTACTTCTTGTATTTCAAAATTCAGAATATAAGACCTAACCTCTCCATTTTCTTTATAGACTCTATTACAAGTCTACCATTACAAGACTCTATATCCTCTGAAGCCATGGTATAGTCTAGTGTTGAGTTTAGGATGAATAAACACATTTGGTTGAGTCTAAATAGGAAGTCTTGAAGGAAAGATCCACTTTATTGCTTGTTGTTCAACTGACCTCATCCATTGTCTATCAAGTCTGGTGAAGAGATTTGTCAATTTTATTGGCTCCTCAATTAGTTGCATAATCTTCCTCTACTCCTAACTCACAGTCATAGCCTTTATAGACATAGACACTAGCACCACAAAAATGCTTCTTCCATGTTCCTGATCTATCCTTATCCATTATAATAGACTATGCAACATCAATGATCTACTCATCAACTTTATTCACTGGCCTTGGATATACTCATTTTGTAACACCCTAAAAATTTTAGTTGCTAAGATAAACATATTATGTTGCTTAATTGTTTGATTTAATCTTGCAATCTATTGATAAGTGTTTTGTATTGGTAATTGTGCTTGAGAAAGTCAATTTTGTGGGCTAGGATAAGTTGTCCGTACACAGTGTCAACTATGGTGGCTATGGCAGCTTTTCAGTCACGCAAGTTGGCAACTTACTTTAGTAGTTCCGCCTATAAATAGCAGTGCAAGAAATAGAAGCATGTTCATTCTCACTTCTGTGCGTGCTTCTCTTCTTTCTCTCTAAACTCATTTACACTCAGAAACTTTTCTTTCTCAACCCTCTGTATTACTTTTAAACTCTCGAGAACCACCGTAACTGCAGTAGAAAGCCTCTAAGATAAGAGGAAAATTGTGATCGGAGCTTAACTCGTTGTTGTAAAGAATTTGTGTTCGGCAAAGCTTACAATTAGGTTTTACGAAAAGAACTCTCGTTTAGGTAAGGGGAGTTTATTGTGTTAATAATGGTTTTTGATATCATGGTTGAGATGCAGTATGTATATGCGTTCTAATGTTTTGCGTGAAATAAATTGATGATGTTTTTATGTGATGTGATTGCGAAGAAGATGACTACCGGATTGGGTAAGTCAGGCTGGGCATGTTACATATATGTGTAAAACCTTTGTTTGTGATGTCGGCTGCTGGGAAGGGTTGGCTGAGTTGCATATATGTGTCACACCTTTGTTTGTGATGTCGGCTGCCGGGAAGGGCTGGCCGATTACTGAAAATGGTAATCGATTATTCCAGTAAGGCACTATGACAAACAAGTTAAGATAATCGATTATTCCAGTGATGCATGTTTTTCAAATATAACTATGTAATCGATTACAAGAAGCTGGTAATCGATTAAACAGTTCTTCAAGGCTTTTCCAGAAATAGTATGAATGTATTTAATCGATTAAACTGCTTGTGTAATCGATTAAAACAATAAGTTTTTCATTTTTCAAAAACTTAGCCATGAGAACTTATCTAATCATTGGATTGCTTTGAGTTTTTAATCAAAAACTATGTATGCATGATAATGAAAATGCAAATGAAAGATCACAAGGCAAACCACTTGAACCACTTAGACAAATTACAAATTCCTCCAAAAGATTGGGATATCCTTATAACACCCATTATTGGCTAATCACAATGGGGGGGATACAACATAGAAGTGAGAAGTGAGAACCTGGAAGGAATACAACACATGCACCAAGTTATACTATGTAGACTTCCTATTCTTTGTATCCCGAACTACTTTCCATAATGTTCCCTTGCATTGTCCCGAATTATATAGATGGCTAGTCTAATAATTCACAACAACGCATAGCACTTATGGTATAGTAGACATGGAAATACAAACTTACTAAGACCACACTAGCATTCTACATAAGTTCTAACATTAAGAAATATAACTCAATCACAGAACAATTAATTACTTTAACAATCAACACGGCATGCACATAAGAAACATAGCAAGCTCACAACTCACTGGCCAAAAGGTCCGACCCGCTTTGATACCACTAATGTAACGACTCGCCTCGTCACTACTGTATTATACTTCTTTAATCACGTTTTTAATTGTAGTTTATATTTGAAAATCCCTTTAAATTGATTACAAAAATAGTAGTAAAATTCGCATGTGAACTTAATTAATATCAATGATTAAAAACACAAATAGTCAATGTTGAAATACCTCGTAATACATTTATATAAGAACATAATTTGGAGTGATTACAAACCACCACGTCTAAAGTGTGCAAAGTTTTCAAAAGAAACAAGGGATTAAGTGACGGGAGTGTAACTAGCAAAATTTACATCTAGCAAAATACAACTCCTGCCCGGGTTACAATTCAATGCCATTCCGGCAACAGAACACTTCTATAAGCCGGGTTCTAACTAAGAGTGAGTTGTCACAATACAGCTCATGGCCGGGATATGGTCCAAATCCATCCCGGCATCACAACTCATTTATAGGTCAGGTTCTAATCGAACATTATCCCAGATACTTGGCGGCTCCGTAAAAAAGAAATAACTCCCAGACTGATTGCTACTACCTGTCTGCTCATACAAACATGGTTCATGATCATCACAGGTACCAAAACCACATGGCACAAGAAAAGCAAAGGTGAGTTCATCATGTAAAATAATAATTAATAAATATCATCAATTATAAAAACACAACCCGGTCATTACATTATCACAACAATATTCAAACATTTCATTCACATAATCAATCATGGACAACCCGTCCAAACCACTTCACCAATTCATCTTATAATGACTAGTCATGATGCATGTTCCTAACTTAACTCTTAGCCAATGCAATGTCGTACCATCCAAGGACAATAGGCCAAATCCATGGTACAAATGATTCCTGTAGCTCGTCGGGGTCACTCTGTTGTGCACGGGTCTTAGCCCCCATGGTGATCATCCAAATGGGTGTCAGAAGGCTATCCCTACAGCAATGGTCCCCCAGTACCTCTCGTACTCTGCAATCAATTGTCCTATTTCTGTCATGCATGAAGTATGTCTCTCAAGGGCACCACTGTATAGATCGGCACAGGAGCGAATTCCTTCCTGACTGGTGTCACTATACACCTCCCATGTACATACTCGTCACCCCAAACAAGGGCACACTTATGCACTATCTTGCATCTCACATCAACACATAAACTATCACCATGGCACATCAATGAATGACCCAAGCCCGGCTCAACTCTATCCGGGTAGGATAATGTCATACACCCCCATGGGTATTTATGTATATCTAAATGCATTTAGATTACCTATGGGCACCACTGTATAGACCGACGCAGGAGTGAATTCCTTCCCGACTGGTGTCGTTATACACCTCTCCATGGTATAAATGCATTTAATAACTCAAGCCAATACAACTGCCAATCTCAACGTAATCACGTTATCAAACACATACATGTAAAACAGTGTGAGGTTTTAGATGTCCGAGTTGTTATTCAGCTATAACAACTCTGAAGAAAGAATCCGAACAAGGTCGGAGGAAGGCGGACAAGGTCGGTCCAGGTTGGTATAGCTCGGTCAAGGTTTGGACAAAGGAGAGTAAAAGTAGACAAGAGCAGTCAAGGTCAGAAGAAGTCTGTAGAAGTCGGACAAGGTCAGTAAAAGTTCGGTTAAAGGATATCAAGGGAACCTAGTAGCTCTATTTCCAAGAATACACGAGCTCTGCCGAGTAAGTAACCTGGTAGCTCTTTTCTCAAGGACATACGAGCTTTGCTGAGTAAGTAATCCTGTAGCTCACAAAGAAAAGGCTTTGAACTTAGTAGTTCTAAAGATAACAACTCACCCCAGGTAAGGAACCTGGTCTCTTTAAAGAAAGAAAAGAATGAACTTCTAGAGTCGACACGTGTTTGGAACCCGATCGTTCTAGGAGAACAAACTCAACTGAGTAGTAGGAACCCGATTGTTCTCATTCCAAGAAGACACGAGCTCATCCGAGTTAGGGAACCCGATGGCTCTATTCTCGAGAAGACACGAGCTTATCCGGGTAGAGGAACCTAGTATTTCTAAGGAAAAAGGAAGCTAGCCTTAGCAGCTTTTAAGGAAACAACCTCGGGTTAGTAACCCGGTACACAAATGTCCGCCAACAAGGACTAAGTTACGTTCTATGACAACCCGATCACATGAACCCGGTTTCGAAGGGATGCTATCCACACCCCCTTTTTATCCGAGTTCCAAAAATACACCCCCTTTTATATGACAACCCGATCATACGAACCGAGATTATCTCAGGGTCATTATGCGTTCTTCATGCATCCATGCATGCTACGTAAACCATTTATTCCAACATATCCATCCCGGTAGCTGAGGTCACAACAACAGTTCAATATATATATATATATATATACAACATGCTCAGTCTGACTTACCAAACCCAGTAGTCGTCTTCTTTACAAACTCATCACATAAAAACATCATCAATTTATTTCACGCATAACACCAGAACACTTATACATATCTCATCCCAACCATGATATCTAAAATCATTATTAACACGATATACTCCCCTTACCTTAACAGGGATTATTTTTTTTCATTCTAATGTGTCTTTTGTTCGAACACTGGCCCTCACAGCAACCAGCAAAGGTTGGGCTTCGTTCACGAATCCTTCTTAACGGAGACGATTTTCCGCTGCTGCTACGGTGGTTCTCAAAAGTTTTAAGTGGAAGAAAAAGTTTTGGGTGCAAGGTTTTAAGAGAGAGAAAGAAGAGAAATACACATAGAAGTGAGAGTGAATCGTGCTTCCGCTTCCTGCACTACTATTTATAGATGGAGTTATGAGGCAAGTTGTCAACAGCTTGAATTAGCCAGCTACTGCAGCCATCATAGCTGCCCACTTGCGTGACCAAACAGCCACCAAAGCCACCACTGTTATGCTTGCACAGACAGCTTTATTTCAGCCACAAACTTTGACTTACACTCCTTAAGCACAAATATCAATGCACACACACTTTTCAGCAATAATTATACTAAACAATTAATTAACATAAATATCTTTCAACTTGTAAATTTCAGGGTGTTACACTCTTTCTATCCAATTTGCACCATGCAAAGTTAGAATCAAAATATCCAATCAAGTTGATAGATGTACCTTTTGGATACCAAAGTCCTACTCTTGGTGTAGACTTGAGATACTTGAGGTTCCTTTTGACTGCAATTAGATGAGATTCTTTGGGATTTGCTTGATATCTAGCACACAAGCAAACACTTAACATAATATTTGGTCTACTAGCAGTTAAGTATAGTAAGGATCCAATCATTCCCCTATATTTGGACTCATCAACACTTTTTCCTTTGTCATCTGAATCAAGATAGGTAGATGTTGCCATTGTTGTTGCAGCATCCTTGCAATTTTCCATTTCAAACTTCTTGATCATCTCTAGACAATACTTGGCTTGACTAAGGAAAGTTCCATTCTTTAATTGCTTGACTTGTAGTCCTAGAAAGAATGTAAGCTCCCCCATCATTGACATCTCAGATTCACTCTACATTGATACTGAAAATTCTTTTCACATAGATTGATTAGTTAAACCAAATATAATGTCATCCACATAAATTTGAACCAGCAATATATCATTTCCCCTTTTCTTGATGAACAAGGTTTTGTCAACTTGTCCTTGTATGAAAGATTGTTCAAGCAAAAATTTGCTTAACCTTTCATACCAAGACCTTGGTTCTTGTTTCAAACCATATAAAGCTTTTCTTAATTTGAAAACATGGTTAGGATGTTTAAAGTCAATAAATCCAGAGGGTTGGTCTACATATATTTCTTCTTCAATGTAGCCATTTAAAAATGCACTTTTGACATCCATTTGAAACAATTTGAAATTCATCAAACATATGCATATGCAAGTAACAACCTAATGGCTTCTAATCTAGCTACTGGAGGATAAGTTTCATCATAGTCTATGCCTTCCTCTTGGTTGTAACCTTTAGCAACCAATCTAGCCTTGTTCCTTACTATGATGCCACTTTCATCTAGCTTGTTTCAAAAAACCCATTTTGTGCCAATAGGTTTATGAGTTGATGGTCTAGGGACTAACTCCCAAACTTCATTTCTTTTAAATTGGTTTAACTCATCATGCATAGCCATTAACCAATGTTCATCCAGCAGAGCTTGATCAATACTTTTTGGTTCAATCTTTGAAACAAAAGCCATGGTACAACAAAGATTTCTTAAAGAGGATCTAGTAGAAACTCCCTGGGATACTTCCCCAATTATGTTGTCAAGGGAAAGATCTTTAGTTGTCCTCTACTCCTTGTGCTTTTGTTCAGTAGTTGACTGTTCCAGTACATCATTTGGTTCAGCTTTTCTTTTTCATTCAGATCATTAAGTTACAGAAATTCTTCCTTTTGTCCTGCATCAACATGATACTCCAAATGCTCTTTGGAAGGATTAGACTCATCACATATGACATGGACAGATTCCTCAACACACAATGTTCTTTTATTGAAGATCCTATAAGCTTTACTTTGCAAAGAGTAACCAAGAAAAATTGCTTCATCAGCTTTAGAGTCAAATTTGCCAAGAGAATCTTTATCATTGTTTAAAACAAAACACTTGCAGCCAAATGCTCTAAGATGAGATACGTTTGGCTTCCTTCCTTTGTATAGTTCATAAGGGGTTTTCTTCAAAATAGGCCTTATGAGAATCCTATTCAAAGTATAACAAACAGTACTTACAGC
>QARZ01041067.1:15338-84984 GCA_013407115.1 Glycine latifolia
TTGTATAGTTCATTAGGGGTTTTCTTCAAAATAGGCCTTATGAGAATCCTATTCAAAGTATAACAAACAGTACTTACAGCATCAGCCCAAAAGTGCTTAAGCAATTTTGTTTCATTTAGAAGAGTTCTTGCACCTTCCTCAAGTGATCTGTTTTTCCTCTCCACAACACCATTTTGTTGGGGTGTTCTTGGAGCTAAAAAATTGTGATTAATTCTAGATTCTTCACAAAAATTTTCAAAGTATTCATTGTGGAATTCTCCACCATGACCACTTCTAATTGAAACAATATTGCAAGCTTTTTCATTTTGAATTATCTTGGCTAATTTTCTAAAAGCTGTGAATGCATCACTCTTGGATCTTATGAATAAAGTCCATGTGTATCTTGAGTAATCATCTACAATGACAAGTCCATAGAAATTACCTCCCAAGCTCATGGTTCTTAAAGGACCAAATAAATCCATATGAAGCAACTCAAGAGGTCTAGAGGTAGAAACAACATTTTTGCTTTGAAAAGAATTCTTTGTTTGTTTCCCTTTTTGACAAGCTTCACATACGATTTTTTCAGCTTCTGTCATTTCATCCCATTCTTTGGGAATCAACTTATTATCAACAGTTTTCATTAGAACCAAAGGACCTTTTTCAATAGCATTCCATGCACCGGGATCATTGGATTGGATAAAGATCTGCATACGATTTTTCCAAAAACTAAAATGTTCACCCTCAAACATTGGTGGACGATTGAGAGAAGCTCCCTCTCTAAAAGTTATTTGAGTATTATTCATTTTCTTTAAAAAGAAAGTGATCTTGAATAACTTTCAAGAACCAACTCTTGATACCAATTGAAAACAATGAATATACTGCAAATAAACCAAGAGCGGGGTGAATTGGTTCAAAACTAATATTTAAATTTTTTCTACAACAAATTGCGGAATTAAACTCTTGGATCGTATCAATTGTTCACCTTTTGGAAATCCAAAAATCCTTCTTCAACCAAGATCAAACCTTGATATACATGTAATGTAATGACATAAATTGTTTCTTTGAAGATAATATTTGATTTCACAAAGATAGGTAATGAAATATATACAGAATTCTAAACAAGAGACAAGGCAATTAATATTGGTTCACCTCTCAACCATGGAGGCTACATCCAGTTACTTCCAACCGACACTAGGTTAGAGTTTTCACTATATCAAATAATCTTTACAAGCAGCTTTACAAAGATCACCTTTATCCACACTAGATAAAGAAACATAAATCTAAACCTTATAGACCTCAAATGATCAATACCCAGAGAACCCTACTTTGTTCTTACCTCTAAAGAATCCTACTCTAGAAAACCACTTTAAAGAATCAAAGATATATCAACAGAATTTTTAATACACAGAAAAATTCTAAAGAAAGATTCAAGAGATACAACCTGTGATCCTTCAAATGAATGAATGAACGAAGTTACCAATCAATCAGGTTGAATGCAAATCAAAGCTCAGAATAAAAACTCTTGAAATCTCTTCTTTTCTTTAACAACTTATCTCAAAGATTTTACTCTCTTGATCTCATGAGAGATTTTTCACTCTTAGAACCAATCAGTATTTTGGTTCTTGAAACAGCTTTCTAACTTTTTGATGATTCACACAAAAAAAAAATTTAGTTTTTTTGAAACAATTCGCTCTAAGTCTATTTATAAAGACAAGTTATGCAAAGTTGTTATAAAACAAATTTAACTGACAATAATCGATTAAAACAACAAGGTAATTGATTATTTAATCATATGTAATTGATTAAATTTTCACATAATCGATTAATATGTTCTTGAGCTTCTTGGAAATGTTTCTATGAACAGGATAATCAATTAAATCGATACTTAATCGATTAAAGCAGTCTAAGCATTTTTTAAGCATTAACAAATAATTGATTACATAAGACTGGTGCCCTTGAGACATATGTATGTACATAGAGAGTGTATGACATTATCCTAGCCAGGACAAGTTGATCCCGGGTTGGGTCATACATTGATTGGTTGATCACAATGGGGGGGATGAGTCCTGTGCACAACAGAGTGACCCTAACGTCAACTGCAGCTATCATTTGGACCATGGTTTGGCCTATTTTTGGGATGGTACCACATTGCATTCTAAGAGAAAAGTCAGAAGCATGCATCATGACTAGTCATTATGAGATGAATTGTTAAATGTTTGACGGGTTGTACATGATTGAGTACATGATAAAGTGCCTAGATATTGTTGTGATATTGTGATGATCGGATTGCTCATCTTTAACTTTTGTTATCTATAAATTATTATTTTACATTATGAACTCACCTTTGTTTTCTTGTGCCATGTGGTTTTGGTACCTGCGATGATCACGAATCTTGTTCGTATGAGCAGACGGGCAGTAGCAGGAAATTTTGAGAGACACTTTCTTTTGATGGAGCCGCCAAGTAGCTGGGGAGGGATGTTAGATTAGATCCCAGCTTATAGAGGTATTTTGTTGTCAGGATGGTATTGGACTTGATCTCGGGTCAGAGTTGTACTGTGACAACTCACCCTTAGTCATTTTATCCTTGGTTTCTTCTGAAAAATTATGTACACTTCAGACATGATTACTTGTAATCACAAACGAATGATGTTTTTATATGAATGAGTATTTTGATGTATTTTGTAATCTTGTATATTTACATTTTGATTTTTTTAGGATTACGCGAAAGATTTACTTTTTTTTATAATCAACTTAAAGGGATTTTCTATTTAAACTGTGATTAAGAGTGTGAATAAGGATATGATACAGTAATAACAAGGCGGGTCGTTACACATTCTGCACCAGGGTTTGTTTTCACTATATCATCTTTTTCTTCTACAAGAGATGCTTAAATAATAGACTAAAGCATGGCCTCCTCAAGAAAGTCATTCTCAGAAGAATCCATGTCTTTAGGAACAGTGATAACTTCCATTTGTGCTAGTATCTCCACAGCATATAGTGTAACAACCCGCCTCGATATAACAACTCTAAACATGTAATTTTAATTTTAAATGAAAATTCCATTAATTTGATTATGAAAATGAGGGTCAATTTTTTCTCAACTATACACTCACCAGACAACGCACAAATACGTAAATAAATAAATAAATACATACATATATATATATATATATATATAAAGTTAACCATTATATATCATTCACATGTTAGAACATAATTTAGTTTTTACATGTATCTAAGCCTAGGATTTACATGCCCAATAAAAAAGAAACAAAAAAACAACTAAGAAAGAGTTGATAACAAAACACAACTCTCTCCCAAAATAATTCCAACGTTATCACGTTGGTTTGGCAGCTCCAACAAAAGGATCTTACTCCAACATCACCTATTACTGTTCATTTGCTCCCACAAACCTGAGTCTCAAGGGAGTTCCAAACCTAGTAATATGCCCCCAAGTACCCGCATTTTTTCCTCATGAAAAATCATAAGTACTTACTGCCACCATTTATACTATTTCCATGCAATTATGAAGTGTGAAACATGGACACCATCAATGCACTGACCGTGGATAGTTCAGAATTCTAAGAAATCTCTTTCCTTATCGAGAGATGCTTAAAATTCTTAAACCAATAATCTTCCCTCTCTAGGTATATCGAATAGGTCATTGCACCCCACATGTACATACACAACATACATTCTTCACAAAGACATCCTCAACATCAACATCATGTCTCATCAATGTCATCATCAACATCAACATCATCCCATCTCAACTTCATCATCAACATCAACCTCATATCATCTCAATGTCATCATCAACATCAACATCACAAGCAATCGCATTCCACATACATACATATAACACATGTCTGGGATTCACATTTCCCATGTCTTCAAACAACACAAATCTCATACATTCACAATCCATATTACCACGAGACTGATATTTTTAGGAAAATTCTAAATTAAAGAGGAGAACTATATACAAAATAAACTCATGCCCTTTAAAATTTAATAAAGAAGTAAATGGGAGAACAGATTATAAAATTTTGGGCAGAGTCTCCTCTGTAATTAAGACTTTTCCCAAAATTTTCAGTCAGTACAACAACAACCTCATTCATAGTTATATCCATCAATAACAAATTCATCGCATCCCATTAGTTTAAAACACAATGTTTCTTGAAAGCCAGCACATAACAGGGACAGACATATATCCCCATAATTGGGTTCCCTGACCCCAACTATGGTATCAAAAGTTGTAAACAAACAATAAACTCCCCTCACCTATCTATATCCCTCTGTTAGCTCCCTGTAGCATTGTTTTAAGATCTCTCAGGTTCACATCCTTTACACCAAACACAGAGCTCTATAACAAATCGAAGATAATTCAATATATATTTTAAAGACAAGGTTAATATTAACATTCCGGGTCAAATACCCACTCAAATTTAAAAAGGGCTAAATTGATGTTTTTGGAGTCTACATCAAAGAGACGTCATTTTGAAATTTTGATCACGCCAATGTGACCGGGGTTCAACAAAGATCATGGAAATGACATCAATATTATAAAAAAGGAAACTTTTATAACATCTCATTTTCAAAGGTCTTTCAGAGGAAGTGTAAGAACATTCAATAACGATACCCACACCACAAGAGATACTAAGAGAGGCTTAAACTAACAAGGAGAAGACAAGGAAATCATGGTTACCCCAAAGAAACCACAAAAGGAGGATTGGAGGCTTCGTTTTCTACCGAATCCTCAAGTTGATTTTTGAAGATTTTGTTTCAATTAAAGTGTTCCTCTCCGTGTGGTGGTTCGACGGCAAGCAACGATGGCTCATGGCGATCATCGGTGGTCGTGGGTGGTGGAAGAGAAGGATTAGAGCTTTGGATGAGGGTTTAGAGAGAGAGATAAGAATGAGAAATCATGTTTTCACGCTGATGGATGTATTTATAAGCTGCAGATCTCGCATGGCGAGCTTGTCTCACTATGCACAATTTTCTCTCTATCTAAAATTGCGCTTAGTTCTCTAGTCATGTTAACCAAGACATCACAAGTGGTTATTTTTGGATATCCCAATGGTTAAAACATGAAGAGTTGGGTTTTGAATCTATTGTCAAACTTTTAAGGTGATCCAACGGTTGACGAGTCCGAGATTAGGGTTTTACCGAAATAGGTTTTGGGTCAAACTATAAATCACACATTTCAAGCATAGATCAAACAAACTTCACGTAACCTAACATCCACACAAAAAAGTTTCACAAGGATAATTTACACAACACTTCATATAATCTAAGCTAATCAAATAATCAAATAACATAAGAAATACATCAAACATATATTTTTAGTTATCAAAATTATAGGGTGTTACATATAGAGATGTGAGTTTAGCAACATGCTCCATTTCAGATTGAACTATTTCAAATCCCTCCATCTCATCCCTTTTTAGCTCTTGCTCAGGCTATGCCTGGATTGATTCAATAATCATATCTTCAAGAATTGTCTCACCATCTATATTCATCACGGTGACCTTCTCATCACTTTTCCTCTAAACCTCTTCAACAAACAAAGTCTTCAGATATTCCAGAATAACAACATCTAGAATTTCTTTAGACTCCTCACCTATCAAGGTAGCAAGTCTTGCATCTTTATCCATCTTTCTCTTATACTCTTCAGCTGGTAGAGCCTCTACAGATGCCAAGATGCCTTGCTCTATCTCAAAGGCCTCATTTAGCTCAAAGGACTTGCCTAACTTGGCTTTCTTGCATGCTTCAGTCATGGACTTGTTTTTAGCCTTAGCAAAGACTTTAACTTCCTCTTTGCTAATGGAAGAGAGAACATGCTTAGGTGTGGGTTGGGAGGTGGAGGGGTGGTGATTTAGGTAAAAAGGATAAAGAGGTTGAAGGTTAAGGTGTAGGGGTCTCATGAATCTTAGGCATGGATTCTTGTGGCTTTGGGTTGTATGTCCAAATTAAGGTTCAGACTTAGGGTTTGGAACATTTTTCTTTTGGGTTATTATATGATTTGATGCTTTAGGGTCTAAGGGTGTTGTTTATTGGGTTTCTTGGCTTAGTCAGAAGGTTTAGGTCTAGATGGTGATGGTGGTGGGAAGTTTGAGTTTGGATTGGCTGAGTTTAGGCTTAGGTTGGGTTTGCTCCCCAATCGTCTGCTGAGATGCAACTCCAAACTCAAGATTAATAGGTTGATCCTAAGTGCCCATCATCTAACCAACCACAAACTATGGTTCCTCCTTAGTTGCTTCTTAACCTTTCGCTTAATATACTTCTGAGCATATTATGGGAAGTTATTAGCAATCTCTATTTTCACAAAGGTCATTCCTTTTAACTATGTTGCTCTAGAAAATGGTGCCATTCCAAACACAACACCAACATTCCTCATGATCTTAATGCAAAATATACCAAAGGGAACATGGTTGTTCTTTACTTTAGTGTTGAATTTGTCCTTGAAGGCTTGCATCCAGTAAAAGAAGATGACTTCAAGAACATTCACCTTCTCACCCACCATCACCTTATATAAGCAAAATATGTCCCTTTCGCTCACATAATATTTTAACCCTAGTTTGAGCATCATTGTGTTGAATAGAAAGCCATGGATGAGTTGGCACATGTAGCTTAGATTTACAGTCCTCAGAAACCTTATCATTGCAATCCTATCATCTATGACTAGACAAAGACTACCAAAGAGCATGATATCCATGATTTTCTAAGTTATCTCTTATTCTCATTGTTGATCAACAAAAACAACATTGTGAACAAGGGGTATTGGATTCAAGTTGTTATTATCATATGATTCCACATCGAAATTGGTTTGTGACCTATGAAAAGAAATCTAGTGGTAATGTTCTAATGGGAAAGGCAAGTCTGTTATAATGCAGGGAATCAAGCGAGGAAATATATATCGCACAAGGTTCCACTATGACAGGCTCAATTTCAAATGTTTTACAAGCTAGAAGTCCTATGTCTAATAATAATTCTTGGTGGCATATGTGTCTAGGCTACATGAGTGAAAAGGGACTAAAAATTATGAGTAAGCAAGGACTCTTGGAAATCACAAGGTGGAACCTCTTTAGTTTTGTGAGCATTGTGTCTACAAGAAGCAACAACAGACAAAATTCCCATAGGTAGTGCACACGACAAAGGCCACATTAGACTGCATCAATTCTGATTACTGGTGCCATCAAGGGCTCCATCCCTGGGAGGAGCAAGGTACTTCTTCTCTATCATCAATGATTAGTCAAGGATGGCATGGATATTCATAATGAAGCATAAATCTAAGACCTTCAAATGATTTTAGCATTGGATGACACTTATGCAAAATCAAACAAGAAAGAAAGTTAAGCGTTTGTGGATGAACAATGGCTTGGAATTCTATTATGAAGAATTTAATGAATTCTGTATGGAAGAAGGCATTGCTAAACATCATATTGTTTGACATACTCCTCAACAAAATGGAGTATCTAAAAGAATGAAAATGACCTTATTAGAAAGGGCCAGATGCATGGTATCAAACTCAGGGATGGATAGAAGCTCTTAGGCTGAGGCAGTCAACACAACATGCTACTTAGTGAATCGCTCCCCGTCCACTGCCATAGATTTCAAGACCTCTATTGAGGTATGGTCTATCAAACCAGTTGATCACTCAGTGTTGAAAGTGTTAGGACGTACAACATACTACCATGTAAATGAGGGTAAGCTAGAGCCTAGAGCTAAGAATGGTGTCTTTATAAGCTGTGAAAATGGAGTTAAAGGATTTAGAATTTGGTCTCTATTAGAAAGAAAGGTCATTATGAGTAGAGATGCCATTTTCTATGAACTCCCTGTACTGCATTCTAAGTCTTTGGAAGATTCAAACAAGGCAGCTGATGTGACTAAGTAGGTAGACTTTGAGAGCTCCACTATCAGAAATGTTTAGTGATTAGTAGCATTCTCAAGTAGGGATTGAAAACAATATGAATACACACAATAACCAAGAGGGGGGTGAATTGGTTTAAACTTGGACATTTTAAAATCTTTAATAAATCAGAATTATAGGATCTTTATCACAATTAAATCAAGAATGCTTTAATCAAACAAACCACTCAACCAAAGAAAACAATTACAAAAACTTCACTTGTTCAGTAATAAAAAATTGACCAGGAATCATAGATTAAAATAACAAGAAGAGATTAAAGAAAGTAATCAACACAAGAATTTATACTGGTTCACCTCTTAACAAGAGAAGCTATATCAAGTTTCTTCTAACCAAAACTTGATTAGAGTTTCACTATTCACAAAATTTTGTTCTTACAAGCTTTGTAACAATCACCCTTTATCAAACCTAGATAAAGATCTGAAATCTAAAACCCTATTAGACTCCTAGTGATCAAGACATAGAGAACCCTTCTCTACTCTTCCCTCTAGAGAAACCCACTCTAGAAAAGCTTCAAGAACCCTTTGTAATAGTTATAAACAACCAAAAATTCCAAAAGGAATTACAAGCAAAGTTAATTGAGAGAGACAACCTGATGATCCAATGAATATGAATGAATATGATTTACCAATCAAAGTTCAAATGAAAAACAAATTTCAGAACTTCCTCTCCAAATGCTTCTTTGAAATCTTGCCCAAGAAATCTTTCAATACACCATGAAGATTTAGAATTTGTGGGACAAGAACTTTAGAACTCAAAATATCCTTTCTCACTTTCAGAAGGCTTTTGAAAACTATTAACAATTTCGTAGAGTAATGTGTTGTTCTTTTCAAAAGACCCAACAACTATTTATAACAAACTATTGTAATTGATTAAATCGCTTATGTAATCGATTGTAAACAAATTTAATCGATTAAAATGTTCTTCAATTTTTTGGAAAAGATATATGAACAAAGTAATTGATTAATTTGCCCTATAATCAATTACTACAGGGATTCTCTTTTTCATAAATGTACTGAGTAATCAATTACGAATAAATGGTAATTGATTAACATAGTCACGTCTTGTTCTGTGTTTACACAGTGTAATCGATTACTTAATGCCTGTGATCGATTATTTTGTTCTTCAAGGCTCAAGTAATAGATTACCAATTCATGGTAATCGATTAACATAGTCAGAAACAGTTTTTCCAAAAACTTGAAACCATGAGCACTTTTGTTTTGATGCAATCATGAAATCTTAGGCTTTTTCACAAACCATGTGCTTTTGTAAAATCATGAATGCAAGCCAATGAATGATGTTTATGCAATATAATGGATCATAGGATGATTCTCTCACACACCAAGCATTACAAATGCCTACAATTGAATGACATGTTGAAAGCTAAAAAACCATCCATCCTCAGCATGTATCTTGATCTTTCTTCATGCTCCCCCTATATCTCATAGGGATGGCAATAGGGCAGGTTTGCCTATCCCCATCCCCATCTGCGCAAAAGGTGGGGCAAGTTTTGGTTCGAGTTTATAAAAGACGGGAGTGAAAAAGTGGAACTCAACCCCTATCCTCATCAAGTTTTATCAGGTTCACAGGAACTCAAGGGAACCCATGTCACATTTGTTTTTTAAATTATTCATATACTTTAAATAAATCATAGATTAAGTTATTAATTACATTTAAATTCAATCAATATATATTATTTAATAAATAATAAATAACTTAAACATAATTAAGAATTAAATTATTTTTTTAGTTAAATGTATAATTTTTAATTTTGTTATAATTAGTTTTATAATTATGATATTCTTTATTTAACTATTAAAATAATTATTCTATATTTTTTGTAACGGCCTAAAATTATTCTAGATATTATATTTTTATTAGGGTTAAATTCTTAAGAATCGTTAGATAACTATTTTATTTTTACTGAATGGATCCTAGTATAAATTCTAAAACGTATATATGATAGAAGTTGTTGAACTAATATATATTTTATACGTAGCCACAGTTCTTGTTACATCATTTCTTGTTATACAAGCATGAAGTCCACCATACTTGCTAATATTCTAAAACATAAGAGTACTAGGAAAAATCTCATGCTAGCTTCATCTCTGTTCCACCTTCAGTCCAGATCCATCAAGAAAGATTATCACCAAGGCCATCTATATATATAAAAAAAATGAAACAAATATAGGTAGAAATAAAATTTCTCAGTCGACAAAATCTAAATCACCAAACACGTTAGTACGTTAGTAAATCATCAATATATCCAAATAAATCCATACAATAATTATGCAACTATATGAATACATGAAATGAATTTTCCCAGAGTGCACATGGCCTCTACATATCGTATTGTATGTAGCTACACCTCGTACTAGATGTAGACGCTGCAATCATCTTACGCAAACATGCATGATTTATTCCATGTATCTGCACCTGGTCACTACATATCGTACTGTATGTAGTATCAAATTCTGTTTCACAAATCTCGTACTGGACTTGGAAACATGAATCAACATATTATCAATCAAAATCCATCCATAAACAAAATACATACCTCCTTATGGAAAAATATTTTTATCATAACATCATACGTACCACAAGTATGGTTAAACCACCACACCTTATTTAAATAAGATCATTACCAACTTAGGCATGACCATTGAATATCCTCAAGCTACAGAAAAATCATGTTAGTAATCTAACTAATAAACCACAATATATCTTTCAAATAATTTCTAATTCCTTTAAACCTTCACAAGAAAAGATTAAAACCTAGCATGCATCTTAATTCTCCTTGCACCTACCACCTTACTACTTCATCCTCAAAATTGAATCACTCTAGTATTTGAACCTTTTGTCTACATACCATTCAATCTCTACTTCTAAAAATTATTACAAAACAGTCCCATAATAAAAATATGAACAAACAGCCCAAATATCATCAAAATCACTTCCAAAGATCACCAAATATACTTCCAAACATCACTAATATTTCAGCCTATAAATCATGACATATCTTATGGTTTAAATCAACATTTTCACATCATAAAATAACCTTCAAATGACATGAAATTTCAGCCTAAATAATAGCCATAAATTGGTACATTTAAGCATGTAAATTAGTCCACATAAATTAGTAACTAAAGATTGAAGCCTAGCCTACCTCTAGTGAGTTTGATTTTTGAAATGGAATGAAGTAAGGGATGTCTTCGTTGGGAAAATCCTCTAAGAAATGAGGCCTTGAAAAATAAAATGGATGATAGGTGAGCTGGTAGAAGGGAGGCACGGTTAAAGCAAGCAAAGGATGTAGAAAATGGAAAAGTTTGGTGTAAGGAGCAAGTAGTAGTATGATAGGTCTTGGAGGCTGAAATTTACGTGCAACTTTTTTTGAATGTCAAGGCTATTTATATTACTTTAATTGGTTCAGATTTAAGGGTTTTAGTTGGCTTAAAACTGATTTTAGAAGTTATTTTAGTTAGATTTTAACTAGGTAATCATTTCATTAGAAGATATTTAACCTTAAGCCTTATCTTGACTTTGACTCTTTTGGTCAAGATTCTTCTAATCATGGTCTTAGGGGTAGCTGGCCTCTCCCACGTGGAAATGGCTGAGCTAGGGAAGGCAAATGCTTGGTTTAAATTGTTCCACATGAACACAAAAGGATTAATTAAATCTTTTCACTTCAGCTAAATTTTTTTACAGCAGCCTATATTGTCAATCTTTGCCTTTGGCTTATTGTTTAAGTTCATTCTTTGTCTTTATTGAGGGATTTTGTGCACGTGGATAGGTCTTGGACTGAGGCAACCTCTGATTTCTCACCCTTTTTGAGCTGAAGATTTTATTCCTTGGGCCAAAATCTAAGAGTTACAAGTTGTGCCCAATCCAAAAGGTCCAAAAGGCTAGAAACACTTAACCAGATGGGGTTCACTCATTGTTTATTCTGTACCAATATACTAGTCCAAAAATTCTAATATTTTAGTATGTTAAGCTAGACTTCTTAATCTTTCTAACAAGGTATCACATTCTTTATTTGGAGTTATAAAAATCAAGATATAGCATTTTTAATCTAGACTTCCAAAGCTACCATCGAATTCAACTTAGGACAATGACATCTCTTAGTATTTTTGTTACTACAAGAAATACACATTCTAGATTTAGCTTAAATTTTTATATGTTATATTTGACATCTAGATCTTTAATTCCATATATCATACACCTAATTTGGATAATAATTGAGAAATAAATTTCTCAATTCAGGTGGCAGAAAAGGGCAGCTTTGGGCAGCTTGTGAGCAAATAAATTCTATCCTATTCTTCTTGTATCCAACCATTATCACACTTCCATAATTCAATCATAAATATAAACTCAAGAGATAATTTTGAGGATGTTACATTTTTAATAATTATAAAAAATAAAATATGAAATAATTACATAATTATATAATTAAAAGTTACATATAATATATATAGTAGTAGAATTATATATAAATATATAACTACATTGTTAATAATTATAAAAATATACGTAGCAGGGTGGGGAGTGACATGTTGATCCCACCCTCACTTTCTCAAGTTGCGGAAAACCCAAATCCGACACTAACCCTAGTCAAAGTGAATTTTCCCTATCAAACTCGGGGCGGGGTTGGACAGGTACCCACAAGTTTGATTTTTATCATCATGACTACTTTGAAGCACCTGATGATATTGAATAAATCATCTAACGTAACGCCAATAGCATAAATCTGAATCAATGGACAAGTCTGGCCAAACAAGTCAAAACCTTACAAGGAAGCCTAAGACAACTTTGTTAGACTCAGGGGAAGTTAGAGAGGATCAATGAAGCTGAGGATCTTAGACATTGAAATATTTAGGCTTTTTACGTGCCAATTCAATTTGAAAGAAAAGGGCCTTGAAGCCCGAAGGCATGTGAGAAAAACAAAAATTTTTAAAGCGGAAACACACATATCACACAAGAATCATTCTTTAGGACATAGATGTTACCTTGTTTATATTCGAAATTTGATGATCAAGGATAGGCTTGAAGATACAAGCCCTCTAATGTTGATCCACACCACTTCTTGTCAAGACTCAAGAACACTTCTTGAAGGCTACCAACAAACACCAAAGGAGGCAGGCTAGGCACACCAATGGAGAGGAAGAAGGTTATGTTTTAAAGTATTTTTACTTATCTAAGAGGCTCACCAATAGATGATATTGGTGGCTGAATTTTCAGCCAACACTGACACAAAGGGGCACATGAAAATAGAGGAAAGTAGATTAGGGTTTTTCCTCTCAAATTATTAGAGAACTATGATCACAATAGCACACTTTATAGAAGATTTTGAGTCATATTTTTAACCAAAAAAATCTAATCATGAAGCATCCCACACGTGAAGATAAGATAGAGTTGTTGCATTTCAAAATTTCCAACAACCTCCTATCTTATCTTCCTAAGACCAAGTCAAT
Source organism: Glycine latifolia (assembly GCA_013407115.1). Taxonomy (NCBI): domain Eukaryota; kingdom Viridiplantae; phylum Streptophyta; class Magnoliopsida; order Fabales; family Fabaceae; genus Glycine; species Glycine latifolia. Next base: position 28,716 of record QARZ01041067.1, read on the forward strand.
TACTTGGGATTTAATTTTGCCGAAAGATAATCATATATCAGCCATGTATAAGCCCATAATCAGCCCTCAAAATTCTTCCTAAAATCTAGGACATGATCATGATAAGATTCTAGTTGAATTCAAATTCAAATCTAGCTCTTATCTTCTCCTTTTGATATGAAACTAACTACTATAGTTAATTCATATTTAAATTCAAATATTTAAATTCATAATTTAAATTATCAAATTTAAATATTAGATAATTAATTTAACTATTTAAATTAATTAATAATGTCTTGGACTATCCAAGCCCATTAACTCCATTCATGCACCCCTCTCTCTTTAAGATAAGTATCCAAACTCTTTCTTGGGCCAACAACCATTATTAGGCCCAAAACCTTTAATGCTATAATGTGATGACAATAAAGTGTTAATGTGTGACCCATTAGGCCCAACATAGCTACTGAAATAAATGAGTTTGGGCCCAACAAGGCCACTACTCATTTAATGACAACATAGAGCACTAGCAATGCTTTGTTGCCCCAGAACTAGTTAGGTAAATGACAAGATCATCCTATTAAATCTATTTGGTTTTCGTATGTATTTCCTTTCGTCTCGGTTACCTTCCCATAAAACCTAGGGTAAGGAAACGTATCAGCCCGTGCGGTCTAGGGTAAGCTTTAATACGAAATAGGGAGTCTTCAATTTTACTGACTCTAAAGGCAAATCATCTCATGATTTCTTTTACTATGCATAGATTCCCGAGTCCCGTAAATGTCATCCCGATTTCTCCGATTTACAGATAACCTAATCTCTCACAGAGATTTGACGAATTCCTTCAGCTAGTCACCCTAGATTCGTGTTCTTTCAGGACATGCCCAAAAGTATACCTATGTGTCTACATGTTTCAGGTAGACGAGGTATACAATCAAAGCATGTCTTCTAGAACACAGTCTAGGTGAAAACTTCTGGTCTAAGTAAAGACACACCCAAATAATAAGAGACTACTCTAATGATACTATCTGTGAGATTTCCTCATAGAGTCTCTTTGTGGGTCTATTCAGTGCGAGCTATACCCTTATAGGTCCACCCACGACTTTAGCTAAGACATCTCCATGTCTGTAGCTCATGAGGTCTTTACCTTGTATCTGCATACAAGTAGTTAAGTTGTGCTAGTCTTACCCGAAATCACTGATCCCCATTCTCATTGTCTCTAGACTAGGAACTTAAAATTTAGGAGTAAACATCTGGTATCCTTGAATCCTTATGATCGTGATCCCATCACTGATACTCAAGAGATACCTATTCTATTCCAAGGGTTTTATCCAGTTACTCATATATTAATAATGATATCGAGACAGAATATGAAACAAGATAAAGAGCGCTTATAATTTATTCATGACAATATGAAAAGTACATGTACGTCATAATCTAATGAAAAGATTGTCTCTAGGACATCCATATACTAACACAATTGAATGGCATTTTTCATTTGTGTATGTCTAAGTTGATGCCTCCTATGATCCATTACATAAAACTCATTCATGTTTTTGCATTCATGTTTTCACAAAAGCAAAAGATTCATAGAAAGCTTTTATGAAACACAAGGTTTTTGTGAGTGTATAAAAAGCTAAGTGTTCCAAGCTTCAAGTTTTGGGAAAAATGTTTTCTCATTGATTTAATCGATTACCAGCAAGTGGTAATCTATTATTTGAAAACAAAGAACATTTTAATCGATTACGAGATTATGGTAATCGATTACATAGTTCAAAACCACATAATGGACTTCCTGTGATAATCGATTACAACATGGTGGTAATCGATTACTTGGCAACTATTTTGATTAAAGCTTCATGTGATAATTGATTACATTGCATTTTAATTGATTACATTATTCATAAGTCTTTTCCAGAAAGCCTCAAGAACACTTTAATCGATTACATAAGTGATTTAATCGATTACTGACAGTTAAAACAGTTTTCTCTATCAATAGATGTTCCTTTTTTAAACTAAATAGAACAAATATTATTACCCTTTCTGAAGAGAGAAAAGATACTATAAGCTATTTAGTGTTTTGACTCACAAATCCTCAGTTTCATCAATCATAAAGAAACCTTGAGAGGATTTCCTTTGAGAGCATATTTGCAAAAAGAAAAAGACTTTGGATAGATTCTTTGGAGATATTCATTCAACCTTGATTCAGAATCTTTATCATTTGCATTCATATGAATTGGATCATCAGGTTGTTTCTCTCCTTACTACTTTGGTTGTAATTCTTTTTAGAATTTATGAGTTGTGTAACTAGTGCAATAGTTTTCTTAAAGCTTGTCTAGAATAGGTTTTTCTAGAGGGAAGATTAGAGAAGGATTTTCTCTAAGTCTTGGTCATAGAGAGTCTAAAGGAGTTAGATTTCTTGTTCATAATCTAGGTTTGATTGAAAGTGATTGTATAAGCTTGTAAGAAATAGTTTGCAAATAGTTAGATCCTAACTAGTTGGTTAGGAAACTGGATGTAGCTTCTCTAGATTGAGAAGTGAATCAGTATAAATCTTGGTGTTGATTACTTATTCTTAATCTTTTATTTTGGTTATTAATTGTCATTCATTGGTATAACTTTTCATAATCAACAAAAATAATTTTTGTTATAATTGCATTCTATAAAGATTGGAGTTTGATTGATTGAAAGTGTTCTATGTTTGTTTTGTGATAAGATCCCTTTAAACTTTGATTCTTAAAGAAATTTTAATTGGCCAAAAACAACCAATTCACCCCCCTCTTGGTTTGTGTGCTATTCACATTGTTTTCAAAATTCTCTTAGGAAGTCTCAAAGGCAAATCAAAGAACCTGAAAGATATGGCTTTGATGATATCGTCTCTTATGCACTCTAGGTAGCAGAAAAAGTTGACTTATTCAAACCAACCACCTATTATGAAGCAATTACTTGTTTTGAATTTGATAAATGGATGATGGCTATGGATGAGGAAATGGAATTCCCTTAGAAAAATCAGACTTGGGATTTGGTTGAGTTGAAAACAGTATGAACAACACACAAGAACGAAGAGGGGGGTAAATTGGTTGTTCTTGACCAATTAAAATTTCTTAAATAATCAAAGTTAAAAAGAATCGTATCAATAAAAAATACAATAACACTTTCAATCAATTAAACACCAATCTTTAAAGAATGCAACAAAACTATTTTTTGTTGATTGTAAAAAGTTACACCAATCAATGACAATTAATAACCACAAAAAAGATAAAGACGAAGTAGTCAATACCAAGATTTATACTTGTTCACTTCTCAACCTAGAAAAGCTACATCCAATTCTTCTAACCAACTAGTTAGAGTTCCACTATTAACAATTTGTTTCTTACAAGCTCATGCATTCACTCTCAATCAGACATAGATCAAGAACAAGAAATCTAACTCACTTAGACTTTTAGTGATCAAAGACATAGAGAAAACCCTTTTCTACTCTTCCCTTTAGAAACACTTATTCTAGACAAGCTTTAAGAAAGACTATTGCTATAGTTATACAAACAGAAATTCTAAAAAGAAATTACAAACAATTTGTATGGAGAGAAACCACCTGATGATCCACTACAGATGCATGCAAAAGATTACCAAACTGGAATCAAGGTTGAAAGAAAACTATCTCATAACTTTCTCTCCAAAATCTTCTTTAGAAACTTTGCCCAAAAATAAATCCTCTCAAGGAATCTTGAAGCTTGAGGATTTGAGGGACTAACACAGAATAACACTTTGTATCTTTTCTCTCTTCAGAAAGCTTATGAAAATTCTTTGATATTTTGTGGTGTATTTTGTTAAAACACACAACACCTATTTATAGAAAACTGTTGTAATCGTCAGTAATCGATTAATTCACTACTGTAATTGATTAATTCACTTATGTAATCGATTAATTGACTCAATTAATCGATTAAAGTGTTCTTGAGCTTTCTGTAATGTAATCAATTATCACATGAAGTCTTTGATTGAAAACATTGCCAAGTAATCGACTACCACCATGCTGTAATCGATTATCACAGAAAGTCTATTATGTGATTTTGTGTGATATAATTGATTACCATAATCTTGCAATCAATTAAAGTAGTCTTAGATCTCAAATAATAGATTACCACTTGCTGGTAATCGATTAAACCAGTGAGAAAATATTTTTCCAAAACTTAAACATGGAACACTTGGATTTTATGCAATCATGAAAACTTTATGTTACAGAAAAACTTCTTTACAAAACTTATGCTTTTATGAAACCATGAATGCAAAAACATGAATGAACTTTATGCAATGGATCATAGGAAGTCTCATCTTAGACATACACAAATTACAACTACCAATCAATTGAATTGGCATGTAAAAAGCCTAAACACTTTACTGCTTAAGAGACTCAACTTCTTGATCCTCTTGAGCTCCCCTTGACTATATCACCCTGAAATTTTGATAATTGAAAATATATGTTTGATGTATTTCCTTTATTATTTAAATTACTTTATTAATTTGGATAAGTTGAAATGTTGTGTGAATTATCTTTGTGCAACTATTTGGTGTGGATAATAGGTTATATGATAATTAGAGATAAAAAGAGAAATTACAAAAAATGTTTGAAGTGAAATGACCATATTACCCTTTCTCTTGATGTTAGAATTACCATTTTACCCTTGGAGTAAAAATTACAATAATACCTTTAGATATTTTGGTTAGATATTTTGAAGTAGAAATTATAATAATACCCTTAGAGTGAGTGACAAATTACCAAAATACCTTAAGGTGAAAATTACCATAATACCCCTATATATTTTGCTTTAGATATTTTTGTAGAAACTTGAAGAGTAAATTACAAAAATACCCCTGAAATGACAAATTACCAAATTACCCTTAGTAACAGATAAACATCATAAGAAAAATAAGAGTACATAGACTGGCTGAAAATTTATGATTAGGTAAGCCTGAAAGATAGGTCTCTGAATTTTACACTTCAATATAATAAATACAAGCAAATAAACCTTACAGTAAAAATGAAGGAAAATCACATGAATATCTAAAGCTACCATGTACTAAAGTTTCAGACAATGTGATGATATGATGAGGAAAATTATCACATGAGAAACACTTGTGATAGTAGTGTAATACAAGGAGGATATGATAGAAGCTAATGGATCCAAGTGACAAGTTTAGAAGTGCTTAGAATATATTTTATCATGATTATTTAACTTAAGGAAAGAAACTAATTCTAGCTGTGTTGGATGTTGGGTAAAGGCTCGAGATTTTAGATGTATGGTACATAAGTAGCTAGCATATTGATTGGTAATAACACCTTAGTAGCTATCACATTTATTGGAAAGCACATGAAGTACAAGTAGTATAAACATTGAAACTAGTTGCAGCCATATGTGAGTGTATACGTGATTTTGAGTAAAAACCATAATGATATGCCAAATTTGAAGTATGGTCGTGTGAGTGTATGCAAGAGATACCAACAAGGTGAAGCTATGCCTTATATGAATGAAACAAAAAGAGAACAAGCTCCTTAAGGCTAGCTTTCCACGTGTACTTCAGTAATTAATAAGGGAATCTATGCTTTTTATTTTGATAAGCATTCATGTATGTATGATTTTAAGCAAAACCAAAATGAGATGCAAATGGAAGTCCAGCTGTATGTGTATACGTGAAGCCAATATGTGAATGAAACAAGCAAAATAAGTCTCTTAATGAAGCATTGCTCGTTGACCCTAGGCCATAATGAAGGGAACATTTGCATGATGACTAGGTAAGCTTGCATTATTTGCATGAAGATAAAAAAAAACTCTTTATGGCATGATTACTTAGTTCTATTGGAACCAAACTAGGAAATAACTAGGTTAACTTCTAACTAATTTCTTTGTATCCTAAGTAAATTCCTTTCTATAAATACTCTCTCATTCTAAAACTCACAGCCACACACTCCCTTTTTCTCTTTTTCAGTTTCTTTTCTCTTCTTCTTACTCAAACTGCATCCCCTTCACCAAGTTTACATATCATTTCTTCATTCAAAATATTCTATTAGAAGATAGAAACTTTACTCTTTAGCTCTTGAAGCATTCCAACCAAATATTTTGGTAAGTATTGGTGTTGAAACTCGAATTGTTTTGAGCTTAATTTTATACTGTTTTTAAAATTTTGTATCTCCCTTTGTAATTAACCAAATGAGGTGTTTTTTTGGATATAGGGGGAGCAACTTGAAGTTTAAAGATTAGGACTTGGAAGAATGTTTTGAGCTTTTCACATGCCTTGAAGAATGTGATTCAAGTTGAAGTGTATGAAGAGGCCAATCTGTTGATCCTTGCATTGCATGCACTTAATCATTTACATGCTTAAATGTATTCATCAAAGAATTAAAGCAATTTTTGAAAAGAACTAAAAAGGCAATGTTTTTGGAAAAATGCAAAACTTACTGTTTTAATCGATTACATTACTGTTTAATCGATTATTTGCTTTGATTTTAAATTTGGAAAAGCATTGAAGAACAATTTAATCGATTACCATTTCTTGTAATCGATTACATAGTGTTAAAAGAAAAAACATGCATTAATGTTTTAATCGATTACCATTTTCTGTAATCGATTACATAAGGTTTTTAGAAAAGCTTGTTTCACTGATTTAATCGATTACCAGTTATTGTAATCGATTACACAAGGCTTTTTAGAAAAACCTGGTTCCCTGCTTTAATCGATTACCATGATTTGTAATCGATTACAGAAGCTACTTTTGTAACAATTCTTCACTGCTTTAATCGATTACAGCTCAGTTTAATCGATTATTCTGATCGTTGTTCAAATCCAGAAATCAGCATGAACACTTTAATCGATTAAGTTGCAATTTAATCGATTACACAAGACTTTTTAATCAATTATTTGGCACGTTTAATTGATTACAATTAGTTACAAGAAGCTGTTATAAATAAGAGTGAGGCTTGGCTTGAGATTTAACTTGAATACTTCAAATTTTATGAATACACACAAGCCTTCACAAAGTTAGAAAGTGATTTTCTGGGTTAACTAACTTCTTGTCCCACTCTTTAATCTTCATGGGTATTGAATGATTTCTTGGGCAAGAGTTTTCAAAGATGAATAGGAGAGCATGTTCTGAAATTCATTTTGTTCATTCAACTCTGATTGATAAACCACATGCATTCATATTCATTGGATCATCAGGTTGTTTCTCTCCATTCTCTTTGGTTGTAAATTCGTTTTTGCAATTTTTGTTATTTGGTGCTATTGTAAATTGTTCTTTGAAGCTTGTACTAGAGTAGTGTTCTCTAGGGAAGAACAGAGTAGTGTTCTCTGGTTCTTGTTCACTAGAAGTCTAATAGGGTTTTAGATTTCTTTTCTTTATCTAGAGTTGATAAAGAGTGTTTGTAATAAAGCTTGTAAGAACTGAAATTTATAATAGTGGAACTCTAATCTAGTGTTGATTAGAAGAAACTAGATGTAGCTTCTCTTGAGAAGTGAACCAGTATAAATTCTAGTGTTAATTCTCTATTAATCATCTTGTTCATTTGTTCTTGGTATTTTTTATCATTACTCAACAAGTTCTGTTTTGAGCTATTGATTTCTTGAGCTGAGTGATTTGATTGATTAAAAGCATTCTTGGTTTAAAAGTGATTAAGATTCTTACTCTGATTTTTTAAAGAAATGTTAAATGACCCAGTTTTAACCAATTCACCCCCCCTCTTGGTTATTGTGGATATTACTATTGTTTTCAATTGGTATCAAGAGTAGGTTCTTGAGTGTTATTCAATATCACTATCTTTCTTTAAAAATAAAATGAATACCACACAAATTACCTTCAAGGAGGGTGCCTCCCTCAATCGTCCTCCAATGTTTGAAGGAGAGCACTTCAGTTTTAGGAAAAATAGAATGAAAATCTTTATTCAATGAAATGACCCAAGTGCTTCGAATGCAATAGAAAAAGGTCCTGTGATTCCTATAAAAACTGTTGGTAATGATATGATTCCGAAAGAATGGGATGAAATGACAGATGCTAAAAAGAGATTTGTTCAATATGATTTTAAAGCTAAGAATATGATTACTTCTGCACTTTCTTCTGATGAATTCTTTAGAACAGTTAGGTGCAAAAGTGCAAAGGAGATGTGGGAGATGTTGGAGATAACTCATGAAGGTACAGATGAAGTAAGAAGATCAAGGAAGCATGCCTTAATACATGAGTATGAAATGTTCAAGATGAATCCCACAGAAAACATATCTCAGCTTCAAACAAGATTCACTCACATAGTAAATCATCTTCTTGGTCTTGGAAAGATCTTTGATGTTGAACAGTTGAATATCAAAATCTTAAAGTGTCTCACAAGACCATGGCAACCAAAGGTGACAGCAATCAAAGAATCAAAAGATCTATCCAAAATGTCCATGGCTGCACTATTTGGTAAGGTTCTTGAGTATGAACTTGAAATGTCACAACTAACCAATGCTGAAGATGCAGAAAAGAAACACAAAAGCATAGGCTTGAAAGCTGCATCCTCAAAGGTGGAAAAGGTGGAAGACTCAAGTGAAGAAGATGAAGATGACAACATGAACTTAATTGTCCAAATGAGTTATGTGATACCTTGTTAGAAAGCCTAGGAAGTCTACTTTAACATACCAAAAGATGGAAGTTTAATGACTTGTAGATTAGCACAAATTATAGGAAGAACCGAATCATATATGGTGAGAAATCGATATTAAACTATCTTCGATTTGGTATATATAGAGCTTTATGTTTGGACCAAAGTACGTGAACTTGATATATCTCAAAACGACGCTACAAGGAGCAAATAAAGAGATACAAATAGGTAAGGGGAGTTTACTGTTTGGTTACAACTTTTGATACCATAGTTGGGGTCAGGGAACCCTGTAACGACTCGCCTCGTCGCTACGATATCACTAACTCTTAATCGTGCAGCTTCAATTTTTAATAAAACTTCATTAATTTGATTATGAAAATGATGGTAAATTTTTCGCGATAATACAATTAACATACACATATTACAATTACGTATTTAAACACACTATACATATATATTAAACACACTATACATATATATTAAATTAGTACATGTCATCCACATGTCAGAACTTCCTTTAGCTTTATGTGTGTATACACCTGAAATTACATATCAACAAAAAGCCAAAGACTAACTAAGAGAGAGTTGATTAACAAAACACAACTCTTTCTCCAAAAAGGAATCCAATGTCATCACGTCGGCTTAGCAGCTCCAACCAAAAAGAAGATCTCCCTCCAAAGTCACCTACTGCTGCTTATCTGCTCCCACGAATGAAAGTTCGCGATCATCACAGGTACCAACCACATGGTACAACAAATGCAAGGGTGAGTTTATTATATAAAAACCAACAAATATCAGATAGCAGCAATTGGGAAGGAAATAATATTACCCACCACAATCATTAACAAAAATCCATGATTCCAATACACACTCAATAAACCAATCATCCAATGCATTTCACAACTCAAACAATCATGCATAGAGTGATGCATGCACTGACTCATCTATCAGCATGCAATGTGGTACCATCACCGGAAATAGCCTCTCATAGGAAAAATGATTCACCGCCTATCAGAGCCACCCTTTCGTGCACTGGCTATTCCCCCACCCGGTGATCAGCCAGCGTCGCAAGGGAATTCCAAACCTGATGACCCCTTAGTACCTGTGTTCTCAGCCCACTGAAACCCACAGGTACGCGAGTGCCTTCATTCTATTTCCACACATACAAATGAAGTATGAAACATGGGCATCATCAATGCATGACCCAGCTAGGAACAAATCCTTTCTCACAAGGGTAACCCGCCATGCACCCCCCATGTACATACATAACAACCAATGTGGGCTCACCGATGCACTGACCGTGGCTAGGAACAAATCCTTCCTCGCAAGGGTAACCAACCGGTCATTGCATCCCACGTGTAGATACACAGCCTACAACCATGGGCACCATCAATGTATGACCTGGCTAGGAACAAATCCTTCCTCGCAAGGGTAACCCGTCATACACCCCCATGGGTATCCATGTATATCCACACACAATGACATTGTTCACATCAACATTATCTCTCATCAATGTCATTATCAACCTCAACATCATATCATCTCAATATCGTCATCATGCATATCAATATTATCTCATTTCAACATCATCAACCACGTCAACATTATCTCATTTAAACATCATCAACTACATCAATTGCATCTCAATTTCAATATCATCAACAACATCACAAGCAATCACATTTCGCATCGATACATAATACATATGCCTGAGATTCACATTCCTCAGGTCTTCAGACAACCCAAAGTTCATACATTCACAATTCATCACATCACAAGACTGATATTTTTAGGAAAATTCTAAATTAAAGATGAGGACTATAATATATAAAACACACTTTTATGCCCATTTAAAAATTTAATAAAGAATTAAATAAGAAAACATATTATAAAAATTTGGGCAGAGTCTCCTCTGTAATTAAGACTTTTTCCAAAAATCCAATCATCACAATAACAATATCATTAACCCAATAAACATATATCTCATTGGAACATTATTTAATTCAGACATCACCAATCACATAAGCATCACCTCATCTAAATCATCACAAATCATGTAAACATCATCAATCATTTCCATGGTATCTCAATTTCACTGTCATCTACAACATTAGTAATAAATACACCGCATCCCATTAGTTAAAAACATCATTTGTCTTGAAAACAAGCACACACATAGGGACAAACACAACATCAATCATAAATACATCGCATCCCATTAGTTAAAAACGTAGTTTTTCTTGAAAACCAGCACATAGCAGGGATAGGCAGATATCCTCATAGTTGGACTCCCTGGCCCCCAACTATGGTATCTAAACTATAACTAAATAATACACTCCCCTTACCTAACTAGGAGTTCTCCTGTTAAAACCTCACGGTGTTGTTTTCGAGATCCTTTAATACGCGTGTTTTCGTCCAAACGCAGAGCTCTATATTCCAAATCAAAGACAATTTAATATAGATTTTCAAGGTAAGATCAATATTAACATTTGGGGTCAAATACCCACTCAAATCTAAAAAGAGGCTAAAATGATGTTTTGAGAGTCCACATCAAAAGACATCATTTTGAAATTCCTATCACACCAATGTGACCAGGGTTCAACAAGGATCATAGAAATGATATCAGTTTCATAAAAAGGAGACTTTTACAACATCTCATTTTCAAAGGATTATCAAAGGAAGTATAGAAACAGCCAATAACGGTACTTGAATCATAAGAGATATCAAGAGAGGCTTAAACTAGCTAGAAGAAGACAAAAGAAACTAAGATTACCTCAAGAAAATCAAGAAAGGAGGATTGGGAGCTCCGTTCTTTATCGAAACTTCAGGAAGAGTTTCGAAGATTCCGCTCCGATTAAAGGGTTCTTCTCCGTGCCGGGATCTCATGGCAAGAAATTGCGGCTCATGGGTGTCTCTGATGGCTGTGGGTGGTGGAGGAGGGTGGTGGGGGGCTTGGATCTGTTTGGAGGAGGAAGAACCTCCATTTTTGTGACTTGGAAGCTTAAAAATGTATTCAGCACCGCCTCCACTCGCCCAGGCGAGCAAAAGTGCCTGAAAAATTCGCCTAGGCGAGCTAACCAGATTCTAGAATTTTCTGCTTCAGTGAAAAATTAATTTCTCACATTCCAGATATTAGTTTGATAATCCCAACTGTCAAAAGTTACATATGTGGGTTGGAAACCTTCCTTTAAAAGTTGAAGACAATCCAACAGTTAACCAATTCACAATGATAATTTTACTAAAACAGGTTTTGGGACAAACTCGTAATCACTCAAATACAGCGTATCTCAAACAAACTCCACATAACTTAACCTCTATATCAAGTAATTGCACATGGATTATTCACATAACATTTCAACTAATACTAATTAATAAATTAATCAAATCATACAAGGAATACATCACACATATATTTTAAGTTACCGAAATTTCAGGGTGTTAGACCTCTTCCACCCTTTTAGAAATATCGTCCCCGAAATTTACCTGATTAGAACAATGCTGGATAGGCTTCTCGCATCTGACTCTCTAGTTCCCATGTTGCATCCTCTCCTGATGTACCTCCCCAGATCACCTTGACCAAAGGAATTTATTTTCCTCTTAGGTGCTTCGTTCGCCGATCATCGATCCTCAAAGGCATTGTTTCATATGTTAAGTTTTCCTTTACTTGAATGTCATCTAACTCGACCACATGAGAAGGATCATAGACATACTTACGGAGTTGGGACACATGGAAGACATTATGAAGATTAGAAAGGGAAGGAGGTAATGCAATTTGATATGCTACAGGACCAACTCTTTTGAGAATTTGGAAGGGACCAACAAAACGAGGTGTGAGTTTTCGAGATTTGAATGCTCTGCCAACCCCCGTCCATGGAGTAACTCTCAAGAATACATGATCACCAACCTCAAATTCTAAGTCTTTCCTCCTCTTGTCATGATAACTCTTCTGCCTACTTTGAGTAGTTCTCATTCTCTCTTGGATCAACTTGACCTTCTCAGTGGTTTGTTGTACCACTTCAGGTCCTAAAATGAGGTTCTCTCCAGGTTCTAACCAACACAAGGGTGTCCTACACCTTCTTCCATACAAAGCTTCGTAGGGAGCCATGCCAATGGAAGAATAAAAACTATTATTATAGGTAAACTCTATCAATGAAAGAAAACTCTCCCAACCGCCCTTTTGTTCCAAAACACATGCCCTCAAAAGGTCCTCTAAAGACTGAATGGTCCGCTCAGTCTGGCCATCAGTTTGAGGGTGATAGAATGAACTTAGCCTAAGCTTGGTCCCCAAAGCTTTGTTCAAACTTTCCCAAAATCTAGAGGTAAATCTAGGATCTATGTCAGATACTATACTAGATGGCACACCATGCAATCTGACAATTTCACTAATATACAGGGAGGTCAACTTTTCTAAGGAGAACCTGATATTAATGGGGATAAAGTGAGCAGATTTTGTCAATCTGTCAACAATAACCCAGATAGAATCTAAACCTCTCGGGGTTCTAGGTAATCCTACAACAAAATCCATAGAGATACTATCCCACTTCCACTGGGGTATCTCTAAAGGTTGCAACTTCCCTGAGCGTCTCTGATGTTCTATCTTTGCCTTCTGACAGACTAAACATGCATATACAAAATCACTAACCTCCTTCTTCATGTTTGGCCACCAAAAAATTGCCTTGAGATCTTGTTACATCTTGGTGGCACCGGGGTGGATACTCAAACTACTCCTATGTCCTTCCTCCAAAATCATTTTCCTAAGCTCAGATACATTGGGAACACAGATTCTATCTTGAAACCTCAAGACTCCATCTAATCCCACATGAAAACTATTATCTTTCCCTGCCAGTATGGCTTCTAACTGAGTCTTCAGAAAAGGATCTGACTTCTGGCCCTCTTTGATCTCTCCTAGCAAACTGCTAGTAACCTTCAAAGCTCCTAGTCTCACACTGTTAGGGGTTACCTCACACACCAGGCTAAGGTCTCTAAACTGTTCTAGGAGGTCTAATTCCCTAACCATCAAAGCAGATATATGCAAGGATTTCCTACTCAAAGCATCAACCACTACATTGGCTTTGCCAGGATGATAGCTAAGCTCAAAATCATAATCCTTAAGAAATTCTAACCATCTCCTCTAACGCATATTCAGCTCTTTCTGACTAAACAAATACTTAAGGCTTTTATGATCACTAAACACTTCAAACTTAGAGCCAAAAAGGTAGTGCCTCCATATCCTAAGAGCAAACACTACAGCAGCTAACTCCAAATCATGGGTAGGATAATTCGTCTCATGCGTCTTGAGTTGCCTAGAAGCATAGGCCACTACTTGGCCATTCTGCATCAACACTCCTCCCAAACCCATCTTTGATGCATCACAATACACCTCGAAGGGTTCTCTTAGGTTAGGCAAAACTAACACAGGCGCTGTCGTCAGTTTCTCTTTAAGAGTTTGGAAGCTATGCTCACACTGGTCATTCCACACAAAAACTTGACCCTTATGAGTCAGCTTGGTCAATGGTAAGGCTAATTTGGAGAAACCTTCTATGAATCTCCGGTAGTATCCTGCTAAACCCAGAAAACTCCTAATCTCAAACATAGATTTAGGGCTTTCCCACTTAAGAACAACTTCTACCTTAGAAAGATCTACAGCTATACCACCTTGGGATATCACATGTCCTAGGAAACTCACTTTCTCCAACCAAAACTCACACTTGGACAACTTAGCATAAAGTTATCGATCCTTAAGGGTCTGTAGCACAATCCTCAAGTGCTCCTCATGCTCCTCTCTAGTCTTAGAGTATACCAGAATATCATCTATGAATACCACTACAAAACTATCAAGATAGGGGTGAAATATCTTATTCATATAATCCATAAACACACTAGGGGCATTAGTCACACCAAAGGGCATGACTAAATACTCGTAGTGACCATAACGGGTACTAAAGGTAGTCTTTGGAATATCCTCAGACTTCACTCGGATTTGATGGTGACCCGACCTAAGATCTATCTTGCTAAACACACAAGCTCCTACCAGCTGATCCATAAGGTCATTTATTCTAGGAAAAGGATACTTGTTCTTAATTGTCATCTTATTCAACTGACGGTAATGTACACACAACCTCATGGTCCCATCTTTCTTCTTTACTAACAACACTGGTGCTCCCCATGGAGACACACTAGGTCTCACAAACTGCTTATTCAACAAATCTTCTAACTGTTTCTTAAGCTCAACTAACTCTACAGGAGACATCCTATAAGGGGCTATGGATATTGGTCCAGCACCAGGTACTAAATCTATAGAAAACTCTATCTCTCTCTCAGGTGGTAGGCCAGATATATCCTCAGGAAACTCTCCAACAACAGGGAGGTCAGCTAGAGAAACCTTGGTCTCTACTTCCAAGTTAGACAAGATCATGTACACTTGAGCATTCTCTTTTAAAGATGACACAATTTGGTTGGCAGAGATAAACATCCCATTATTACTCACTTCAGGATCACCAAACACCAAAGTTTTATCAAAATAGTTCAACAAAACATGGTTGGAAGATAACCAGTTCATACCCAGAATAACATCAATTTGGCTGAGAGGCAAACAAATCAAATCAACATAGAATTTTCTACCAGAAATTTCTACAAGACAATTCAAACACACATCAAAAGTCAAAACAGAACCACTAGTTGGGGTTTCTACCACAAGATCACCACTTAAAGAAGACACAGAAAGTTTAAGTTTCTCCACACACAAATGAGATATAAACGAATGGGTCGCACCGGAGTCGAAAAGCACAAGTAACGGAATCTCATTTATGAAACATTTACCTTGGATTAGATCTTTAGATTTTGAAGCTTCAGCACCAGTAAGAGTAAAGACTCTTCCCGTGGCTCTCGGATGTCCGGTTTGGTCATTCAGGTCTCCACCATTTTGCTCTTTCTTGAGATATGGGCAATCCCTTCGAAAGTGACCCTTCTGTTTGCAGTTGTAACAGACCGGGTCTCTATCTACACAATTTGAAGAGACATGTCCTATGTAACATCCTAAAAATTTTATTAAACACTTGTGGAAATGTGATGATGATTTGGATACAAGTATATTTGAAGAGAAATGACTAAATCACTCTTTCCATGAAGTAGAAATTACTAGAATACCCTTAGGATGAAAATTACAAAACTACCCTTGTATATTTTTGAAAAATGACCAAAATGTCCCTAGGAAGCATGACAAAATTACCAATATGCCCCTAGGACAAAAATGCTCAAATAACTTTAAAAATTTTGTAGAAACCTAATGGAATTATAGCATACACTTAGCTAACTAAGTATCAAAATATTTTGAGACACAAAACTTTAGAATAAAATTTCTAGAAATTTTTCAAGATAACAACTTTGAGACTTTATTTAAGAAAATTCAAGCATAAGAAAAACATGGAAAGATGATACATATAATCTAAGGAATTTTCTCTTAATTATAGAATATATAAACCAATTTAATAAAATGGTTTAGTAATTTTTGATAATCAGCAGAAGTATAGGCCAATCAAAAACAAGATAAGAAGAAAAATCTTCTCTTGTCTCCTTTGGTAGATCACGTGGAAAGCTCTAGAGATTATTTCATCAATCCCAACGGTCAAAAGTTACATAAGTGGGATATTAGTGTACCTTTAAAATTTTAAGGAGATCCAATGGTTAACGAATCCAGAATAAGGCTTTTACTAAAATAGGTTTTGTGATAAAAAGTGGAAGGACATTTGTATGGCATAAAAGGAAGAAAAATTTATGTTCCCACCCCTAGGTATGAAGAGCACATGAAGAAGGGTGTAGAAGAGGCAAGAAACTTCATGATAAGCCACTTAGAAAGCAAGCCACATGATAGAAACAAGTGGTATGACACTTGTATGGCATGGATGCAAGATAACATAAAAATCAAGCCAAGATTTCTCCACCTCCATCTAGCCTTCACATGAACTTTGATGAAGCAAGGAGAAGCTTCATGAAATTGGACACATGTAGGGACACTTGTAAAGGCATGCCAACTAAGGGGACACTTGGAAAGTCATTCATTATGACCAAGACAAGTGTTAGGACACTTGTATGGCACAAAATCAACTTGGAAGATTTTTAAGAAAAAGTTATATTTTCTAAACACTATATAAAGGGAGGGGGGGAACCTTTGGTGCAAACCATTCTCAAGGCACTTCCTCCACCTCAATTTCGTGCTCCCTCTCCCCTCATATCACCTTCATTTCATTTCATCTTTCTCTTTTAAAACTTGAATCAAGAAAGAAAAGCAAACCCATCACTTTGAGAAAATTTTCGTGAGAAACCTAGCAATCTTAAGAAGAGTTCTTGTCAAGTTTAGTAGAAGGATATCAAGGCTTCATCTCTAAGAGGATTTCCCAAGAAAGGAAGGAAGGAAGGAAGCCATTTATCCATTCAAATTCAAGACTCAAACTCACTTGAGGTAGGCAAAGCTTAAATCTCTAGTTAAGCCATGGTTTGGATCAATTTACATGCTTTAGTAGGCTGAATTATGGTTATTATTTAGGCTTGAATTTCGTGATGTTTGAAGGTTATTCTTTAATGAGAATATGTTAATTTAAGCCATAAGACAGGTGATGATTTATATCTATCAATATTAGTGATGTATGGAAGCCCATTTGATGAACTTTTGAAGGTGATTTTAATAATATTTTGGACTGTCTGTTGATATTTTTATGAAACTATTTTGATTTAAATTTAGAAGTAGAGGTTGAATAGGTATGTAGTTTAATGGTTTAACTATTGAATGATTCACTTTTGAGGATTAATTAGTGAGGAAGTAAGTGAAAGAAGAATCAAGATTTCATACTAGGTTTGAATCTTTTCTTGTGAAGGTTTCAAGGGAATTAGATATTATTTATATTGAGGATCATTAGTTAGATTACTAACATAATTTCTCTATAGTTAAAACTATTCTCTGGTTATGCATAAAAGATGGTAATAATCTTACTTGATTAAAATATGGTGGTGTAACCATACTTATAATACATATTATGGTGGTGTAACCATATTTATAATCCATATGATGATATAATGAAAATATTTTTCCATAAGGTATATGTGTTTCACTTATGGATTTGATTTTATTATGGATGAATATTGATGTGATAAGATAGGTGGATTACTGTTTCCAAGTCCAGTACGAGGCTTTGGAGAAACAGAATCTGATGCTACATACAGTACGATATGTAGTACCCAGGCGCAAGATACATGGCAATATTTCATGCATGTTTGCGTAAGACTATAGCAGTGTCCACATCCAGTACGAGGTGTGGCCACATACAGTACGATATGTGGAGGCCATTTGCCCTGGGATAGTTCATTTCATGCATTCATATAGCTTGCATATTTCTTATGTATGGGTTTGAATATATTGATGTTTTACTAACCTACTAGTAAGTTTGGGATTTAACTTTGTCTACTGAGAAATTTTATTTCTCACAAGAATTGTTTCATGTTTTTCTTAGATAACAATCATGGTCAGGTTCACTGAAGAGCTGGAGTAATGAAGGAAGTTATGTATTAGACTGAAGCATAGAAAATACTATATTTGTATGGACTTTTGTAACAAGAACTATGACTATGTACAATATTAAGTTTATAATTGTACGTTTTATGTTTTAGTAATTTCACTAATAGTTTTCTTGGAAATTTTCCATTAAGCAAATAATAACAAAGTTAATAAAAATAAGTAGAAATTTAGGTCGTTACATCCTGACTTACCACACTTGAAGCAAATGATCTGAGTCGGAAAAGTAGTGGGTTTGCTACCACTACCACCAGAAAATCCCATAGTAGCAGTTCTTTGATTATTAGGACGATGACCATATTGCTTAGGAGGGATTGTGTATGGTTTTCCATGGTTCTGAGGCCCAATCTTCTTATTCTTCATTGGACCTGTACTCCGATAATATGCCGCCCTTTCTCGAGAGTCCTCATCCCATATCCTACACATGTTAACCAAAAGAGTGAACTGACGAACACCTTGATAATTCACTGCTTGCTTCACCTCAGGTCGCCCATTCAGAAACTTCACACACTTAGAGCTTTCACCATCTCTTCCTTGGTAATGAGGAAAGTACCTAACCCGTCATACACCCCCATGGGTATCCATGTATATCCACACACAATGACATTGTTCACATCAACATTATCTCTCATTAATCTCATTATCAACCTTAACGTCATATCATCTCAATATCATCATCATGCATATCAATATTATCTCATTTCAACATCATCAACCACGTCAATATTATCTCATTTAAACATCATCAACTACATCAATTGCATCTCAATTTCAATATCATCAATGACATCACAAGCAATCACATTTCGCATCGATACATAATACATATGCTTGAGATTCACATTCCCCAAGTCTTCAGACAAGCCAAAGTTCATACATTCACAATTCATCATATCACAAGACTGATATTTTTAGGAAAATTCTAAATTAAAGAGGAGGGCTACAATATATAAAACACACTTTTATGCCCATTTAAAAAATTAATAAAGAATTAAATAAGAAAACATATTATAAAAATTTGGACAGAGTCTCCTTTGTAATTAAGACTTTTCCCAAAAATCCAATCATCACATTAACAATGTCATTACCCCAATAAACATATATCTCATTGGAACATTATTTCATTTAGACATCACCAATCACATAAGCATCACCTCATCTAAATCATCACAAATCATGTAAACAGCATCAATCATTTCCATGGTATCTCAATTTCACTGTCATCTACAACATTAGTAATAAATACATCGCATCCCATTAGTTAAAAACATCATTTGTCTTGAAAACAAGCACACAAACACACATCAATCATAAATACATCGCATCCCATTAGTTAAAAACGTAGTTTTTCTTGAAAACCAGCACACAGCAAGGATAGGCAGATATCCTCATAGTTGGACTCCCTGGCCCCCAACTATGGTATCTGAACTATAACTAAATAATACACTCCCCTTACCTAACTAGGAGTTCTCCTGTTAAAACCTCACAGTGTTGTTTTGGATATTCTTTAATATGCGTGTTTTTGTCCAAACGCAGAGCTCTATATACCAAATCAAAGACAATTTAATATAGATTTCCAAGGTAAGATCAATATTAACATTTGGGGTCAAATACCCACTCAAATCTAAAAAGAGGCTAAAATGGTGTTTTGAGAGTCCACATCAAAAGACATCATTTTGAAATTCCGATCACACCAATGTGACCAGGGTTCAACAAGGATCACAGAAATGATATCAGTTTCATAAAAAGGAGACTTTTTACAACATCTCATTTTCAAAGGATTATCAAAGGAAGTATAGAAACAGCCAATAACGGTACCCGAATCATAAGAGATATCAAAAGAGGCTTAAACTAGGTAGAAGAAGACAAAAGAAACTAAGATTACCTCAAGAAAACCAAGAAAGGAGGATTGGGAGGTCCATTCTCTACCGAAACTTTAGGAAGAGTTTCAAAGATTCCGCTCTGATTAAAGGGTTCTTCTCCGTGCTGGGGTCTCATGGCAAGCAACGACGGCTCGTGGGTGTCTCTGATGGCTATGGGTGGTGGAGGAGGGTGGTTGGGGGCTTGGATCTGTTTGGAGGAGGAATAACCTCCATTTTCGTGACTTGGAAGCTTAAAAAAGTATTCAGCACCGCCTCCACTCGCCCAGGCGAGCAAAAGTGCCTGAAAAATTCGCCTGGGCGAGCTAACCAGATTCTAGAATTTTCTGCTTCAGTGAAAAATTAATTTCGCACGTTCCATATATTATTATCATAATCCCAACGGTTAAAAGTTACATATGTGGGTTAGAAACCTTCCTTTAAAAGTTTAATACAATCCAACGGTTAACCAATTCACAATGATAATTTTACTAAAACAGGTTTCGGGTCAAACTCGTAATCACTCAAATACAGCGCATCTCAAACAAACTCCACATAACTTAACCTCTATATCAAGTAATTGCACATGGATTATTCACATAACATTTCAAATAATCCTAATTAATAAATTAATCAAATCATACAAGGAATATATCACACATATATTTTAAGTTACCGAAATTTCAGGGTGTTACAAACCCAATTATGGAGAGGTATGTCTGTCCCTGTTGTGTGCTGGTTTTCAAGAAAAACTGTACTTTTAAATAATGGGATTCAGTGAGTTTGTTATTGATGGATAAAACTGTGAATGATGTTATTGTTGTAATGATTAGATTTTGGGAAAGTCTTAATTACAGAGGAGACTCTGTCCAAAATTTTATAATATGTTTTCCTATTTAATTCTTTATTAAATTTTAAATGGGTATAAGAGTTTGTTTTCTATATTGTAATCCTCCTCTTTAATTTAAAAGTTTCCTAAAATATTAGTCTTGTGGTATGATAAATTGTGAATGTTTGAAATTTGTGTTGTCTGAAGATCTGGGGAATGTGAATCTCATGCATATGTATTATGTATAGATGTGAAATGCGATTACTTATGATGTTGTTGATGATATTGAGATTGAGATGCCATTGATGTTGATGATGTTGAAAATGAAATAATGTTGATATGTTTGATGATGTTGAAATGAGATGATATTGATGTTTATGATGATGATATTGAAATGAAATGATGCTGTTGTTGATGACATTGAGATGAGATGATGTTGATGATGACATTGATGAGAGATATTGTTGATGTGGACAATGTCATTGTATGCTGTGTATACACATGGGGGTGCATGACTGGATATCCCTGCAGGGAAGAGTTTACAAATTTTAAGCATCCCTAGAGAGGAAAAGAGATTTCTTAAGATTCTGGTCTCTATCCACAGTCAGTGCATTGATGAGCCCATGTTTGTATACTGTGTATGTACATGGTGAAAATAATATGAACATACACAATTAACCAATAGGGGGTGAATTGGTTAAAACAGGGACTTTAAAAACTCTTTGGAAGATAGCAGCGGAATTAAGATCATATCACAAGTTTAACCTTGTTAAAATTGAAACTTTCAAACAATCAAGAGAACACAAGATAAGCAAGATTAAGACAAGAAGATGAGAATCAAGAGAACACCAAATCTATACTGGTTCACTCCTCAAAAGGAAAGTCACATCCAGTTTCTTCTAACCAAACCTTGGCTAGAGTTCCACTAAATCAAAATTTGTTCTTTACAAGCTGAGAAGTGATCACCTTTATCAACCCTAGATAAACAAACGAAATCTAAACCCCTTCAGACTTCTAATGACCAAGAACTATAAAACCCTTCGTTATTCTTCCCTCTAGAGAAAACTACTCTAGAAAAGCTTTAAAGAACTTCTTGAAATTGGAATTTACAAGAAACAAAACTAAACAATCAAATCATAGTAAGAGTTTAAGAGAGATACAACCTCATGATCCTCTGAATATGAATGAATGAATTTTACCAAACAAACTCATGTTGAATGTATGCAATTCTTAGAATCAGCTCTATATGAAACTCGTCAAATCTTGTTCAAACTAACATGATCAATGATGCATGAGTTTTGGGTTTTGAAACAAGATTAGTGTAACTCATTGTGTGGGTTTCTGAAAGTGATTGGTAATTTGCAAAATCGAGTTCCCTTCAAAAACAAAGACACAACAACTTTTTTTAGAAAACAGAATTAATTGTATGTAATCAATCAAATCGTCCATGTAATCGATTATTTAACTAATGTAATCAATTAATATCCAAAATAATCGATTAAAGTGTTCTTAGCCCATTCTGGAAAAGATATATGAACAATGTAATCGATTAATTCACTGAATAATCGATTAAAACAGTCAGACTAGTTTCAAATATATGCTTATGTAAATGATTTACAATTGGATGGTAATCGATTAAAGCAGTCATACGTGTTTTGAGTTTTTGTACTGTGTAATCGATTACCATTTTCCTATAATTGATTATTGTGTTCTTCATGGCTTAAGTAATAGATTACCAATGCTGGTAATCGATTAAATCAGTGCATGATCAAATTTTTCCAAAACTTAACCATGAGAAATTTTTTTCTTTATGCAAACAAGAAAACCTTTATGCTTTTATCAAATCATGTATGCATGTTAATAATTATGTTTATGCAATGCAAGGATCATAAGATAAGTCTCTTAAACAACTTAAAAAATTACAAATGACTTCAATTGAATGGCATGAAAAAAGCTAAAATCTATTTAAGGCACTTGACTTCATCCTTGTCTTGATCCTCTTCCAGCTCCCCCTGTGTCCAACAATCTCCCCCTTTTTGGCTTTGAACATGCCAAATATCAATTGAACATTTGTTAGCCTTTAAGTGCTTGTGAGGGACAAATGATAGGAGCTTTATACTTGATAACCTGAAATTAGATCAGCTTTTTTCTAATAGCAAGTGTCAAGTATGCTTGCATAAACAGAGATCATTCTTTAAATTGCTACCCCTATCTTAGGTAATTTTTCATAAAGACCAAAGCAATAATAATTTAGATTCTACAGTCCAAATTCTATGAATTTTTTTATGTTCATATCTTCATATTTTTTCTCCCCCTATTTGGCTTATCAAAGACAAAAATATACTAATAGAATAGGATAAGCAAGAGAGATATGAACTAATAACCAGAATTTTTATTCAAACATTTAAAGTGCAATATAGAAAATTTGAAACCATTAATCAACAAAGCACGAAAACAAAAAACTGGAATAAACAACAAGAAAGCAGAAACACAATCAGCCAAAGAACAAGAGACTACAACAGCTAAGCTAGAGCATGTCAAATTCATTGAGAGCCATCCTAGTCTCAATATTTTCTAGCCTAGATGAAATCTCTTCTAATGAAGAATTAGTCTCAGTCCTATGCTCATGATGAAGAGCTAGAAGTGCATCCATCTTTTGAATCATAAGAGATTCAAAAGGAGTGTACTGCTATTGAGCAGGAGCAACTTCTTCCTCTTTTTCACCTTCTACAGCATCAGCTGGTGGAGCTTGTTCTCCAGCTATCAGCCACCCATTGGGGGTCTTCACCAAGCCCAGCTTGTTTAGGTGCTTAATTGTGATGAGGCTGATTGTGGTGTTATCCACAATCTCATTGGAGACATCCACTTTAAAATAATCAATGAACTTGGAAACCAACACAGCATATGGAAATTGGTAATTAACTAGCCTCTTGGATTTCAACATTGTCTCCTCCATTATGAGAATCCAATTTAGTTGGGTTGACATCTTCATTCCATAGACCAACTATAAATCATCATCAGTGGCTTGAGCATGGTTGATTGATCTAGGAGTGAGAATGTATGTGATTATGTAGTGAAAGAGCCTATCTTCACTAGTCATGCTTCCAGTTCCAAGCCTTAGCTTCAGCCTTACTTGAGGGTCTTGCAGCATTCCTCTGTAAGTATGAATCTTGTTGTAGCTTCCTACTTCTTCCTCAAATTTCCTAACAACCTTATAGGAAATTCCATCCACTTCATGTCCAAGGCTACTCCATTGACTTAGAAGCGGATGGTGCCATCCATGCTGAATTTAGCACAGATGTAAAACACCTTCACTAATTCAGGGTAAAAGGTACCCTTCATCTTAACAAATTTCTTCATCTCTTGAGCCTCTATCATGGCAGGGAATTGGAATCCCTCAACCACAAACCAATCAAGGTCAAGGAATTTGGGAGGGCAAACGATTTTTGTGGCATTGAACTGCATGTAGTTCATCTTCTCCATCTCATTTGTGAACCATGAATTTAACATGTTCATAGCTAGATTAGAGGTTTCACCAGCCTTTCTTTTGCTGGATTTTGATCTCTTGGGGGCAGAAATGATGGGTTTTGAATGAGAAAGAGATTGTGCATAGGTTTAGCAATTGAGAGAGAGAGAGAGAGAAAGCACCAAGCTTGCACAGTTTTACAGAAGTAGAGAGTGAGATATTCAATTGTGAATTTTTGTCTCTTGAAAAGCTTGTATTTATAGAGATTTTGGAGGTTTATATTTGAATTTTGAATGTTTGCAACAGCTATTTCGAATACCCATAGGTTTAAATGCACAAAAACAATTTGAAATTTGAATTTAAGATATGATTGACAGTTTAGATTTCCAAAAAATCTTGCAGCTTTTTGCAGAAACGCCATAGATAATCGATTACACAAGCACGTAATCAATTATTTCAAGGCAAACAAAGTCTCTGAAACACAGCGTAGTCGATTAAAATGAAGTGTAATCGATTACTCCAGAGAGTTTTGTAAATTTATTCACTTTTCAAGCATTCAGTAATCAATTACCATCTTGTGTAATCGATTATTCCAATGTGAATTTTGTTCTTAAATAGCTTCATGCTTCAAGTAATTGATTAATTCGCTACTGTAATCGATTACTCCAGAGAGTTTAAGTTTCAGAAATTAGTTGAAACATCAAGTAATTGATTATTTCGCTTAGGTAATCGATTACTCCAGTGAATGTATGGTCCTGGATTCTATTAAAACATCAAGTAATCGATTAATTCGTCACAATAATCGATGACACCAGTGAAGATTTACTTCTAAAAGGCATTTAAGCATCAAATAATCAATTATTTCACACAGTAATCGATTATAACAGTCAATGATGCAGATTGAACAGTGTAATTCAGTAGCATTTTCATATTCAATCATATTTTATACATGATCAAATTTTCAATGAGTTATCATGTAGTAAGGCATATTTACAGCATGCTAGCATATGTTAGACTCATCAAGGATACCTAACATGTTTCTAAGTGCATAGCATCTATCTTTTGCCAAGGGTTTAGTGAATATATCAGCCAATTAGTTATCTGTATCAACAAACTCAATTGTACAATTACCCTTTTGTATGTGATCCCTGAGGAAATGATGTCTTATCTCAATCTGCTTAGTCCATGAGTGCATTATTGGATTCTTGGATATGTTGATGGCACTTGTGTTGTCACAAAGTAAGGGTATTTCCTTTAACTATACACTAAAATCTTGTAGTTGTTTCTTCAACCATAGGCTTTGAGCCCAGCAGCTTCCAGCAGAGATGTACTCAGCTTTAGTAGTTGATAGAGCAACACAAGATTGCTTCTTGCAGTGTCATAAGATTAGTGAGCTGCCTAATAAGTGGCGAGTTCCACTATGCCTTTTCTATCCAATTTGCACCCTAGAAAGTTAGAATCTGAGTAACCAATTAAGTTGAGTAATGCACTTTTAGGATACCAAAGACCAACTCTTAGTGTTGACTTGAGATATTTGATGATCCTCTTGATTGCATTAAGGTGTGATTCTTTGGGATTTGTTTGATATCTTGCACACAAAGACACACTCAACATGATGTCCAGTCTACTTGCATTCAAATACAACAAGGATCCAATCATTCCTCTGTATTTTGACTCATCAACCTTTTTCCCTTTTTCATCTGAATCAAGGTAGGTTGATGTTGCCATTGGAGTTGCAACATCCTTGCTTTTCTCCATTTCAAACTTCTTGATCACTTTAAGCAGTATTTGTATTGACTTAGAAATGTCTCATTCTTCAATTGCTTCACTTGAAGTCCAAGGAAGAATGTTAGCTCTCCCATCATTGACCTTTCAAAATCACTCTGCATTGAGATAGAAAATTCATTGCACAAAGATTGATTAGTTGAACCAAATATTATATCATCAACATAAATTTGAACCAACAAGATATCATTTCCATTTTTCTTGATGAACAAGGTTTTGTCCACTTGTCCTTTTATGAAAGATTGGCTAAGCAAGAAGTTCCTCAATCTCTCATACCAAGACTTTGGAGCTTGTTTTAGACCATAAAGAGTTTTTCTTAGTTTAAAGAGATGGTTTGGATATTTGAAATCAACAAAACTAGGAGGTTGATCCACATAGATTTCCTCCTCAATATATCCATTTAGAAAAGCACTCTTTAAAGGCCATTTGAAACAGTTTAAAATCCATTAAACATGCAAATGCAAGCAACAACCTAATGGCCTCTAACCTAGCTACTAGAGCATAGGTTTCATCTATGCCTTCCTCTTGGTTGTAACCTTTTGCAACCAATCTAGCATTATTCCTTACTATGATGCCACTTTCATCAAGTTTGTTTCTGAAAACTCATTTGGTGCCAATAGGTTTGTGAGAAGAAGGTCTAGGAACAAGTTCCCAAACTTCATTTCTATTGAATTTATTCAATTTATCATGCATGGCCATCATCCAATGTTCATTAAGCAAAGCTTAGTCAATGCTCTTAGGTTCAATTTGTGAAACAAAAACCATATTACAACAGAGATTTCTTAATGAAGATCTAATAGATATTCCCTTAGTGACTTCTCCAATTATGTTGTCAATGGAGAGGTCTCCTGTAACGACCCCGTATGCATCCGATTCATTAACATTATATTATGGTCTTAAGCGCAGCCATACTTAACGTAAAAAGTAAACACGGAAGCATAAAATAAGTAAGACGTCATCTTACGTCATACAACATAGCTAAAAAACATTATGTATTGAATTTTTTGTATACATCCCAGCACCCGGGTTCTATTCTATAAGATACATCATACAAAAACCCATACTGGGTAACAAAATATACAACAAAATTAAGCCAATAGGCTCTCATAAGACCGCATTTCGATTTCCGCTCCCTCAAACCCGGCCTCGGCCTCTTGTCCGAGATCCTCGATTAGTGGCCAACCCGATCTCGGCCTACCTGGCCTCTCGATCGAGATTCATCGAACAATCCCTACTCGGGTCTCTTACCCCGGACCTCGTCCTCAACTTGCTGGCTATTACCTGCAATAAAATATAATCCCCAACTGGGGTGAGATACAATCTCAGTAAACTCAGGGTTCTTGGAGACTCACCTCCCCCTGGTTCACTTCCACAGTACATAGCATTTATATTGGCATTATAAATAACATAGCTAGCCCGGCCTTTTAATAAACAACGCATGTACATAACCCCACCAACGTGCCATTCCAGCATAAATATGCAATTTAGCCAACCAGTGCAGCTATCATACACAATTGCATATCAGATATACAAGTTACACAGCCAGTACACATTTTGTGTACTCTTGTATATCTTCCAGTGCACTCCGTGTACACATCACGTATCCCGGCCTGAGGTCCCAGACCACAGACTCCACATGTTAATTCCACCAATGTGCCCCTCCTGCACCAACATGCACAAATGTACATTCAGGTATACAAATTAGCCAACCAGTGCACATCTCCATTACATGTATGTTTTCAATCAAAAAACAATAATACACAATGTAAATACACGTCCCATGACATCCAACAACCATCACTCCCCAGGAGTATGGAGGAACACAATCAAGGGAACAAACTCCCAAGAATAGAGAGCTTGCCTTCTCTTATCACAGCACCGACCCTTTTAGCCGCATGTTCATGACCACCGATATCTTCTTTATCATGCTCTACACCAGGTACAAAAGATATCAAGAATGGTTCTCAACTAGTTCATGAAAAGAACCCAGTTCTTTTCCAGATCTCAACCCTATACAACCAACCAGTGACTTGTAAACCCCACAAAGATCTATTCGGGCATAAGAAAATACCCAACCCACAAAAGTTATCTTTCAAGGTTGAACCTACATCACAATAACCTTCTAAATATATTCTTCCAAAGAACCATCACCCAAAACCAAACCTAACTAATATGGGTCATTTTTCCTCTTAAAACCAAACTCAAAATAAATGGTAAAACTCATGTGTCTTACCTTAAAAACGTCAAGGAAGGCTAGAAAATAGCTTCCCCAAGCTTGGATGTCCTTAAAGTGCCTTCTAACTCTTAAAGGTTGAAACTTTAAAATTTCTTTAGAGAAATGGTCTCCTTGTAGGGTGGTTCTCACAAAGAACAAAGGTTGAAAACTAGTTTGTAAGATGATTCTATTCAATCCTTACGTTGAATATGAAGGTGTTTAGGTCAAGAAATGGTGATCTAGGAAGCTTTTCTCACTTTAACAATGGAGGAAAATACAAGAAAGAGAAAGTGTTTCAGCAAAGGCGGTGGAAATTTAGATTACTATTGAAATATCCCACTCATGAATATTTTAAATATCCAGAGAATTGTCGCGCGTCATATCATAATATGAAGATTTTTTCCGCGTCAAAACAACCAGCAGGGAGTCAACACGTGTCACTTGAATAAAGTGAATATGTAGAGCCTACACGTGTCACAAGGCTAAGTTTAGGTTAACAGCAAATACTGACTATTTTAATCGCTTACAAATACTTATGTAATCGATTGCATAAGAACCCATCCTTGATACTATAGTACGTCCAATGCTCCCTCCTCCTCCGACCTAATCCGAGTTCCTGGAAACAATAGGAATACCCACAATAACCAAGAGGGGGGTGAATTGGTTTAAACTTGGTCTTTTAAAATATTCTTTTTAAAATCAGAGTTAAAGGATCTTAATCACTTTTAAACCAAAAAGATTCAATCAATCAAATCACTCAGCCCAAAAAATCAATTGTGTAAAATAGAACTTATTGAGTAATGATAATAATACCAAGAACAAATGAACAAGATAACTAGTAGAGATTAAGGAATAGAATATCAACACAAGAATTTATACTGGTTCACTTCTCAAGAGAAGCTACATACAGTTTCTTCTAATCAACACTAGATTAGAGTTCCACTATTATAAATTTCAGTTCTTACAAGCTTTACAACAATCATCCTTTATCAAACCTAGATAAAGAATAGAGATCTAAAACCCTGTTAGACTCCTAGTGATCAAGAACCAGAGAACACTACTATGTTTTTCCCTAGAGAACCCTACTCTAGCACAAGCTTCAAAGAACACTTTACAATAGCTCCCAATATCCAAAATACAAAAAATGAAATTACAACCAAAGATTAAGGAGAGAAACTGTAACGCCTCATTTTACTATCTTGTATTTTATTGATTTTGAATGAAAATTTCTTTTCCCTTTACTTTTAGAATTATCTTAGTTATAAATTTCACGGAAAATTCTTTTCTTCTTGCTTAGAATAATTCATACGAAAGGTACTAATCATCAATATTGTAATCGTGTTCGTTCGAAGTCCATAATAATTAAATTCAATCCATAATACAGTCCATAATACAGTCCAAACTAATAAAATACAGACCGTTTCTTAGTTCTATTACATAATACATATCACCAAAACAAATATCATAATTATTACAAAATATCTGCATCAAAATAGCTTTCCAACATCTTCCACAAAATCCATCTGCTTGCTATGCTTTTACTGTTCCTCTGCTCGCCCAAATAAATTGAGGTCATCGCAGGTGTCAACCGCAGACACAAAATATAGGGTAAGTTTATAATAAACATAGTTCAAGTCACACAATATATACAACATACAGATAATCATACAACATCCCCATCATGTAATGCATGCTCATCTTCTTTATATGATGCATGATTCTCTCAAATTCCCATCAATTGGTACCATAGTCAAGATAGCCCCACCCTCTCTCAGTGGTACGAACTTATCCATTCAGTCAGGGTAGCCCAGTGTCGCGATTGAAAGGTCACCTCCATCCATGTGATCATCATGGTGGTGTGGTCCTCACTGTCTCAACTACCCCCCAGCTCAGACTCCTCCTGTCTGAACGCATGGACTCAGTTAAGCTATCTGACACACCTCCTCTTGAGGTAAATCACACGGTTTAACCCCCGCCAGGTATATGCATGCATGAATGATTCTCTTTTATCTCATATTTTCTCTTTAATATTACTCTTCACTTTATATCTCATATGCTTCAATTTTCAACATCCATCTTCATAATTTCAATATAATAGGCATGCTTTCAACATGATTCTAGCATAAAAATTTAATAGACATGCTCAAGGATTTATAGAACACTTTTAACAATATATAACACACAAACTTTAGTAAAATATTCCATTATGTTATTACAATTCAAATCAACCATTTTCTTAAAGATAGTCATAATACATAAAGATTCAAGTTACTTAAACATTCACCCATCAAATTTCAAGTTATTCATTCAAGTAATCACTCATTAATATAAGTTCAAGTAACTTCTTTAAATAATCATTCATTTAACCAGCTTTATCTCTTAGAAGCATTTCATCGAACACATGGTGTGCTTTCATAGAAACACTCAACAACACAGAAAATCATACATAACTTTTACTAAAGCACTCAACCATGCAAATATAATCCAACTCCAACAACTTCTTGTATATAAATCATACTTCACAAAGATTCAAACACTTATTCCAACAAGCAACCCTTAACCATACTTCATTTCTTTGAAACAATGTATCAAACACATGGTGGGCAAGCTTTTATAGAAATAGAAGAAACACCTTAAATAAGCAACATTTAAACTATATTTAACATAAACTTCCCCATACCTTGCTTTCTTTAAAATTTTGGACAGCCTTGCTCCTAGTAT
The DNA here is from genome assembly GCA_013407115.1 of Glycine latifolia. Lineage (NCBI taxonomy): Eukaryota > Viridiplantae > Streptophyta > Magnoliopsida > Fabales > Fabaceae > Glycine > Glycine latifolia. Next base: position 59,752 of record QARZ01041067.1, read on the forward strand.
TCCCTAGCCCTTCACGTGAGGAAGTAAGGATGTAGGCCTTTGTTTTGCTTTAGGTAAAAGGTGAATTGAAAAGTGATGGAGTGGAAGTGTTTTGGAATGGATTTTTGCACGTTAGCTTCCCCTTGGGCAGCCACCAATTTCGGTCCACTTCATCCTTTATATAGGGTTTTGCTACAAAAATCTTCTTAGTTCATTATTACCTTACTTTACAAATGGACCAATGGCATGTATTGATTCTGGATTCGTTAACGGTTGGATCTCCTTAAAATTTTAAAGGTACACTACTATCCCATATATCTAACTTTTGACCGTTGGAATTGTTGAAATAATGTCTAGAGATGTCCACGTGTTCTACCAAAGGAGACAAGAGAAGATTTGCTTCAAAAATCTTCTTAAGCTAATCCTACACCATACACGTGTATTGTCACTTGTTTCCATCCCATAGCTCCCTTTACAAGTGGCTTATCTTGAAAGTTCTTGCCTCTTCCACTCCATTTATTCACGTGGACTTGCAAGCTTAGGGAAAGAATACAACTTTTTTTTAAAACTTCAAAGTTGTCACTTTGTAAATTTCATAGAAATTTTATTCTAAGGTGCCTTGTCACAAAATATCTCAATAATCTATTATCTAAGAGTATTCTTGTAATTTCATCAGGTTTTCATAGAATCCCTAAGAATATCTGATCATTTCTAGCCTGAAGGGTATTATGGTAAATTCATCCTTCATCCCAGGGGCATAATATCTAAGGGTATTCTTGTCATTTCCAAAATATCCAAGGGTATTTATGTAAGTTTTCACCTTAAAATATCTTTCTAAAATATCTAGGGGCACTTTTGTAATTCTCAAAATATCCAAGGGCATTATCGTCCTTTTACCCTCAAGGGCATTTTTGTCATTTCTAATTTACGGTAAGGGCAATATGGTCATTTTTCCCAAATATTTCTGTAATGTTTCTAACTGATATTTCACCCACATAATCAAATCTTCCCTAACTTAAGACTTTCATAAATATCTATTGAACTATAGTTATGGAAATTTTGGGGTGTTACAGAAACAACCTGATGATCCAATGAATATGAATGCATGTAGTTTACCAATCAGAATTGATTTGCAGAATAGGATTTCAGAACATGCTCTCCAAAACTTCTTTGAAAAACCCTTGCCCAAGAAATCATTCAAAACCCATGAAGATTAAAGACTGGAACAAGAACTTAGTTAACTCAGAAAATCATTTTGTTACTTTGGGAAGGCTTGTGTATATTTAGAAAATTGAAGTATTCAAGTTAGAAAAATAGACAAGCCTTCATTCTATTTATAAGATCTTTTTGTAACTGACTGTAATCGATTACATTGCGCCAAATAATCGATTAAAATGGCTTATGTAATCGATTAAATTGTCACTTAATCGATTAAATTGTTCATAGCTTCATTATGGGTTTTACAATGAACAGAATAATCAATTAAACCGATACGTAATCAATTAAAGCAGTCTTAGTATATATGAAGCATGAAGAAATAATCGATTACATAAGACTGGAAATCGATTAAACCAGTAAAGCTCAAAACACGAACAACATGATTCTGGATTATAGTAGAGCTCAGCTTACGGTGGAGCTCTGCTTAACATGGAGTCAAGATTATAAAGGAGCTCGGCTCATTGTGGAGCACGGATCATGTAATACGAACATGACCTTGGCTATTCAATAAAAATCTGAAAAACCAGAACGCTTTTAGAGCCTGGCAAGTCCGTGAAGCTCGGCCTCCCTTTCACTTCCATCATCAACACCAGCGAATCAAAAGCTCGGGTGGATTTTTGGAACTCGGCTGGTTCTCAAGAGCCCTAAAACTCGAATGATGAGAACCTAGCTTGGATTGACTTGTAAGGTTATTAAATCAGGGAACCTTGCTAGTTCTTGGAACCCTGCATCCCTTCCATTATAACCATTAATATCAGTGTGTTTATACGAATCAGAAACCCGGCTTATTCTTGGAACCCGACATCCCTTCTACCACCGTTAATGATATCTTGGTTACACGAATTAGGAACCTAGCACGAATTGAAGGCAGTTTTACAAAATCTGGGAACCTGGCAAGCGGTACATGAGCTCGACTGTCAACTTTCAACATTTAGTTTTTACCCAAGTTGTATATGAACCCAGCGTAACTCGGCACCGGGTTGTACTCTTGAAGAAAAGATGAAATGTTTAAAAAATATTCACCTTGTGTAATCGATTAATCTGATGGTGTAATCGATTAAAGCAATGAAAACACATTTTTCCAAAAAAACATTTTAACCATGACTTATTGATTTCTTTTAGAACACGAATAGCTTTGATATTTTAATGAGAAACATGTAAGCATGTTAATGATTTATATGTATGCAATGCAAGGATCAAAAGATTGGCCTCTCATACATTTAAATTAAATTACAATCTTCAAGGCATGTGAAAAGCTCAAAACTTTCTTCTAAGGCACAAGCTTCATCTTCTTGTTGCTCCCCCTATATCCAACAATTCCTACCTTGGTACTTCACAAATCCAAGGTTCCTCCCAACCTCGTCCGGGTTCCTAACCCGGTAACCTTATCAAAAGGGGGCGTTACGAGCTCTTCTGGTCTCTCTACCCGGTAGCTCTTACAAGTCAACTAAATACGAGCTCCTCTGAGCTCAACCAAGATCACACTAGTTTATCCGAGATCACAACTCGGACCTCAAAGAAAAGGAATATACGAGCTCTGTTGAGATAGCTACCCGGTCGCTCTTCCCTTCCTATACAGCATCGCTTTTCCCTAAAAGTATTATGTATATACACCACTTACATGGCACTACCCCAGTCATGCACTAACCCGGTCTTCCTATAAAACTAACATACAACACAATCCCGGATATGAAAAGGTGCTATCTACACCCCCCTCTCTTATCCGAGTTCCAAAATACACCCCCTTTGTGACACTCGGTCATACAAACCCAGATTTATCACAGGGTCATTATATCTCCTATAGTTCTCCAATCTTTAGGCTATTAGATAGGTGTTGATTGTTCCATTTCTGCATTTGGTTCTTCCTTATCTTCTTCTTTTGATCCATTGACTTGTATAAACCCCTCTATTGCACCGACATCAATATCACACTTCTTTTCCTCTTTGGAGGAGTTAGATTCATCACAAATAACATGAATTGATTCTTCCATGCATAAAGTTCTCTTATTTAAGACTCTATATGCTTTACTTTGTAATGAATAACCAAGAAATATTGCTTCATCAGCTTTAGCATCAAATTTGACAAGAGATTATTTGTCAATGTTTAAAACAAAACACTTGCAGCCAAGTGCTCTTAAGTGATATATGTTTGGTTTTCTACCTTTGTATAGTTCATAAGGAGTTTTCTATAAAATAGGCCTTATGAGTAATCTATTCAAAGTGTAGCAAACTGTACTCACCGCATCAGCGCAAAAATGTTTAGGCAAATTTATCTCATTAAGAAGAGTTATTGCTCCTTCTTCAAGGGATCTATTTTTCCTATCTACAACACCATTTTGCTAGGGTGTTCTTGGAGATGAAAAATTGTGGTTGATTCCATTTTCTTCACAAAACTTTTCAAAATACTCATTTTGGAATTCACCACCATGATCACTTCTTATTGAGATAATTTTGCATGTTTTTTCATTTTGAATAAGCTTGGCTAATTTTCTAAATGCCATGAAAGCATTACTCTTGGATCTTATAAACAAGGTCCATGTGAATCTTGAGTAATCTTCAACAATAATAAGCCCATAGAAATTTCCCCCTAAACTCATAGTTCTAGAACGACCAAATAAATCAATATGAAGCAATTCAAGGGTTCTTGAGGTAGAAACAACATTTTAATTTTGAAAAGAAATCTTAGTTTGTTTCCCCTTTTGACAAGCATCACATAGCTTGTCCTTCTCAAACTTAAGCTTAGGCAAGCCAATGACTAAGTCCTTTCTTATAAGCTTGTTTATATGATGCATGTTTATGTGACTAGCTCTCCTATGCCATAGCCATGTTTCATTAACTTTGCTTACTAGGAAACTAATGTTGAGAATGAATGCATGTTCAATACAGAGAATATAGATGTTACCCTTTCTTTTACCAACATGGATAACCTCACCGATTTGACCATCACATATCAAACAACAATTGTCATTGAAGGAAACCTTGAGTCCTTTGTCACATAGTTGGCTTATGCTTAGGAGATTGTGCTTCAAACCTTCCACATAAAGAACATTTCTTATCTTTTTTTTTAAAGCTATCTCATTTGTTTCCTTCTCCAATGATATTTCCTTTGTTGTTATCGCTGTAAGTGACATATCCTCCATCTTTAAGAGTTATGTTTGTGAGCATGGACATGTCACTTGTCATGTGTCTAGAGCATCCACTATCAAGGTACCATAATGATGATTTTGCTCTAAGACACACCTGCAAAAATCAAATTAAGTAACAAAGAAAGGTACCCAATGTGGGTTGGGTCGATAGGGGTTAGTTGGTTTTCTTTTTCTCTTAAGTACCCAAATGCATTCGCCATTAGGCACATAGTATCTTCTAGCATAGCACCTCTGAGATATATAACCTCTCTTCATGCAATAATTGTAAGTTACAGATTTTGATGCCCTTTCAAAATGAGTCAATTGATGATACTTAGTTTTTGAAAAGCCTCTTTGATTCTTCTATTTTAGTGGTACAAAATTTGTTTTTCCAAAAGGTTTTGCTCCATGTTTGTAACCCAAACCAGAAGTATCTCTAGCATAATTTTGTACAATTAGCATTTTATTTAAACTACATTTTCCCCTATAGAGAGTCTTTTCAAAAGATTAACCAAGTAAGAAGTTTTTGAAAGCAATAACATGTATTTTTCACCTTGACTCTTTTTGTAATCATCAAATTCCTTTTGTAAAGCATTGCATTTATCTACATTTGATGAAGAGGAGGCACATACTCATCCATCCATTTTGTAGCTTGAAACAAGTTTTTCATTTGCTTCTTTCAAGTTGCAAAGTTCAGATTGCATTGCTGCAATTTTCATAACATGTCATTTAAGATTACTTTTCAGCCTATTGTTTGATTATGCAATTTTTTGGGCTTCTTCATGCATCTCATGGAAAAAATCAACAACTTGATTAAATTCAGAATTTTCCTCTAATTCAACACTTGAGAACTCTTCATCTTCACTAATTGTGGAAGTGAAACAAACATTTGTTTCTTCATTCTCACTTGTTGATCCAGAAGTTGTTAAATCATTGTCTGCCCATGCTATGTATGCCTTCCTTGGATTCCCTTCTTTCTTTGTCTTCTTCTAACCTAATCGCTTCTTCAAAAAGATTGGACATCAGATTTAATGTGTCTGGGCTTACCACATTTGAAGCAGGTGTAGTTGGTGATGTTGTTGTTGCTGTCATTTTTTCTGTTAAATTTTGACAGCTTTTGTTTTTGTTCCTTCTCATGAACATGCTGAATTTCTTCACTATTAGGTTCATATGTTCATCACTTTCATCTTTGCTTGAGTCTTCTTCCTTTTCCACATTAGATGATGCAGTTTTCAAGGCTATACTCTTGTGTTTCTTCTCTGCATCCTTTGCATGTGTTAGCTATGACATTTCAAGTTCATACTCAAGAAGCTTATCAAAAAGTGCAGCCATGGACATCTTGGATAAATATTTTGATTCCTTGATTGCTGTTACTTTTGGTTGCCAAGGTCTTGAGAGACACTTTAAGATTTTGGTGTTCAATTCTTCAGCATCAAAAATCTTTCCAAGACCAAGAAGATGGTTGACAATGTGAGTGAACCTTGTTTGGAGTTGAGAAATGTTTTATGTGGTGCTCATTTTGAACATTTCACACTCATGAATCAATACATGCTTCCTTGATCTTCTTACTTGATCTGTTCCTTCATGATTTACTTCTAACATCTCCCACATTTCCTATAAGCTTTTACACCTAACAGTTCTAAAATATTTGTCAAAAGAAAGTGCAGATGTAATCATGTTTTTAGCTTTAAAATCATACTGAACAACTCTTTTTTCAACATCTGTCATCTCATCCCACTCCTTGGGAATCCTTTCATTATCAACAGTTTTTGTAGGGATCAAAGGATCTTTTTCAATTGCATTCCAAGCACCGAGGTCATTTGATTGAATGAAAATCTGCATTCTATTTTTCCAAAAACTGAAATGCTCTCCTTCGAACATCAGAGGACGGTTGAGGGAGGCACCCTCCTTGAAAATAATGTGTGGTATTCATTTTCTATAAAAAAAAAAGATAGTGATCTTGAATAACACTCAAGAACCTTCTCTTGATACCAATTGAAAACAATATAAACACACAATTGTGAATTGGTTAAAACAAGGATTTTAAAAATTCTTTGAAAACTAGCAGCAGAATTAAGATCGTATCACAAGTTTAACTTTGTTAAAACTGAAACTTTCAAACAAGAAAGATTCACCCTTCACTTCAAGCAATTGCAGAAAATATATCAGTTGATCTTGAAAGAACTTAACCACAAGATAAGCAAGATTAAGACAGCAAGATGAGAATCAAAAGAACACCAAATCTATACTGGTTCACTCCTCAAAAGAGAAGCTATATCCAATTTCTTCTAACTAAACCTTGGCTAGAGTTCCACTAAAGCAAAATATGTTCTTTACAAGCTTACAAGTGATCACCTTTATCAACCCTAGATAAAGAAATGAAATCTAAACCCCCTTCAGACTTCTAATGACCAAGAACTAGAGAACCCTTCTCTATTCTTCCCTATAGAGAACACTACTCTAGAAAAGCTTTAAAGAACTTCTTTAAATAGGAACTTACAAGAAACAAAAGTAAACAATCAAATCATAATAATAGTTTAAGATAGATACAACCTCATGATCCTCTGAATATGAATGAATGAATTTTACCAAAAAAACTCAAGTTTAATGTATGCAATTCTTCAAATCAGCTCTCTTTGAAACTCTTGTCAAATCTTGTTCAAACTAACATGATCAATTATGCATGAGTTTTGGGTTTTGAAACAAGATCAGTGTAACTCATAATATATTTTCTCAGATTATGTGGGCTTCTGAAAGTGATTGATAATTTACAAAATCAAGTTCTCTTCAAAAACAAAGACCCAATAGTTTTTTTATGGAAAATAGAATTAACTACATGTAATCGATTAAATCATCCATGTAATCGATTATTTTAACTAAAGTAATCGATTAATATCCAATATAATCGATTAAAGTGTTCTTAGCCCTTTCTGGAAAGGATATATGAACATGTAATCGATTAATGCGTTGAGTAATCGATTAAAATAGTCAGACTAGTTTCAAACATATGCTTATGTAAATGATTTACAATTGGATGGTAATCGATTAAAGCAGTCAGACGTGTTTTGAGTTTTTGTACTGTGTAATCGATTACCATTTGCCTGTAATCGATTATTGTGTTCTTCATGGCTTAAGTAATAAATTACAAATGCTGGTAAATGATTAAATCAGTGCATGGTCAGATTTTTCTAAATCTTAAAAACGAGAAATTTGTTTCTTTATGAAAACATGAAAACCTTTATGCTTTTATCAAATCATGTATGCATGTTAATGATTATGTTTATGCAATGCAAGGATCATAAGATAAGCCTCTTAAACAACTTAACAAATTACAAATGCCTTCAATTAAATGGCATGTAAAAAACTAAAATCTATTTAAGGCACTTGGCTTCATCCTTGTCTTGATCCTCTTTCAACTCCCCCTGTGTCCAATAGATGAGGGGTGCATGACTTATTGGGTATCCTTGCGATGAAGAGTCTACAACTTTTAAGCATACCTAGAGAGGAAAAGGGATTGCTTAAGATTCTGATCTCTATCCACAGTCAGTGCATTGATGGTGCCCATGTTTCATACTTCATAATTGCATGGAAATAGAATAGTGGCAGTATGTACCGCGGGTGCTTGAGGGAATATCACTCTGTTTGGAACTCCCTTAAGACTCTAGCTGATGACCATGGGGGTGCAAACTGTGCACGACAAGGTGACCTCGATGAGCTACTGCATCATTTTCCTAAGTGAGAGTATTTTGTGGGCACGCTTAGGCTATTTGTTGAGGAACTTTACCACATTGCATTTGAGAGTTGAGTCAGGTGCATGCATCATTCTGAGCATAATTGATTTGAATTATGGAAAAAGCTTATGACTAGTTTGTTTACTGTGTGTTGAACTTATTGATTACTCATAATGATTGTGGTTATCATTATTGTTTTCTTGATAATTATTGTTGTTTGGTACTTATTGATTTTGTATAATAAACTCACCCTTGTAATTTTGTAGCGTGTGGTTGGTACCTGTGATGATCACAAACCTGTGTTCGTGGTAGCAGATGATCAGCAGTAGGTGATATTGGAGAGAGATTCTTTTGTTGGAGTCGCCAAGCCAATGTGACAACATTGGAATTTATTTTGAGAGTTGTGTTTTGTTATCAACTCTTTCTTAGTTGGTTCCTTGTTTCTCTTTGATCGGACATGTAATCTCAAGCTTATATTTATATGTAAAAACTGAATTATGTTCTGACATATGAATGATATGTATATGTTTAGTATATTTATATATATGTATTTATTTATGTATGTGTGCATTTTTTATGAATGTATTATCGCGAAAAATTTACTCTCATTTTCACAATCAAATTAATGGAGTTTTCATTTAAAATTTGAAAATTTGTAAGTTTAGAGGTAGTGATATCATAGCGACGAGGCAGGTCGTTACACTGACTCTAACAATCTCCCCATTTTTGGCTTTGATCATGCCAAACTTTAATTGAATATCTTGATCCTTCGTGTTCTTTTAAGAGAGAGTCTCCAAGAGATTTTAATTGCAACCTGAAAAAGAATCAACTTCTAGCTAAGACCAAGTGTCAAGTATTCTTTGCATAAACTCTATACATCATAATCATATTTATTACTCCCCCTTTCTTATGTAATATCATATCATTTCAAATTTAAGAGTTAGAGTGGATATTCCTTTATTTTTACTCCCTTGTACCTTTAGTTTTACTCCCCCTGTACTGCAGCATATGTTCATTTTATGTTCATATTTTTCTCCCCCTTTTGGCTTATCAAAGGTAAAATATTTCAATAAATGTGAAATAAGCAAAGAAGATTAGAAAAAAATAAGAACGATTTCATTAATTCATTAGAGGCAAACAACAAAGATAGCATTGTAGAACATCAGAAAATAGAAACAACATAACTAGAAACTAAATAAGACAACCACTAACCTAAAGATTATCAAAGTCTCTAAGACTCATTCTAGTCTTTATATCGCCTAGTCTAGTGGTGATGTCTTCTAAAGAGGAATGAACATCAGTTGAATGTTCATGATGCAGAGCTATCATAGCATCCCTCTTTTGAATCATAAGAGATTCAAAAGGACTCCATTTTGCTCAGCAAGTCTAGCTTTAGCATCTTCATCCTCATCAGCCATGTTCCATCCATTAGAAGTTTTCAACATCCCCAACTTGGTGAGGTGCTTTTTGGATATCAGGTTGGTTATGTTGGTGGTGTTGTCAACTATCTCATTGGACACATCAATCCCAATGTAATCAATAAACCTTGAGACCATGACAACATAGGGGAATTGATAGCTTAGCATCTTCTTTGACTTCATCATTGTTTCTTCAATAGCTAGAACCCAATTGATTTGAGTTTTAGTTTTCATCCCATACACTAGCCGCAAATAATCATTAGTGATCTATTCATGATTGGTTGATCTCAATGTGAGAATGTACGTGATGATATAATGTAGAAGCCTATCTTCAGCTGTCATTAGGCCAACACCTAATCTGTTTCTTATCTGTGCATTTGGATTCATCAGCATACCGTTATAGGTGTTCATCTTTGAATAGCCACCAATTTCTTCTTCAAACCTTCGGACACCTTTGAAATTTATGCCTATCACTGCATTCCATACAGTGTCATTTATTTCCATGGCCACTCCATTCACTTTGGAGTAGAGAACACCATCAATCCCAGCCTTGGCACAAGTATAGAATACTTTTACTAATTCAGGATAAAAGGTTCCCTTCATTTCCAGCAACTTCATAAGGCCCTGTGCTTGCAGCATGTCAGGTAATGTGAATCCCTCAGAGACAAACCAATCAAGCTCTAGGTATTTTGGAGGCAGCACTAGCATTGTAGCATGGAACTACATGTAATTGTTCCTTTCTACCTCAGTAGAGAACTAGGTATCTAACCTGTTCTCAGCAGCCTTAGAACTTTGGCCTACTTTCCCTTTGCTGGTTTTGAGTTTCTTACGATGATGGTTGGGACATGGTGATTTAGGAATAAGAATAGGCAGAGTTTTGGTGGAGAAGAAGAAGAGGCAGAGCAAAAGGTAACTCAATTTTGCTTAAGGAGAGAATGAATTTTTAGTGTGAGGAGTTAGGCTTATGGATTCTGAATTTATCGAGCTATTCCTAGTTTGCAATTTGAATTTTGAAATCTAGATAACAACTATCTCGTATTCCAAGGTGATCTGGATTCGCTAAACCAGAATTTGATTTTGAATTTAGAGATAAGACTTTGGATTTTTTTTTATAGAAAGCTGTGCAAAATTGCAGAAACGTCATAAGTAATCGATTACAGAACTCTTGTAATCGATTATTCCAGGGCAAAGGTATACCTCTGAGCCTTATGTAATCGATTAATTTGAGAGCATAATCGATTACTACAGAGAGTTTTTAACCTGAAATTTCCCTTAAGCATCATGTAATTGATTAATACGTTGTTGTAATCGATTACATTAGTAAGTTTTTGTACTATAACTGACTAATCCGTATATGTAATTGATTAAGTCAGTGAGCAAGGCCCAAGTCAGGCCTTTGGTAATCGATTAAAGTTTGTTGTAATCGATTATCACAGAGAATTATGCAACATGAATAGTGTCATTTATCAGGATTCGAATTTTTGCTAAATGTGATGCATAATGAACTTGTGAGTTGAATTTCATGTAATCAGATACATCATAAACATGCTATTAGATGTTAGATTCATAAAGAATACCTAGCATGTTCCTTAGAGAAAAGAATCTATCTTAGCAAGGGGTTTTGTAAATATATCAACCAATTGATTGTTTGTATCAATAAACTCAATTGAGCAATTACCCTTTTGAATGTGATCTCTGAGAAAGTGATATCTGATCTCTATATGCTTTGTCCTTGATAGGTTGATAGCACTTGTGTTGTCACATAGCAATAGAATATCTTTCAATTCAACAGCAAAGTCCTGTAATTGTTGCTTAAGCCACAAGCTTTGAGCACAGCAACTCCCAGCTACAATGTACTCTGCCTCAACTGTTGATAGAGCAACACAAGATTGTTTCTTGCAGTTCCATGAGATCAAGGAACTTCCCAGCAAATGGCATGTTCCACTTGTTTTTTTCTATCAAACTTGCAATCTGCAAAATCAGAATCTAAATAACCAATTAAATTTAGTAATGCACCTTTAGGATACCATAGACCAACTTTTGGAGTTGATTTTAGGTATTTAATGATTCTTTTGACTGTTATGAGGTATGACTCTTTTGGATTTGCTTGATATCTTGCACATAAGCACACACTTAACATAAGATCTGGACAACTTACAGTCAAATACAATAGTGATCCAATCATTCCTCTATATTTTGACTCATCAACCTTCTTGCATTTTTCATCTAAATCAAGGTAAGTTGTGGTTGCCATAGGAGTTGCAGCATGCTTGCTTTTCTCCATGTAAAATTTCTTGATCAATTCATTGCAATACTTTGTTTGACTGAGAAATGTTTCATTCTTCATTTGTTTCACATGAAGTCCAAGAAAGAATGTTAATTCTCCCATCATTGACATTTCGAATTCATTCTGCATTGAAATTGAGAATTCCTTGCACAAGGAATTGTTAGTTCAACCAAAAATAATATCACCAACATATATTTGAACAAGTAATATGTCACTAGCAAATTTCTTGATGAACAATGTTTTACCCACTTGTCCTCTTGTGAAGGATTAGCTAATTAGAAAGTTGCTCAATCTTTCATACCAGGACCTAGGTGCTTGCTTTAAGCCATAGAGGGCTTTCTTTAGTTTGAAGACATGATTTGGATGTTTAAAGTCTACAAAACCAGGAGGTTGATCAACAAAGACTTCCTCCTCTATGTAACCATTTAGAAAGGCACTTTTTACATTCATTTGAAATAATTTGAAATCCATTAAAGATGCAAATGCAAGCAACAATCTAATGGCTTTCAACCTTGCAATTGAAGCATAGGTTTCTTCATAGTCGATGCCTTCCTCTTGGTTGTAACCCTTTGCAACCAATCTGGCTTTATTTCTAACTATGATGCCACTTTCATCAAGTTTGTTTCTAAAAAACCACTTCGTGCCTACTGGCTTATGAGAAGGAGGTTTAGGAACAAGTTCCCATACTTCATTTCTCTTGAACTGATTTAGTTCATCAAGCATAACAAGCATCCAATGTTCAACAAGTAATGCTTGATCAATGTTTTTAGGTTCAATTTGAGATACAAAAGCCATATCATAGCATAAATTCCTGAGAGAAGATATTGTGGATACTCCCTTAGTTACTTCACCAATTATGTTGTCAAGGGAGAGATCTTTGTTGTTCTCCAGTCTTTAGGCCTTTTAGTAGGAGTTGAAAGATCAATCTCTTCATTTGATTCATCCTTTTTCTTCTCATTTGATTCATTGATTGTGACATTATCTTCCATTGGTCTTGCATCATTTTCACTACCCTTTTCCTCTTTTGAGGAGTTAGATTCATTACAAATAACATGTACAAATTCTTCCATGCATAAGGTTCTTTTATTAAAAACTCTATATGCTTTACTTTGCAATGAATATCCAAGGAAGATAGCTTCATAAGCCTTTGCATCAAATTTTTCAAGAGACTCATTTCCATTTTTTAAAACAAAACATTTACAACCAAAATCTCTAAGGTGTGAAATGTTTGGTTTTCTACCTTTGTATAGTTCATAAGGAGTTTTCTTTAAGATGGGTCTTATGAGTAATCTATTTAAAGTGTAACAAACAGTGCTCATTGCATTAGCCCAAAAATGTTTTGACAAATTTGTCTCATTAAGAAGAGTTCTTGCTCCTTCTTCATGAGATCTATTTTTCCTCTCCACAACACCATTTTGTTGAGGTGTTCTTTGTAACACCTTGAAATTTTGATAACTTAAAAATATGTGTGATGTATTCCTTGTATAATTTGATTCCTTTATTAATTAGGATTAGTTGAAATATTATGTGAATTATCCATGTGCAATTTTTTGGTGTAGAGGTCAAGTTATGTGAAGTTTGTTTGAGATGTGTTGTATTTGAGTGATTCCGAGTTTGACCCGAAACCTATTTTAGTAAAATTACCATTATGAATTGGTTATCCGTTAGATTGTCTTACAATTTTAAAGATAGTTTTATAATCCACATATGTAACTTTTGACCGTTGGGATTATTAAAATAATATCTGTAACATGAGAAATTAATTTTATCACAGAAACATAAATTTTAAAATTTGGTCAGCTCACCCAGATGAATTTTTCAGGCATTATTGCTCGCCTAGGCGAGTCAAGGCAGTGATAAATACATACCAGCAGCATAAATCATGAAAATGGAGGTTCTCTTCTACCCCCTATCTTCCCTCAACCTCCACCATCATCCTTCACCACCTAAGACCACCGGTGACCACCACTGGCCGCCATTGTTTGCCACGAGACCACCGCAAGGAGAGGTACACTTTAATCGAAGTGAAATCTTCAAAACTCTTCTCAAAGTTTTGGTAGAGAACGGAGCCTCCAATCCTCATTTCTTGGTTTCTTTGAGGTAACCTTGGTTTCGTTTGTCTTCTTCTAGCTAGTTTAAGTTTCTCTTAGTGTCTCTTGTGTTTTGGGTACCGTTGTTAGGAGTTTTACACTTCCTTTGAAAATCCTTTGAAAATGAGATGTTGTAAAAGTCTCCTTTTTATGAAATAGATGTCATTTCTATGATCCTTGTTGAACCGCGGTCACATTGGTGTGATCAAAATTTCAAAATGATGTCTTTGGGTGTGAACTCCCAAAACACCCTTTTAGCCCATTTTTTATTTGAGTGGGTATTTGACCCCAAATGTTAATATTGATCTTATCTTTGAAATCTATACTAAATTATCTTCAATTTTGTATATAGAGCTCTGCGTTTGGTCCAAAGCACGTGAACTTGAGAGATCCCAAAATGACGTTTCAAGGAGCTAACAAAGAAATAAAGATAGGTAAGGGAGTTTATTATGATGGTAATAGTTTAGATACCATAGTTGGGGGCCAGGAAGTCCAACTATGAGGATATATGCCTATCCCTGTTGTGTGCTGGTTTTTAAGGAAAAAACTAAGTTTTTAACTAATGGGATGTGATGAATTTATGACTGATGTGTGTTTGTTCTTGTGTGCGCTCATTTTCAAGATAAACGATGTTTTTAACTAATGGGATGCAATGAATTTATTATTGATGGATAAAACTGTGACTAATGTTGTTGTTGTAATGATTGAATTTTTGGGAAAATTCTTAATTATAGAGGAGACTCTGCCCAAAATTTTATAATATGTTTCGCTATTTAATTCTTTATTAAATTTTAAATGGGCATAAGAGTGTGTTTTCTATATTGTAGTCCTCCTCTTTAATTTAGAATTTTCCTAAAATACTAGTCTTGTGGTAATATGGATTGTGGATGATTTAGGTGATATTGATGTCATTGATAATGTTGAAATGAGATGCTATTGATGTGTTGGTGATGATTGAATTAGATAATGATGATGTGTTTAATGATGTACAAATGAAATAATGTTGATGTAGTTGATGATGTTGAAATAAGATAACTTTGATATGTATGATGATGAAATTAGATGATGCGATGTGGATATTGATAATGACATTGATAAGAGATTATGTTGATGCTAATAATGTTATTATGTGATATGAATATATATATTGACACCCATGGAGGGTGCATGACTAGTTACCCTTGCGAGGAAGGATGTGTTCCTAGTCGGGTCATGCATTGATGGTGCCCATGGTTGTCATTGTGTGATGTGGATATACATGGATACCCATGGGGGGTGTATGACTGGTTACCCTTGTGCGGAAGAATGTGTTCCTAGCCAGGTCATACATTGATAGTGCCCATGGTTGTATGCTGTGTATGTACACGTGGGATGCAGTGACCGGTTGGTTACCCTTGCGAGGAAGGATGTGTTCATAGCCACGGTCAGTGTAACACCCTGAAATTTTACAAGTAGTAAGATATTTGTGTTGATTAATTATTTAAATATAAATCCTGTAGTTTGTTTAAGTGTTTTGCATGGGTGTGTGTGCGTGAGAGGAAAGTCAAATTTTGTGGTTGAGATAAGCTGTCTGAACACGCATAGTAACAACGAAGGTGGCTATGGTGGTTGTTCGGTCATGCAAGTGGGCAACTACGGTGGCTGTAATAGCTGGCTAATTCAAGTTGTTGGCAACTTGCCTCAATGTTTCGTCTATAAATAGCAGTGTAGGAAACGGAAACAATCACTTTCATTTCCGTGCGTGTTTCTCTTCTTTCTCTCTCCAAAATCTTTGCACCCAGAAATCTCTCTTCTTCCACCTTCTGAACAACTTAAACTCTTGCAAACCACCATAGCAGTGACAAAAAATCCTCTTTGTTAAGAGGAACTTGTGAAAGGAGCTTAACCTTTCATTCTTGGTCGCTGTGAGAACGGGTGTTCGAACAATACACGTAAGGTCAAAAGAAACAAATTCTTGTTGAGCTAAGGGGAGTTTATCATGTTTTATAATAATTTTAGATATCATGGTTAAGATAAAGTGTGTTTCTGTGGTTTGATATTTTGTGTGAAATATATTGATGATATCTGTAAATGGTGTGTTTGTGAAGAAGATGACTACCGAGTTTGGTAAGTCAGATTGAGTATGTGATATGTATATTAAAACACTGTCGTGTTGTGACCTCGGCTACCGGGAAGGGTAGGTCGAGTTACGTATATGTATTAATCCCTTATGATTGGGATGTTGGCTACCAAGATGGGTAGGCCGAGTTAAATATACGTGTCAATCCATGGTGTATACCGGGTTACTAACCCGGGGTTGTTTCCTTATAGCCGTTAGTGCTCGCTTTCTTTCTTTAGTTTTGCCAGGTTCTTTACCCGGTGTGGTATGTTAAAGCTGTTAAGCTCAAGTTACTTCACGAGAGGGAGAGTGAGAGCTACCGGGTTACTAATTTGGATGAGCTCATGCCTTCTTGGGAAAAGAGCCATCGAGTTCACTAACTCAGATGAGCTCATGTCTTCTCAAGAATGTTAGCATCAAAGAAGCTGAAGCAAAAGATTCAAAGATGATGGAATCAAATGTGTTTTGATATTTTACATGCCCACTCAATATGATGGCATTTGTAATTTTTGTTTAAAGCTTGGTTCATGAGAAAAAGCCTTATAATCCTCATTAGCTTTTTGATAATTCATGCATTCATACATTCATTGATAGGATTTAATCATGTTGTTATATGAAAAGCTGTAGAATTTCATAAAGGCATTTAGATTTATGTAAAACAGTTTTTCACTACTTTAATCAATTACCTAGTCGGTATAATCAATTACAGACTTGTTAGTGTTTTCTGGAAAGTGCCTTATGAACATTTTAATCAATTACCACGGGTTCTTAATCGATTAAATAATCTTTACACATAATTAGAAATTTACTGGAATAATCGATTATCTTAGGAAATAATCGATTACATAAGCTTCTGCATAATGATACACAGCATATACATCTGAGTTAATGAATTACCAGATGTTTGTATCAATTATATATGCATTGTTAAGTTTTAGACATGTTCTGGCTTAATCGATTAATTGGGTATTTAATCAATTACTTGAGTGCACTATAAAACTATGTTTTTCTGGCTTAATCGATTACATGGTGATATAATTGATTATTCTGTTCGTTTCAGATTTCCAGATTTCTGATGAACAATTTAATCAATTATATGGGTAAAATAATCGATTACTATAAGTAAAATAATTGATTATTGTGACGAATTAATCGATTACAATTAGTTGAAACATTTTTTTTATAATTAGGAAAGTTGTGTTTGAATGAAAAATAATCAGAAAGAGAGATATTCGTGCACACCCTTTTAGTTTTCATTCTCTAAGAGCTTTCAAGTGTTCAAAGTCTCAAATTAGTGAGAGAATCAAATGTGTTAAGATCTACTTGTTATTTAGTGAAGTGAAGTGACTTGCAATTGGTTTTAAATAAGATATGGTCCTTTTGAAATCTTCCGTTGTTACATATTTTAAAAGAAAATTTTAAAACTCTAAGGTAAAACCAATTCACCCCCCTCTTGGTTTATTTGCATAAGTGTTCATTGTATTTTCAGAGAAGAGAGCCGCCGATGCTTCTACTCGATTGTGTTTGTGTTCTTTCTTCTAGAACGACCGGGTTCCATACACATGTTGTCTCTAGAAGCTCTTTCTTTCCTTTCCTTAGAGAGAGACCGGGTTCCTTACCCGGGGTGAGTTGTCCTCTTTAGAACCGATAAGTCCAAGCCCTTTCTTTGTGAACTACCGGGTTCCTTACTCGGCAGAGCTTATATGTTCTTGGGAAAAGAGCTACCGGGTTACCTACTCGGCAGAGCTCATATGCTCTTGGGAAAAGAGCTACCAGGTTCCCTTACAAACTTGTATATGTTATTGATAAAGCACAACCAAGCCTCACTTCCCTTATCGACCTTGTCCGACCTCTACCGACTTCGTCCGACCTGGTTCGAATTCTTTCTTCAAGAGTTGTTATAGCTGAATAACAACTTGAACACCTAAAACCTCACACCACTTTACTTGAATGTTTGTGAATTACGTAAGTGATTATGTTGAGATTGGCCATTGTATTGGCTTGAGTTTTAATGCGTATATACATGGGAGATGTATAGTGACACCAGCTAGGAAGGAAGTGCTCCTGTGCCGGTCTATACAGTGATGCCCATGGTGGCCCTTGTTTGGAGTAACGGGTATGTACATGGGAGATGTATAGTGACACCATCCAGGAAGGAAGTGCTCCTGCGCCGGTCTATACAGTGGTGCCCATTGTTGGATATAGGGGGAGCAACTTGAAGTTTGAAGATTAGGACTTGGAAGAATGTTTTGAACTTTTCACATGCCTTGAAGAATGTAATTCAAATTGAAGTGTATGAAGAGGCCAGTTTTTTGATCCTTGCTTTCCATGCACTTAATCACTTACAAGCTTAAATGTCTTCACTGTAAGGACCCTGAGTGTGGCGCGGCTGGCGCCAGATCCCACGCGGATAGCGCCAGCATTTTCAGCAGAAAACCCTGGGAAGGGTGTGGCGCGGACAGCGCCAGAGTTGGCGCGGATGGCGCCACAGTTTGCATATGGCGCGGTTAGCGCCATAGTTGGCGCGGATCGCGCCACAGACGCGGCAGATTCACGCTGATAGCGTGAAGGTGGCGCTGATGGCGCCAGAGGGTTTTGCAGCTGGCGCGGATCGCGCGGGAAGGTCGGTGCAGACTATATTTAAAGGGAAGTCGCGTTTTGGAGGAGAAGAAAATGGTTTTCTTCTTCCTCTGGACTCCAGCAGCCATGGGAGAGTTTCCCAAGCTCCCATGACCTTGCTCTATGATCCTAAACACTTCCCAGATCCTTTCTGTCGCCTAGAAACCAAGTGAGAGCGAGAATCCTTCCTCCAATTCACCAAAACCTTCAGTTTCTGAGGAACCTTCAGAGAAGTGGAGAGAACTCGAGATTGGGCAAGGAACAGCGGGGTTTCAGCCGTGCCAAGGCTAGGGAGAGCAGCCCAGAGGTCTTCCTCGTCAGTTCTGAGGTAAGAAACTCGAGTTTCTCCGATTGATTTTGGATTTGGGGGTTTTGATGAATAGTGACCCATCTGTGATAGAGCTAGAACTAGCTCTGGGTCCAGTTGAGAGAAGTGCTTGGAATGATGAGAGGAGGAAGGATTAGCTTTCAGTTTGTGTTTTGGTGATTGTTGGTTTTGGCTCTAGGTTATGCATGGGTGACTTGGACTGAGTCACTTGATTTGAGACATGCAAGGGCCATGATGATGGGCTTGTTGTGCCGGAGAGGCCATGAGAACGGTGTCTGGTGAGATAGACCGTCCAAGCCCTATGGAAACCCTGAGGTTTTGGGTTGTTGAGCTCTGAGCTCATAGTGAATGGCTGGTGTATGAGTCTGGAAATGACTCTGAGCCCATGGTTAAGTTGAGGATTGTTTGATGAGCTTATGTTGTTTATGTGCCTGAATGGTCTGTGATATATGTTTATATGCCTTGTTAGGGCTTGACACTGAGGGTGTCAGAGAAACAGACCGTGATTCAAGAGGCTGGAGCTGTGAGGCACGGTTTGCCAGGTAAGCTCATCGCTCTGGGGATTATTCCCTTTCTCTTGTTTACCACCCAAGTGGGTGATTCATGCATGCCATGCTTGTATTGCTTTTGTTATGGGCATGCTGTGGATTGAAGGCCTGAATGGCCTATATAGATGATTTGCTATGACTGAAGCCTGAGAGGCTAGAAGAACGGTTCTTAGAGTGATACTCAGACCGTTCGAGATATATGAATGCATGATGAACCCTAGGATAGACACTGAGATGGTGTGAGAATGAAAATGCACCGGAGGTTGCAGGTGATGGAACCTACAGGATACTGCGATAGTATCGGGCTAGTTGAGGTTCCCTAGCCAAAGGAAGAGTTTGAGGACTCCCGGGAATAGCTGAGATTCCATGGGAGGTGCCACTGCTCTCCACTAAAGTCCTAAGGGTGAATGGCTCTGCACAGAGGTTTCCCTTAGGCAGTCATGTGTAAGACCTGGAGGGCTATTCCCAGGCAAGCGGTCATGTGTAAGACCTGGAGGGCTATTCCCAGGCAAGCGGTTATGTGTAAGACCTGGAGGGCTATTCCCAGGCAAGTGATTATATAAGTCCTGAGGGATTGAGAGCTCCCGGTGTGGATTGTCTCTCTCAGGCAGTGTGATTGGAAGTCCTGTGGGATTGAGAGCTCCCGGTGTGGATTGTCTCTCACAGGCAGTGGATTGGAAATCCTGAGGGATTGAGAGCTCCCAGAGTGGATAGTCTCTCTCAGGTATCTGAGCAGGAATTCCTGGGGGATTGAGAGCTCCCAGAGTGGATTGTCTCTCCCAGGTAGTGGAAAGTCCTGAGGGATTGAGAGCTCCCGTTGAGGATTGTCTCTCTCAGGCAGCTGATGGATAACCCTGGGGGATTGAGAGCTCCCGGTGTGGATTGTCTCTCCCAGGTAGCGGAAAGTCCTGTGGGATTGAGAGCTCCCGGTGTGGATTGTCTCTCACAGGCAGAGGAAAGTCCTGTGGGACGGTGCTCCCGTTGTGGATGACTCCCCAGGCAGTTGAGATGGAAGTCCTGATGGATGGTGCTCCCTATGTGGGTTGACTCCTCAGGCATGTGTTATGGAAAGTCCCGGTGAGGCCAGGCAGTGGACAGATATGTTGTATCTCTAAGAGAGGGCTTCCCGAGGGGATTAGAGCCTAAGGCCTCTTAGATGAGCCATATCTGGATTTCTGGAAGTCCTGAGTTGAGGGAATCCTCAGGCATTGTGTGTATGTGAAGTCCTGAGTAGGTGTCTCAGGCAATGCTTGTTCAGTGATGAGGCGATGCCTCTCTGTTACGAGACGTGTCCTAGGGTGGACACTATGTTATGGTACCTCTGTGAGACGAGTCTGTGATGGCTAGAGAGCCTGTATGAGGTGGAATACCTCCTATGCTGGTAGCATCCAGTTAGTACCCAGAGAGCTGGGGAAGGTGTAATAGCCAGGACGGTGTCCTGGGCTTTCTTATGTTTCATCCTTTGTGTTTTGTGCTTGGGGGTGAACTAGGGTAAGGGAGGATCTCCCAGAACCCTGAGCTTACTGAGATGTATATCTCACCCCTGTTGTGGGTTGTGGTTTCAGGTGCTTTAGAGGAGAGAAGTTACCACAGGGCAGGAGGCCCTAGCTAAGAGTGCTGGAGTGGTCATGGGTTGCAGATGAAGATTAGAAGTATCTTTATTTGACCTCTATCTTGTATAGGGTGTGAGTGTACACCCATAGTTCTGTACATATTTTGATGTATGACCGATGTGGTCTTGTTTTGAGCATGTATATGTACAGATTCTGAGTATATTCCTCCTAGTTATCTCTGTTTTAGTTTTATGCTATCTGCCTATGTTTTTTATAGTTTATGTTATCTGGATCAGTAAGGGGCTTGTTGATGATGTATTGTATGTGTTTATATATTTCATGCATAATGACATCAAGAAAAATGTTCCTATTGCTTCCGCACTGAGTTGTTTAACTCTGTTAGCGCGCTTATGATATTGTTAATGATAACACGTCCGGGGTGTTACATTCACCAAAGAATTAAAGCAATTTTTGAAAAGAACTAAATAGGCAATGTTTTTGGAAAAATGCAAATCTTACTGTTTTAATCAATTATACTACGGTTTAATTGATTATTTGCTTTGATTTTAAATCTGGAAAAGCATTGAAGAACAATTTAATCGATTACCATTTCTTGTAATCGATTACATAGTGTTAAAAGAAAAAACATGCATTACTGCTTTAATCGATTACCAATTCTTGTAATCGATTACACAAGGCTTTTTAGAAAAACATGGTTTCCTGCTTTAATCGATTACTGTAACGACCTAAATATTTACTAATTTTTATTGTTACTTAAGGTTAAATTTCTAAGGAACGTATAATAGTAAAATTTTTAAAACGTAAAATTTGCAATAGATTTGTTACTCATATACATAGCCAATGTCTCTGATACAAAAGTTCATATAATACAAGTACACTATTTTTCTCAAAAATCCAGCGTAATTCATAACTTCTTTTATATATCTTCACTACTCCAAGGCCTCATGGAACCTGTCCATCATTGTCATCTAAAAAAAAAAAAGGAAACAAATAGGGTGAGAAATAAATTTCTCAGTAGGCAAAACTAAATCCCGATCCTATTATTAGGTTAGTAAAATCTTTCAAATAATCAAACACATCCACAAGTAATATGCAACTATATGAATGCATGAGATGAGCTATCCCAGGACAAATGGCCTCCACATATCGTACTGTATGTGGCCACACTGAGTGTGGACGCTGCTATAGTCTTACGCAAACATGCATGAATTTTGCCATATATCCTTGCACCTGGGTACTACATATCGTACTGTATGTAGCATCGGATTCTGTTTCCCCAAAGCCTCGTACTGGACTTGGAAACAGTAATCCACCTATCTTATTACATCAATATTCATCCATAATATAATCAAATCCATAAGTGAAACACATATACCTTATGGAAAAATATTTTCATCATATCATCATATGGATTATAAATATGGTTACACCACCATAATATGTATTATAAGTATGGTTACACCACCATATTTTAATCAAGTAAGATTATTACCATCTTTTATGCATAACCAGAGAATAGTTTTAACTATAGAGAAATTATGTTAGTAATCTAACTAATGATCCTCAATATAAATAATATCTAATTCCCTTGAAACCTTCACAAGAAAAGATTCAAACCTAGTATGAAATCTTGATTCTTCTTTCACTTACTTCCTCACTAATTAATCCTCAAAAGTGAATCATTCAATAGTTAAACCATTAAACTATATACCATTCAACCTCTACTTCTAAATTTAAATCAAAATAGTTTCATAAAAATATCAACAGACAGTCCAAAATATCATTAAAATCACCTTCAAAAGTTCATCAAATGGGCTTCCATACATCACTAATATTGATGGATATAAATCATCACCTATCTTATGGCTTAAATTAACATATTCTCATTAAAGAATAACCTTCAAACATCACGAAATTCAAGCCTAAATAATAACCATAATTCAGCCTACTAAAGCATGTAAATTAATCCAAACCATTGATTAACTAGAGATTTAAGTTTAACCTACCTCAAGTGAGTTTGATTCTTGAAATTGAATGGATAAATGACTTCCTTCCTTCCTTCCTTCCTTGGAAGAATCCTCTAAGAGATGAAGCCTTGATATCCTTTCACTAAGCTTGTCAAAAGTTCTTCCTAAGGTTGCTAGGTTTTTCACGAAATTTCTTTAAGGTGATGGGTTTGTTTTTTTTTTCTTACTTGATTCAAGCTTTAATAGAGAAAGAGGAAATGAAACGAAGATGGTTTAGGGAGAGAGTGGTCACGTGAATGAGCTAGGAGGGATGGCTTGGAATGGTTTGCACTTAGGTTCCTCCTCCTCCCTTTATATAGTGTTGAAGAAATGATTACTTAGAGAAAAATCTCATAAGTCATCATTATTCCTTTACAAGTGTCCCTACACTTGTTATAATCTTAAGGCTTATTCTTTTCTTTCTTCCAAGTGTCCAAAATCATGAAGTTTCTCCATTTTTCTTGCATTTTCGTGAAGTAGCTCATTCTTGAGTTTATCCCAAACCTGTTTTAGTAAAATTATAATTCTGGATTCGTTAACCGTTGGATCTCTTTAAAATTTTAAAGTTACACTACTGTCTCACATACGTAACTTGTGACCGTTGGGATTGTTGAGATAATGTTTATAACTGTCCACGTGCAAGATGGAAGAGTGTAGAGAAATCTTGGCTTGATTTTTATGTTATCTTGCATCCAAGCCATACAAGTGTCATGCCACTTGTTTCTATCATGTGGCTTGCTTTCCAAGTGGCTTATCATGAAGTTTCTGGCCTCTTCTACATGTTTTCTCACGTGAAGGACCAATCTAAAGGGAAGGAATACCAATTTTTCTTCCTTTTATGCCACATGTGGTCATTTTTGATGATGAATAAAAATCTAGTTTCAATATGGTATTTTTCTTTAAAAAGAAATCCAATTTAATTTGAATTATTTTATCTAAAGAAAATGTTGAATATTGGAATTCTAAATGTTCCTAAGAATTGATCCCAATGATAGTTTAAATTAATTCCAAGCAGTCTTATACAGGGAAATACATAAACCTTTCATTCTAGACTATATCTTTATCTTACTTTTGATTTCTTCTGACCATCAAAATTACTAAACCATTTTATTAAATTGGTTTATACATTCTATAATTAAGAGAAAATTCCTTAGATTATATGTATCATCTTTCCATGTTTTTCTTATGCTTGAATTTTCTTAAATAAAGTCTCAAAGTTGTTATCTTGAAAAATTCCTAGAAATTTTATTCTAAAGTTTTGTGTCTCAAAATATTTTGATACTTAGTTAGCTAAGTGTATTCTATAATTCCATTAGGTTTCTACAAAATTTTTAAAGTTATTTGAGCATTTTTGGCCTAGGGGCATATTGGTAATTTTGTCATGCTTCCTAGGGGCATTTTGGTCATTTTTCAAAAATATACAAGGGTATTTTTTTGTAATTTTCATCCTAAGGGTATTCTAGTAATTTCTACTTTATGGAAAGAGTGATTTAGTCATTTCTCTTCAAATATACTTGTATCCAAACATCATCACATTTCCACAAGTGTTTAATAAAATTTTTAGGATGTTACAATTACCATGATTTGTAATCGATTACATAAGCTGCTTCTGTAACAAGTCTTCATTGCTTTAATCGATTACCTCTCAGTTTAATCGATTATTCTATACGTTATTCAAACCCAGAAATCAGCATGAACACTTTAATCGATTAAGTGGCAATTTAATCGAATACACAAGGCTTTTTAATCTATTATTTGGCGTGTGTAATCGATTACAGTTAGTTACAAAAAGCTGTTATAAATAGGAGTGAGGCTTGACTTGAGATTTAACTAGAATACTTCGAATTTTCTGAATACACACAAGCCTTCACAAAGTTAGAAAATGATTTTTTAGGTTAACTAACTTCTTGTCCCACTCTTTATTCTTCATGGGTATTGAATGATTTCTTGGGCAAGAGTTTTCAAAGAAGAATAAGAGAGCATGTTCTGAAATTCATTTTGTTCATTCAACTCTGATTGATAAATCACATGCATTCATATTCATTAGGTCATCAGGTTGTTTCTCTCCATTCTCTTTGGTTGTAAATTTGTTTTTGCAATTTTTGTTATTTAGTGTTATTGTAAATTGTTCTTTGAAGCTTGTACTAGAGTAGTGTTCTCTAGGGAAGAACAGAGTAGTGTTCTCTGGTTCTTGTTCACTAGAAGTCTAATA
>QARZ01041067.1:113976-169309 GCA_013407115.1 Glycine latifolia
GGGGGGTATAAATAGGAATAAATTCGCTGAAGGGGTGGCAAAATATGTCAAATAATTCGCAGTGTCCCCCAGCGAATTAATAGAGACCTGCCACGTGGCAGAAGGGGTCAGAAAGCCATGTAATCTGCTACCAGGCAAAGCGAATTTGCCACATGGACACGTAATACGCAGCCATCCAAAGCGAATTTGGCAGAGAGTAATTCGCTGCTCTCTCTAGCGACTTTTGTTTGCCAATTAAATGGTGCCAACTCAGCAAATAAATTCGCTGGTATTGCCAACGAACTATGTTCCGTGGCATTATGGCAAAATTCCTTGGAGGTGTGGCAGTTTGGGTTTTTTATTTGCCAAGTGTGGCATTTTGGGCAAAGTTCCCAAACAGTATGAACAATACACAAGAACTAAGAGGGGGGTGAATTGGTTGTTCTTGACGAATTAAAATTTCTTAAACAAACAGAGTTAAAAGGATCATATCACAAAACAATCCAAGAACACTTTCAATTAGTCAAACACCAATCTTTAAAGGATGCAACCAAAATTTTGATTGTGAAAAGTTACATCAATCAATGACAATTAATAACCACAAGAAAAGATAAAGATGAAGTAGTCAATACCAAGATTTATATTGGTTCGCTTCTCAACCTAGAGAAGCTACATTCAGTTCTTCTAACCAACTAGTTAGAGTTCTACTATTAACAATCTATTTCTTACAAGCTCATACAATCACTCTCAATCACACCTAGATCAAGAACAAGAAATCTAACTCACTTAGACTCTTAGTGACCAAGACATATAGAAAATCTTTCTCTACTTTTCCCTCTAGAAACACCTATTCTAGACCAGCTTTATGAAAGACTATTGCTATAGTTATACAAAAAAAAATTCTAAAAAAAGAAATTACAAACAAGTTGTATGGAGAGAAATCACCTGATGATCCACTACAGATGTATGCAAAAGAGTACCAAACTGGAATCAAGGTTGAAAGAAAACTATCTCAGAACTTTCTCTCCAAAATCTTCTTTAGTAACTTTGTCCAAAAAGAAATCCTCTCAAGGAATCTTGAAGCTTGAGGATTTGAGGGACTAACACAGAATAGCACTTTGTATCTTTTCTCTCTTTAGAAAGATTATGAAAATCTTTGATATTTTATGGTGTATTTTGTTAAAACACTCAACATCTATTTATAGAAAATTGTTGTAACCGTCAATAATCAATTAATTCACTAATGTAATTGATTAATTCAATGATGTAATCGATTAATTCAATGATGTAATCGATTAATTTACTCATTTAATCGATTAAAGTGTTATTGAGCTTTCTAAAAAAGACTTATGAATAATGTAATCAATTAACTCGTAATGTAATCGATTATCACAAGAAGTCTTTGATTGAAAACATTGCCAAATAATCGATTACCACTATGTCGTAATTGATTATCACATGAAGTCTATTCTATGATTTTGTGTGATGTAATCGATTACCATAATCTTGTAATCGATTAAAGTGTTCTTAAATCTCAAGTAATAGATTACCACTTGCTGGTAATCGAAAAAATATTTTTCCAAAACTTAAACATGGAACACTTGGTTTTTTATGCAATCATGAAAACTTTATGTTTCAAAAAAACTTCTTCACAAAACTTATGCTTTTATGAAAACATGAATGCAAAATCATGAACGAGCTTTATGCAATGGATCATAGGAAGTCTCATCTTAGACACACACAAATTACAACTATCAATCAATTAAATTGGCATGTAAAAAGCCTAAACACTTACTGCCTAAGAGACTCAGCTTCTTGATCCTCTTGAGTTCCCCCTGACTCTAACAAGAAAAGTTGTTGGATGCAAATGGATATTCAAGAAGAAACCTGGGTTGTTAAGCACTGAAGTCATCAAGTATAAAAGCACATTTTGTAGCTAAAGACTACAATGAGGTTTTCTCTCTAGCCTTCAGACACACGTCCATTTGTGTTTTACAAGCTCTTGTTGCAATATGAACATAAAGCTAAAGCAACTTGATGGGAAGACAACTTTTCTCCATGGAAAGTTAGAGTTATAAATTTTGATGAAACAACTAAAAGGTTTTGATTGGGAAGGAAAGGAAGATTATGTCTGTAGGTTGAAAAGGTCTTTTTATGGACTAAAGAAATCTTTAAGACAATGGTACAAGAAATTCAATCAGTTTATCATCTCTCATGGGTACAACAAAAATCCATATGATTCATGTGTATATCATTGTAAGGTGGATGATGGTGCATACATCTATCTGTTTCTCTATGTGGATGACATGCTCATAGCATCTTGGGAGAAGTCTGAAATTCAGAACTGAAATCACTACTTAGCAGTGAATTTGAGATGAAAGATATGGAACAATTGAAAAGATTTTGGGCATGAAAATCAGGAGGGATCGTGCTCAGAATAAGCTTTCTTATGTCATAAGGAATACATTTAGAAAGTGTTGAATCACTTTGGGATGAAAACAAAAACACCAATATGTAGTCCTTTGACATTGTCCATTTGTTTCTTTGAACTCGATATTACTCAATCAAAATCAAAAAAAGGAATACATGTCTTGTGTTTCTTATGATAGTGCAATTGGAAGTCTAATGTATGCAATGGTATGCAAGACTAAATCTAGCACAAGTTGATAATGAAGTGGGTAGGTATATGGGTAAACTTAGGAAGGAACATTGGAAAAAAGTTAAACAAATAGTTAGGCACCTTCAGGGTACAACTGATATTGGACTCATCTACCCGGGTGACATTTCTCGTGCACTTGTTGGCTATTCAGATTTTGACTATGCTACAAATTTGGATGTAAGACGATTTGTGACATGTTATGCTTTCCTAATTGGCTATTCCATTGTTAGTTGGAAAGCTACACTTCATCCTTCAATTGCTCTATCAACAACAGAGATAGAATGTATGGCTATGGCAAAAGTAGTGAAAGAAAGAATCTGGTTAAAAGGTCTTATCAGAAATCTTAGGTGTCCATAGGATAAAGTTATCATTTTCTATGGCAGTATGAGTGTAACGACCCGGATTATAAGTTACTAATCTGGATGCTTGATGTGTGTAATTAGTGATTAAATTTTGTGTGCCATGTGTGTTATGTTGCTTAATTACTTGTTTTATTTTGATAACTGTTGGTTGTTTTTGTTCTGCCTTGGCATGCGTGTTTTATGATGGATGTACTAAGTCAACTTTGATTGGCTGTGGTTGCCGCCTGAACATGCAAGGTGGACATGTCCTATCAGCTGAGTACTTAAGAGAAGGAGTGTGCAGTGAAAGCTTATTCATCTCTCTTCTCTTTGCGTTTTCCTCTTGCTTTTCTCCGTCCTCTCTGAAACTCTCACCCATAACTCTCTTTTCCTCTCCCTTAACCTTTCTGTGTTGCTTTCCACCCACGAGAGTCACTATAGCTGCTGCGGAACTCCCAACGCTGAGAAGAACCTCGTGGTCGGAGTTGGAGCTTAGGACAAACACACCGTAAAGCTTGTGAACGAACTCCTGATTAGGTAAGGAGAGTTTCGTGTTTCTTAACAGCCTTAGGTACCACGGTTTGGGGGCCAGGGAGTCCAACCGTGATGATAGCTGCATGTCCCTGGTGTGTGTGATGTTCTTCCCAGAAAGGCTATGTCCTTTATGAAGGGAATGTGGTATGCCATTAAGTCTGTTGTATGTTGTTTTGTGTGGATGCATGGTGTTCTGGTGGGGGAGTAGATGTTTTGAGAACTCCTTGCGCATGTGTGTGAAGTTGGCATTTTGATTCCGGAAAGCTTCTAAGGCACTTGCGAAAGTGTTCGTGATGGTGATGAGTACCGGGATGGGTTGGCCGTATTGCACATAGACATCAGCCTTGTATTTTTGATGTTGGCTACTGGGATGGGTAGGCTGAGTTGAGTGGGTTACGTAGCATGCATGCACGCATGTAGAACGTAATTTAGTCCTTGTTGGTGGACTTCTGTAGACCGGGTCACCTACTCGAGGTTGTTCCCTTAAGAGTTGTTAAGACTCGCTTTCCTTTCTATAGGGCACCGGGTTACCTACCTGGGCAACACGTTAGAGTTGTTGAGCTCAAGTTACCTCAAGAGAAAGAGCTACCGGGTTGCTAACTCGGGTGAGCACGTTCTTCTCGAGAAAAGAGTCATCGGGTTCCCCTACTCGGTTGAGATTGCCATGTCGTCCCTAGAAGCTCATCCTTCTCTTTCCTTAGAGAGACCGGGTTCCCCACCCCTAGGACAGGAGGTTCCCTTTAGAACTGTCGGGTTCCTTACTCGACAGAGTTTGCATGCTCTTGGGAAATGAGCTACTGGGTTCCCTTACACCCTTGTGTGGGTTGGTGAAATACAAACCCGAGTTATTATAAACCTCGACTGAATTCCTCTAACCTCGCTCGTTTTGCTACCCTTGCCTCCTCTTACCCAAACTTTACTTCTCTGACTGACCCCTACCGACCTTGTCCGCGTTATACCGACCTTGGCTGACCTTGTCCGCCTTCGTCTGACCTTGTTCAGATTCTTACCTCAAGATATTATGTTTAAGTGCTAACCCGGACACCTTGTACTTCACACCGGTCTGCTTGTTTGTATATGTTTGTGAGTGACGTATGTGATTGCGTTGGTAGCTTTTGAACTCGGCCTATGTGATGGCTTGAGATGATGAACGTGTTCGGATATACATAGATACCCACGGGGGTGTATAGCGTTATCCTACCCAGGAAGAGTTCATTCCTGGCGGGTCATACATTGATGGTGCCGTGGTGATATTCTATATATAGCAGTGAGATGCCAGGACTAGGTGGTGGTAAACCTTGCAAGGACCACGGTCAGTGCATTGTCGGGTCCATGTGTGGGCGGTAAACCATGAGATGTCAGGACTGGGTGGTGGTAAACCTTGCGAGGGCCACGGTCAGTGCATCATTGGGCCCTTGTGTGGACAGAATGTATGCACATGGGAGGGTATGGAGATCCCAGCCAGGATGAGTTATCCCTACACCGGGCCATACAATGATGGTGCCCATGAGAGACATATTACATTTGCATGGCGGAAATGGGGTTGATGACTGGCTTTAGGGTACGGAGGTACTGGGGGGCCACGTCTATTGGGAACTCCTTCTGACACCCATTGGCTGATCACCATGGGGGGGGTGATTCCTGTGCACGAGAGAGTGACCCTGACATGCTACTGCATCATCTAACCACTGGGATGGCCTATTTCTGGGATGGTACCACATTGCATAATGAGAATCGAGTCAGGAGCATGCATCATGCTAGATTTTGTGAGTTGATTTATGATATGGTTGTGGATGATCGTATTTGTTGGTATATGATGAATGCTTGGAATGTTGTATTGATATGTTAATAATCGTGTTGTTTCTTGACCAGGTTGTACTTATTTCCTGTTGTACTTGTTATTTAATATGATGAACTCACCCTTGTTTTGTTGTACCTTGTGATTTGGTACCTGAGCAGATGGGCAGCAGTAGGTGCTTTTGGGGAGAAGACCGGGTTGTTTAGAGCCGTCGTGTTTTGGCGGGATGTCAATGGACATGATCCCGAACAGGAGTTGCATTTTACTAGATGCACCCCTGGATTTAATGGATGCACTTCTTGTTTTGCTCATTACACCCCTGATTTCTATTTTCCTTTTCTTCCTTTTCATTTGTAAAACACTTGATGTGTATTCTTTTCGAGACATAATCTTTGTACTTATAATCAAATTATGTTTTATA
Organism: Glycine latifolia; assembly: GCA_013407115.1. Classification (NCBI taxonomy): domain Eukaryota; kingdom Viridiplantae; phylum Streptophyta; class Magnoliopsida; order Fabales; family Fabaceae; genus Glycine; species Glycine latifolia. The sequence goes on from QARZ01041067.1 coordinate 119,709, forward strand.
TGCACCTTGATCTACGTGTATATTCTATTATGATAGCCATTATATGCTCGCAAAAATTTACTATCATTTTCACAAGTAACCAAAAGGGTGTTCTTTTTATTAAAATGAGTTTATGCCATGATTGTGAGTTAGTGATACAGTAGCGACGTGGCGGGTCATTACATTAATGGTATCAGAGCAGGTCGGACCTTCCGGCCAGTGAGTTGTGAGCTTGCTATGTTTCTCTGTGCATGATTGTGTTGGTTGCTGGGTGTTTGATTGTTGAAGTGACTAGATGTTCTGTGCTGGGTGATGTTGTTGGTGTTTGAGTTTTATGTAGGATGTTGTTTTTAGTAGTCATGACATATTTGTATTCCTCAAGTCTGCTATACCATAAGTTTCTATGCATTATTATGAGCTATCAGACTGGCCATCTGTATAACCCAGGATGATGCAGGGAGACATTATGGCAACCAGTCCGGGATACAAACCATAAAGAGTCTGTATAGTATGATTGGTGACTGTTTGTATTCCTTCCAGGTCCTCACTTCTTCTTATGTGCAGAAAGTGATGGCTGATAGGAATGATCAAGCGATAGCTAATGCTCTCCAGGCCTTAGCCCAGGCATTGGGGAATCAGAAAAGTGAAAATGGTGTCTCTTTCCCTCTTGACCAACTCATGAAGAAGAGGAAAAATGAACAACTTTGGTGAGTTTTGGAGTTTAAAAATGAACTTATAGAAGAATCTTAGAGTATGGTCCATTGGATTAAGGTGTTGGCTTATCTTCATGATAAGTGCCATATCTTAGTAAAATTAGGGTTACATTGAAGGCACTTATCTTTCATTTTTACTAAGAATATCTATAAAAACTTGCCCTAAACTAGTTAGTTTGTATTTAGTGCTTAGGATAAATGTTGTGTTCATATTCTTGAATATTTATCCAATCCTTTCTTGCTTTTTGATAGGTTAAAGGATTTCCGAAGCTTCCGAACACATAAAGCAAGCAAAAATGAATCATAAAGCAGACATGGGAGATGCAACAAGCAAAACAGGCCCAAAATCCATCAAGGCCCAAAGCATTCTTTAGGGTAACACGTTTAACTCGCCCAGGCGAGTGAAACATGCACAAACTGGTCGCCTAGGCGAGTGACTTCTGCAAGTGGTCCTTCAAGTGGGTTTTAAGCTCGCCCAGGCGAGCAAACACAGGCAAAAACACTCGCCTGGGCGAGTGAACTCGAGCAGCCAGCCCCCTATAAATAGCCATGCACCCCCAAGGAAGAACTTCACTTCTTGCAATCCATTTCTTCTCCTCCCTTGCTTCTAAGCTTGTTCTTAAGCCTTAGGCTCTTCAAATTTTGTTAGTAGGTAGCTTAAGATAGTGAGAGAGGTGAGGATTAGTGTGGAAACTCTGCCAAAAAGAAGCGGTGATGAGTCCTTTTATCTATTCTTCTAAGGAGGTTCTCTTCATGCTTGGCTAGTTTCTCTCAAAGGATTGGATATAATCTTCTTACCCTTAAGTATCTCTTTTAATATTTATTTATGCATAAGTTTTTTCTATTTATTATTGGTAAATTTATTTCGTACTTAATGCTTGATTCTACTTGATCAATAGTTTCATGAAATAAGGTTCTAAGTTTAACTGGAAAGTACTCTTAAAATTTGAACTGAATAATTTTACTCTTTACGTTACGTTGCTAGGAATAGAGCATAACGTTTAGATTGCAAATAGCATGCAAATATGATTGTAATGCTGGGGTATTTATTTCATATGCAAGGAATCAATATTTGATAAATATTCTTAGGATTCTCAAATACAAGGGATCGATTTGGGGTGATTTTATGTGTGCATCAATAATAAAAGAAAATAAATTATGCATGGTAATATTAATTGAATACTAAGGGTATGAACGATGAAATCCAATCCTACGCTTTTCTTGAATTAATTAAATTTGTCTTATTAGTTTCCGTAATCTTCAGTAATTTTCCGTAATTATTCGTAATCTTCCGCACTAAATTTATTATTTTCGCTTCTTCTTTAAATTTCATAATTTCTGTTAATCCACAACTACATGAAATTTTGTTCACACTCATTGTACATAACTATTAAACTGTTAAAGTTTTACTTGAATTAACTGAGTAAATCAAGTCCATGTGGAGACGAACTTCTATAAATTTTGTAACTTACAACGATAATTGGTACGCTTGCCAATAGTCTAACACTTCATCACTTAATTTTGGCTCATGATGACCCTTGCTTAGCCATGGAAAAATTGTATATCACTACCAAATGTGGTGTGCTTCACTTTTGAATTTTTATGTAAAAAGGCTAAAGTAGAGTTTTTCCAAAAATAGGTGTTCTTGCTTTTCACCAAAACTAATAAATTCTATCCTAAATGTCTTGATTATTGTGCTGGTCTCTCTAGGATTACATGTAATCAGAGTGAATCTACACATAGATTACTTTCACGTAGATTTAAATTACATTGCCACTCAGTGTACAATGCAATTTTGTTATAGATAGAATTTTTGTTCAAGCAATTTTCATATCTTTGCCAAGCTAGCCTAAACAAATTATTTATATTAAATATAAATATTATATATATATATATATATAGCATGAAAATCAATAATTAAAAGCATATAATCACTGCAATCAAATACGCAAAAACACAAAAGACACAACACAGAGTTTCTACTATTAGCTTGAGTTATATTTTTTTGGTCAGGGTGTTACAAAATCTATTCAGCTAGTTGTAAGATGATTTTGTTAACAAGTTCTATTTGTAACCATTTTTTGTTATTTATGTTTCAGTTTGTTACACTCTTAATAAGGGAGTTAGTTAGTTAAAAGGGTTAAGCATGACAAGAGTGTTAAAATCCACACTTTGTAATTTCATTGTTTCGATCTTCAATAACAACAATAATTTTATTTATGTGTTACAATTAGCTGTTTTCTTCTTCCCTGATCTAAATTTGTCTTTCTTAGTCTTAAACCTAACAAATTATTTTTGCATGGCCCCTTATATAACACATCTCACTCTATCAAGAGACCCATAGACATAACTCTTGTTATGTAGAAATGACGAATCCTACCTGCATCACTCACATCCCTCAACATGATTCATTGTATGTCCAAATATTAATTTTATGATCATCCTCAACTGTCAAAAAAAATTTATAATCACTCTTTTACCAATGATGTTTGTTAGAATGAAAACCTACAGCTTCTACCTATAGGAATCATAGTGACTATAAGTCGAATATCACCTCATTGTTACACTTATGACACTTACATAAATATTATGAAATATTCTCAGAGTGAGTTTATCTATTATAAATATTACTTCTAATATTTATAATATTCGATTAGGTATTAATAATAAATTGTCATCCTCAACGGAAGTATAGTGCACATACACTACTACAAAACAGGCTTTCTACTACGGCATTTTAAAGACGGTTCCAGCAAACCCGTCGTCGAAATGCGCGTGGTGGCATTTTCGTAATAAATGGGAACTTTTCAAAGTCGATTCTTTAATAACCGTAGTTGAATAAGCTAATCAAAGTCGGGTTAGAAGCAAACCGTAGTGGTTATCAAGCTAAACGTAGACGGTCCACTAAAACCGTAGTCGAATAGAACAAAATGACGTCGTTTTAGATCTTGGACCAGGTTTTGCAATTTCAACCCCTTCAACCCAGCCATTACCTCCTGCCATACCTCGTGCAACAGCCCTAGCCTCCATTACACTACAAAAAAACCCTATTCTCACGGCCATTTTCCCACCTTCACTTCCGTCGGAGAATCTTAAGATTTGTTGGTTCCCCCTTACGAAATCGTACTGGCGTTCTCACATCGTGCTCACTGATGAACTGTGCAACTCCGGTGTCTTCGCGGTCCAGGCTCTGTCACGGCAACGACTTCCTCCATCACAGGTATGTGTTACCCTTTTTCACTCAAACTCGTCCTCGTTGAGTTATGCCCCAGGAACCTGGCTTCCATTGTTTGTTATTGGTGGTTCTGTGTTTAGTTACTAAGCTTAGTTGTAAATGGTTAGCTGTGCAAGAGGGTATCTCTCTCCTTGCACAACAATTTTTCATTCCTTTCTCACTCTCTTCACTTCGTGCTCGACTAAAGCGTTCCCTTCGCATTTGCATTCACATTCTAGGGTTCACTCCTCACATTCTCTCATGCTCAGTGTCTCGCATTCTGGAGTTCAGTCCTTGCATTCTTTCCGCACTCTCACATACAAAATCGCATCCATTCAAGGTAATTTTTAAATCCTATTTTGCGATTCTCCAATATTTTTCCCACTTTGTTTTTTCTTCATTTATTGGATTTTAGTTCATATTTTTTGTTACTCTGCTTCTATGAAAGGTTGTTCTCCCGCTGAGTGTATCGTGAAGCTTCAAGATTGGTAAAAGGTAAGAGAACTCAGGTTGTGAATTGAAGTTTATCTCAGAAATGAAAAATGTAACTACTGAGATATGTGAATTGGACGTCCTATAAAGCTATAACGTGTGCAAGTTGGCAATTTTAATCATTCATGTATATTACTTTTACAAAATCTCACCGACAAAAAAATTGATTTGTAGAGTTATGTTGTTGGAACTCAAAATTCATGAAACCTGCTTGCAGAGGTTCTTCCCCTTAGGGAACTTTATCAACCTTCAATTGTGCTCATTGTGGTTTCTTTGTTAATTTGTAATGCCATCATCATCCCATTATTTGGGGTTGCCATTCTTCTTCTGTGCAATGCAATCTTTGTCATGATAATGCAGGGCTTCATTACAAACAATGAGAGAGCTTTAGTGGAGCTATTTGGGGATAAGGAGAATAATCGTAAAGCTATTGCATGTTTAAACGTGATGGCTATTTGGTTGCTTTGCTTTGTCTCTGGTTTTCTGTGTCTGATTTGTAGGACTTGATGAGGGTTGTGCCTTTTCTTTTTGTTTCTTTTAGTTTTTAATTTCTTTTTTGCTTTCTCTTTGAAGTTTAATTTCTTTTTTTGTTTTTATGTTCTTTGTTTTTTTTGAAGAATTGTTATTAGAAAGTAGCTTCAGCTTGTAGATCGCTTTATTTCAAAATTTTAGCTTGATGGTTCAAGATCATACATAGTGAATCTTCTCTAGTTATATATTTCTCATCATGGTTCAATTTCAGTTTATGGTTTAGTTTAATGATTAGTCATATTTATATTAATAATCTAAAACACTCCTTTTTTATTTATTCAAAATCTAATCTGTGGTATATGGTTTTTCTATATTATAATATTATGATTATAATTTCCTTTCCCTCTTAAGGTTTTAGAAGTGTGATTATTAAAAAAAAAAGGTATATATAGTTACAACCTTTCTCATGTTCGTCGTTTCTGGAGTTGCCACCGATAACAGAGTGGTAATCTTTCTTGTTCTTGTTCAAAAGAAAAAAACTTGCTAGTTTGGTGATTGTTTGGCCTTAATTTCTGTCTAACATTTTGAATTTTGCAAACAGGAGTTGGCATATCTTCTTGCCAAACACTTTAGGCTTTCCACATAAAAAAATGCCACTTAAATTGAATAACTACAAACATATTTGTTAAGTTTCAAATCACTTGGAATAAATGCTAGAAGATTATGTACATATCAAGACACATGCAATATGTATCAAAATCTATATTTGAATATTCTTCAACCCTATATTTGATTGGTTTTGTTGATTCAAATTCATTTCATTCCAAAATCCTGCAGATTGGTGAGTTGGCAGGGCTTGCAGTTGGGTCTACGGTGCTTCTAAATGTGATGTTTGCTGGGTATTAACCTATCTCAAAACCCAATTGATTATACAATATACACTAAATTAAAATTAAATGTTGCATAACTTGGGAAACTTGGAACTCAGTTTTGATAAAAAAAGGCTTAATAACTTGGTACATGATTTGATTCTGTGAATTATATTAGTTACTAACTTACTGGTAGCTCTTGAGTGAATAGATTAAAAACCTGTGTATACTTTGCTGCATAAGACAAGCCTTGTGTTTATTTTTTGCTGCATGGCTAGATCTTCTATACATCCTATATCTTCATTGCCCTGTATGTATTAAACTTTAGAATTAGAGAGGATTGGTGGTCATGTATGATATGTATATGGAGACATGTAAGACATTTCCTTTGTTTTATTAATTAATTAATTTATTTATTTTAAGAGAGTTTAGTTTTTTAATGAGAGGCATGCTTTATATCCAAATTATATAAGCATGAAACTTTCATGAGTAAGCCAATGGTGCTGGACTTTGAGTCAAACCATGTTGACTATTGTATCTAATATCTCTTTAAATTACTTCTCCACCTAGTTATTTTGATTTTAAATGTTCTATGTTTTCTTATATTGCATTTTTCTAGTTCAATGTACTATTATGCATTTCCATTACCTCTGGTTCAACTGCTTGTAACCCTTATGCAGTAGTACCTACAACTCTATATATATTATTTAACATAAAGCTACTGCAATTTATGTTTATCTTAGATTAGAGTGTATATGATGATGATGGTGATATGTTGCTGACTTGTTAAATTTGATTGATTTGACTTATCACAGAATCCATATGTCCTTTGTCGATTATTTAAGAAACAAGATGAGAGTCTTGAAGCTTCAAACGGTGATGATGTGGAGGGGACTGCTTCAACTCCTATGACTGCCAATTACTCTCCAGACGAAATACAATCTGATTCAGCTCTGATTCCAGCATCTTCCTCACAGGTTACTGTCAATTGTCCAGGGGCACTTCAAGTTACTCTATTGTGTCAGTGTGCACTATATTTTTCACACTGTTACTTATAGTTATAGTTAGGTAGTTAGCCTTAGCATTTAGCAAGTTCCATTTTCTTCAACTTCAATCCCTTTCATTTGAATTACAATTTTCTCATAAATGAATTACAATTTTCTCATAAATTAAAATTAACTTGTTCACCTCAATCTTTATTTTTTGGAAGTTCTTTCATTTAAATTATTTATCTGCTGAACAATTCATTTTCCTTTAGTTCAATCAGTGTGTATTCTATATATCATGAAGAGGTCTACGATCTTGCCATCTTGGGAGTGAAATTTTATTGAAACACCACCTCAGCTGCCCAGACATAGGAAGCTATGCATGATATACATCAAAGAATTAAACACTGTGTACTCTCAAGATCTGCATGAGTTAAAATATGTCTTAGTCTTATCATTCCTGAAAAGGGACAAATTATGCATGCCAATAAGGTCTATGCTACATTCCTAAAATTGCTAAAAGTCATAAATTCCATAGTGCTTATGAAAATAACAATTGTAGTTGCAGCTATACATAATCTCTCATTCTACTCATTTTTGCAGGCAAATAAGTAGGGTTGAGGAGTTGAGAATTATCCACAAACTTTTTTACATATGGTCATAAAAGGCCACTGATAAGGAAGTTAAGTTTGGAATGTGGTTGCTGGATTATGAAAATGGTTTACTACAATTAAATTTTTGCTATAATTAAATTAGTTTACTCTTTCTTTGATTCTTGTGTGTAAAAGTATGAAAATATTTCTGGAGTGACCAGGATAATGTGCACTTTCAGGATGGAAAATCTGAATCAGAAACTACTTAGCAGCCATGCAAAAATTATGGTACAATGATCTCCATTGCAGGGGCATTGATCATCACTTTATATAAAGGAATGCCACTGACTGGCAGTTCCTTGAGAAGTATTTGTTTACTTTAAAGGTTTCAAGAACAATATACTCCTAAACACACAAAAAAGAGATATATAAGATTTACTATTTTTAGTTCTTTATTTTTTAAATTTATGTTTTTAACTCTTTTTTATATCTGGATTTAGTTTGAACTTGTTTTTTTTTTTACTTACTTTTATTTCTTAACTTCCCCCCTACTTTTAGTCAAGACAAAAATAATAGTTAAGAAATTAAAAATAGAAATTTTTAAAAAACAAGATTAAAAAGACAGTTTAATTAGCTTTTATATATTTTTCTATTTCTGTCCCTTTGTTGATTTTCTATTTCTTTTTCTACTTTGTAGGATGGAATGTTGAAGCACAGAGGTACATATGAAATAATATCTCCTGAAGATATTGGTACTTGCCAAGCTAAGGTATATGCCATTCGTTTTTCTCTCAACTCTTGTGTCCCCTGTTGTGAATGCAACTATATAAGCTACGACTGCATGTGTATCCTCTATTTCCATTTCCATGTCTTGCTTACAAACTTGACCATATAATTTCACTTTTCTTTTATTACTTTTTGTCTACTTTATCCCCTAGATAATGCAGCAGGTAATATATATAAAGTGTATTTTTTTACTGACCGAATAAAAATAATTATTTACTGGACCTCTTACTGATGCTGCCAATATTTCAGTGATTTAAAATGTCAAACTTCCCCTTTAATTTTCCTTTTCAGTCCTATAGGTGTGCAGGTTGGTTACCAAAGGATGAGAATGCTTATCCAAAATGTTTTCAATGATGCTATAAGACTGAAAAGGGGCTTGCATGCATTGAAGGTGCAACTAATCCTATGGAGTGTGGTAGGACACCTGTGTTTCTTTGTTCACAGTTTTTTATGATTGATTGATTGGGGTATATGCACACTTACTATGCTGCTAGTGGTTATTACTACTTCAGTGTTTAAGCAATTTTCTTTCAATTGATTTAATCCTATATTTTGATAAAAAAATCATATTATGAATTTTAAAAGAAAATAATATATTTCATAAATCATTAGTGTTTTAGATAGGCTGTGCCTCTAACATACAATGCTCAATAGTCAATTTATTTGGTCCAAATATTGAAACAGCCAACGGGTAAGACATAATAATTAGAAACATCCAATTTTGGATAAGTCTGATAGCATAAGGTCAATGGCTAAGACATAATAATTAGAAACAGCCAATTTTGTCAGAGAAATTAGATGGAAAAATGATAAAATATTGTAGAGTAAATTCACTTATGGATAAACACTGCCAATTTGTTCAAACCACTTTGAAATTCCCAAAACTTCACAAAACAAATAGTTAAAAAGAAAATCAGTTATATTTGTAATCAATTTCAAGAAAGAGATATCTATGATTTTGTTTTAATTTTTCTTTTATTCTTTTGCTTCCATCATAATCTCTATAATTATAAAATCCTACATAAAATTAATGTTGCTTACCGTTGTACCATTTCTTCTTCTTCTGCAAGCCAGGGGCCTATATTGAAGCTCATTTTTCTTTTATTTTCATTATATCAATACTCAAATGATGTGTTCTGGAAATTATATGTTCTACTATTTTTTTACACTAAAATCACTGCACACAAAAATCATGCCTTTTAATATACTTAACATGTTGTAATAAACTTATAATGAAAAAGATATTTATCTTGTGGAATTGTCGTGCATGTTTATGTAGAAGTTTTTATTTACATAATATGGGGTACATGTGACCTAAATAAGGTTATATAGTAACTAACTTAGTCCTGATTATTCGATGACAATAAATACTTGTGAAAAATAGTTAACTATCACTCTAATGCTTATATTCTTATGCCAAACTTCTAATTGCAGTGTTCTTAATGAATATTATTTCAATTTAATGGTTTAATGGAAGAAGTACATTGGAAATATTCCAGCAGCCAAGCAAAGGTCTTAGGAACATATCAATTGCAAGAGCATTTGTTATGATACTGTACAAGGGCCCACACATCTTTAAGAGACATTGGTCGTTTTAAATGTTACATATATCAGGTTGGGTTAATTACTTCCTACTCTATTTTAAATATCTTTAAAATAAGTCATTCTTTTCTTTCTACATTTGGAGTTTTTTCTTGCAATAAATTTACCATATGTGATTTTAATTTAATTTTTAACCCAATAATTTGTTGAATCTAATCATAATTAGTTTATTGATTTTAATTATATATTAATTTATATATATATATATGGAAAAAAACAACACATTACAAAGATGGTTGGTACCTAGCCCGTCTTTGATTATTGTATTTCTACTACGGTTTTGGATGCCCACCGTTGTAGATTAGTTAATCAAAGACGGTTCCTATTACAGAACCGTAGTAGAATAGGTGATTTTTTTTTTTTTTTTGAAAAACACTTAATCAAAGACGGTTCCTATTACAGAAACGTAGTACAATAGACATTTTTTTTTTTTTTTGAAAAACGCTTAATCAAAGACGGTTCCTATTACAGAACCGTAGTGGATATAGACGATTTTTTTTTTTGAAAAATGCTTAATCAAAGATGGTTCATTCAAAGCAACCGTAGTGGATTAGACACTAATCAAAGTCAGTTAGCCTGCAGAACCGTAGTAGAATAGGTGATTTTTTTTTTTTTTGAAAATCGATTAATCAAAGACGATTCATTCAATGCAACCATAGTGGAAATAAGCTTTTCAAAGTCGGTCTCTTGACCGTAGTGAAAATATGCACTTTTCAACGACGTCTATATCTACTACGGTCGTACGACCGTCGTTGTAATGCGTCCAGAACCGTAGTAGAAAGCCTGTGTTATAGTAGTGATAGTTACGGGAACGAGCCATAGATATGGTGGTTCCATTTCATTTCAATGTTATTTTTCACATTGGTTGGGAAGATTGGTCAAACACTCGATAACAAGTGTTACTTGTGTCACCGAACCCTTAGAAATTTGGTACATAAAACTACTTTCACGCCACAGACACTCTATACATTTAATGTTAAAATAAACTTGAATATAATATAATATACTTAATACTAAAGGTAGAGGAAAGATGGCACGCACACTCAAACTCATGGGAGCCCCACGTACTGGTACACTCCCTAATTTTGCTCTTATAAAAATTCAGGAATAGAAAGAACAGGACAAACAAACTTATGTAAAGATTCGCTCCCACAATCAAAAAAAGCTACCAACAATTTTTCTCAGTTGCCAATAGCCATCATGATCTCCCTATAGACTTTGCTGCTGTTTGTGTGCAATAGCCAATTGCCAAGTGTCTTCCTAAAGATGGCCTTGGAGGCAACAAACAAAAACCAAGACGATACTGTCGTTTCAGTTGAAGTGAAGAGAAAAAACAGTTACTCATTTTCTTTTCATCTGTTAGGAGTAGGAAAGGATAGCAAATTTATCTGTTTTTGTTGTTTGTGTTTATTTGTTAAATAGAAGCTTCACAAATGGTTCTATTGATCTCCCACATTTGAGAATTATTGTAAATTGAAAGTTTGATATACAATTAAAATTAAGGGAAGGAACAATTTGTTTGATTCGAAGTAAAAAATTAGATGGTTGGGTTTTTAGGTCAACGTCAATTGTTCAATTAATTATTGGATTGGCTTCATGTACAGCTAGTTGGTTCAGAACAGAGGAACCCATTGCACATGACTATGTTCATATTGCAATCACAGCAGTCACATTTGCACCAAGAAACCTGTATCTTGTGGAAGGAAAAGCACAAAACCCATGCTGTATAATGGCCCACAAACAGCAGACAGAAATATATAGGAAAAACAAAAAGTTATTGAAACCCAATATTTAGACCTAATTTTTCACACCAATTAACATTTTTTTTTTAAAATCTTCTTTATCTTTGCTAAATTTAAGACTCAAAACAATTTAGTCTTGTTTGAATAAATTTATTAATAAATATTTTTAAGACAAAAAAATATAAAAAATGAAGTAAATTGGACTTTTTATAATTAAATATAAATTTATATATTCCAAATTTTGTAAAACTCTTTTATTTATCTTCGAAATTTGAAATTAAAAGATAAGTTTATCTTACAAAAGAAGATTAACTATTTTTATTTTTTCTTTATCTTATAAAAGAAGATTAACTATTTTTATTTTTCTTTTTTCTTTTATACATACTTATTAAAAAATTTATCTTAACCATTTCCATCGATGGTCCATATTACTGACAATTGACCAAGTTTTACATTTATGCCGGGCACAATCATTTTTTATCCAAACTTTAGGAAATGTAAAAAAATTACAACAAATTATCACATAGGTATATAGAGTTGCATGGAGAAAATGTAATGTTTTTAAAACACTAACAACACCTACTTATCAAGAGAGAAAAAATAAAAAAGCACACAACTCTGGTCTCTTTCCATTTTTTCACAAATTATTTGTATATATTCACATTTCAGGATACGACCACAAATTCAAACAGAGAGCAAGTCTTTGTTGACTCAACTGTTGCTTACAAATTAAAAAAAAAAAAGAAAAAAGAAAAGAAAGAAGTTGCTTAGGAATGGAGACAAGAAGAGAAATTGCCAAGAAAACTATCCTATACTGACAAAGTCATTTTCACAGTTCACAAGAGGATCCACCCTGTATTCAATCAGCACAATAGAAGACTAGAGATCAAGCTATTCCTGCATCAATCGAACTTTGTTGTTGTCACCACCAATATTTCCCTTTGTTTCTATCCCCTTTTACAAATTTTACTAATGAGGAAAAATACTTTTGAAAAAGAAGAACAAGAGGGAAATTAAGGCATAATCAGTCATCACATAATTAACATATTCACAGAAAAAAGAAATCAGTATGAGTAAGTCATTCTTTGGGCCACACGATCCCTGAGAATTCCATTATAGAGGGCTACCCTATTAGCTGGCATTCCTCTAACATCACTCTTGCCATCACAATTATTCTGAGCCTTAGAATCGGATTTTGAACACCAACAGTTTATATTAACACGTTGCTGCCTCCTGAACTCTTTTCCATCCGCACATGAATCCACCACATCATCCGCAAAGTGCACCCTCTTCTTCTTCTCCCTCTTGTTCCGAACTGCAACAAAAAAAAAACATTAAGTTTAGTGACCAACCAATTTTTATGTAATTTTTAAAATTGTCAGTAAAATTTTACGGACGCTAATATTAGTGACAAAATTTATTTTCGTATTTCGTCACTAAATTTTGCCACTAACAAACTATTTTCTTGTTTATGCATGTATTTTAAAATATGCAAAAGGTTTGCTAGGATCATATGAATATTGTGTGTACCTGACGATATGCAAGATCGCAGAATTGGAGTAGATGGGTCAGAAATTTCATGAACCGGGAATTGAATGGCTAGGAAAGATCGTTGGAGGCGCAGAGCAAGAACGATCACTGTGCCTGAGACGGCCATGGCGGTGGCTAACAGCACCCCTTGTGAGGTTATCATTGAAGACATGAAAGTGTAGAGAAACGAAATGATTGAAGGAAAGGAAATAAATAATAATGAATGTGATGGCTCGTGGAAAAGGGAACTTGACCGAGGAGTTTTCTTTTTGCAGGGGAGGGAATATTATAGTGCTGTTGATGATGTATGAGCAACAAAGGTGAATAATATTTTATTTGAATCAAATGGGGGATTTTCTTTTATAAAAATAAAAGCAACCCATTGGAGAATGGAGAACTGCGTTAACTTTATTTTATTTTTTGAGAAACATGAAGATGAGGAACGAGTCAATTTTCAGTTAAAGAAATGTATTTAGTTTTGGGTTGATTTTGAACTAGGAAAATGTGGGAAGCCCTTTCAATTTGACAACTTTTTATTCTTAGGCCTTCTAGAATAAAAAGGAATCTATATGTTTTATATTATTAACGGAATCTATTTTAGTTTTGGGGATTATATTATTTTTTTTAATTTTAACTAAATTTTCAAAGTTAATACACATTTAATTTCATATGATACAATTGTAAGGACTAATCTCATGAGATACTAAAATTCATTTAGGGGTTGATTTTTTTCAATATTTTTTATCCACACAAGCTACATATCGTATTTATAATCACATGTTTAAGGAATAAAATTATTTATTAACCATGTCACATTATATTATAATCCATTTAGTATACATAATTAAATACACTATGTTAATTAATAAATAATACTTCTATATTGTTACTTAAAAATTAAAATGTTATATATTTTTTAAAATTATATGATTGTTTATCATTGATTAACTTAATATATAATATTACATTTATGAAAATACCTATATCTCAGTTAATTGGTACCAATTAAACTATTTATATAATACTTTTTGTATTTTTCTATCACATCAATAATCTCATTTCACATTTTTCTATCTTCTTTTGTTATCTTTTTTATCATAAAAAAATTATAAAGAAAAATATAAAGATACAAATTCTGTAACTACCCATCCCTTCACCTTAACTTCTCTTTTCCAAAGCGTTGGTAGGCCTTTTTTGTCAGAGGGACATGTGAATGAGGATTCCTAGGAATGGTCGTATTTGGTCAATTTCATAATACATATCGTGTTAGGATTAACATTTAATGACTTGAGGGGGAGGTTACCATGTGGAAGATACTCACACTTGAGAAGGAGATTCTTGGAATATAAATGTAAATGTGAAGTCTCACATCGAATAAGAATGAGAAGATTGAACTATATAAGCGAGATACTCATAAACTTGAGCCTTAAGGTTTTAGATTAAAATGTGATGTCAAATTCACTTATATTGTTGTTCATGACTCATTAGTGTAAATCTCACAAATGTTTACCCCTTGGATTTTTCAACAATTGGTATTAGAGTTGGTGGTTCAATATGATGATCGACTAAGATGAATAAGATGACAGCGGCGGATCCATGCACATGGATATCTTTTATATCAAAAGTCTTCCTAGCGAGTCCATGCATGGAGGTCAAGCAGAGGGTCCCATAAGTGTTGCGGCGATTCAAGGTACTAGAGCATGTTAGCAGCAATGACTAGACGAATTGGGGCAGCCACAGTTAAGCTCTAAGGGACATCATTGGATACTCATAGATTGAAAATGACTTCCATTTGAGTGAAAGACTACCATGTGGAAGAGACTCACACTTGATGGGAAGATTGTTGGAATATAAGAGTATGAATGTGAAGTCCTACATCGAATGAGAAAATTGAACATCATATAAGTGAGGAGAAGACCCATAAACCTAAGCCTTAAGGTTTTGGGTTAAAGTGTGGTATCAAGTTCACTTATATGACTTTCTTATGGTCCATTGGTTAAACCTTCTAAGTCTTTACCCCCTTGATTGCTCAACAATTGATAGTAAAGTTGATAGTTCAACTTGGTTACCAACTCGAACAAGTATAATAGAGTTGGTAATGGATCCATGGACATGATATCCCTTGTATTGAAAGTCTTCCTGGTGAGTAAGTCCATGCATGGAGACTAGGCAACGGGTCCCGCAAGTGTTGTAGCGGTGCAAGGTACTAGAGTATGTCGACGAAAATAGTTAGGTAAGCCGAGGCAACCAAAATTAAGGTATAAGGGTCATCATTGGATACTCATGGATTGAAAATGACTTCCACTTGAGGGGGAGACTATAATGTGGAAGAGATTCACACATGAGGGGGAGATTGTTGAAATACAAATGTGAGGTGAAGTCCCACATCAGGTATGAATGAGAAGTTTGAGCACCATACAAGTGAGGATTAGACCCATAAACCTGAGCCTTAAGGTTTTGGGTTAAGATGTGATATTAGATTCCTTTATATAATTGTTCATGATTCATTGGTGTAAATCTCACTGATGTTTATCTTCAAAATGAAGAAATTAAAGAAAAATATTTATACAATATTAAAGCAATAAATAGATAAATTATTAGATAAAGAAAATATTATTTAAAAACCAAAAGATCAAACTAAAATTTTGTATTCTTTTTAAGGAAAAAAATGTTAAATAAACATTTAATAATTGAATTAGGAGGGGGATTGTAAAATGAAAAAAATGTGATAATCTTCTGCAATTGAAATTAGTCATAGGTTTATCAATTTTTTTAACTAAACATGTGTTTAATTGTTTCATTTTCCTTAAGAGTTTTCTTTTACTTTGTTATTTAAGAGTTATAGTTCTTTCTAAACAGTTTAAGAATAAAAGAAAATATATTTTTTGTAATCACTGATAAAAATATATTAACTAAAATATATGTTGAGTTTTTTTTATTTTTTTCTACTATATTTGTAATTCATGTGTTATTCACTAAACACTCGGCAAACTAGTTTGATAATTTGTCAATATGTTGTTGGTCCGAGTGGAACTGAACTCGAATTTTAAGCATAGTCTTCAGTCTTGGATTTGAATCTTATAGATAAAATAATGTGATTGGAAATTGAAACTTAATAAAGAGTGATCAGTTCCTAGCAAAGATTAGTTATTAAATGGTGGCTAGGATGAAGTAGTAACGAAACTTGGTCACCATGGCAAAGTTCTATGGATCGTTGAATATTTTTAAACTTTAGATTTAGGGTTAAAATTTTTCTTTCTTTTCCCAATTTGCCCTTTTGAAAAACCCCATTCTTTGTTGATCTCTCTTCTCCCTCAAAAGACTTCTCTTTCTTCCCACCTTCCTCCCCGATGGACCAAATCACTACAACAATGACAACATCCGCAACCATCTTTGTAGATCTAAAGGTGCAATGATCGCAACCGCCAATATCTTGACCTATGAACTTGTCCACGACAAGCACGCCTTCCTTGCCGCTTCTGCTTGCTGTCATCAGGGTATGCATCTCGCGTGATAGTGGTGGTAAGTTAACTCGATCCATGTGAACATACCATGTATGAGTTTCTCAGCGAACGAGATTTTTCTTTCACTGAAAGTGAAGGGAAATAAACAGATTTGTGTTTTTTTTTGCTAGATAAAAAAATGTTGTGTTGTATTATTGGTTTAGATTGAATCTAATTAATGATTTGAAGACTTTTTTGTGTTTCTAATTTGGGAAAGGACCAGTTTATGGTACCCAGCTCTGAGAGATGGAGAAACGTAATTGTTTCCATTGCCACTACAGTGCTTGTGGTGTTGGTTAGTGGTGGGTATTTTGGTACATTGTGGTGGTTTCATTGTTACACTTCCTTTGATGGCGCTGCTATGGTAATTATGGTGGTGTCACTGATGACATCTCTTGGTGGTGATGGCATAATGTGTTTGCTACTGGTGGGTGGGAGAGATGAAGATAAAAGGACAAGGTGAGAAAAGGAGAAAAAAATAAATAGTCTAGTTATTAGCCAAAATTGTAAATATTTTGCACCAATGTTATGGTGACTATGATGGCACTACTAAAAAATTAATTTTTTACAACGCACCTTTGACGATGGTTTTCAAAAATCTTCTTGGAAACTACCGTTCTAAGACGATTTTTAGAAAACAGTCTTAGGAGGTTATCATCTTAAAACGATTTTTACAAAACTATCTTAAAAATGAGCGAGATTTTTGAAATTAGGTTCAATTTTTTAAAAGTGTTTAAAGACAGTTTTCGAAAAACCGTCTTTGAAAATCGTTCCCATATATGTGTTTGCATGCTCTCTAATTTGCCTCACCTTTCCAATTTTGAAAATCCTCCGCAGATCTCACAAATCAGTATATATATATATATATATATATATATATAGAGAGAGAGAGAGAGAGAGAGAGAGAGAGAGAGAGAAACGCATAAACAAAGGAGCGAGGGAGGAGCAACAAAGCCACCATCTTTCCCTCTTTCTCAATGCTTCTGTTTCTAGGTTTCACTCCATTTTCTCTCTAATAGCTTTGTTTTCCTCGAAGGCAATGCTTGCAACCCGTTTTCGCCGCTAAAATGGGTTGTGTGGGGTCGAAGAAGACGGTCGCCAGAGCCAGTGGTTCTACGTTAGAGGGGTCATGTGTTGTGCCTTCAAGTTATTGGAGGTGGAGAAATAATGGGTTAGGGCGAAATGAAAACGGCATCCTCGGGGAGGTGTATGTGGTGGAGGCGCGTGAGGAATGCAGCAAAGGGAGCTTGAGAGGGGGTATAATGACCCTGTGACAAATTCGGGATCATGTTGTTATGTTATTTTATACGGAGATCGGGTTAGAGCATGAACGGGTTATCGCTTATGTAGGGGGGTGTATATATAGCACTCCTTGGGAAAAGCGCTGAGGTATGGAAGGAACCCAGATAAGGAAGGAAAGAGCGACTGGGTAGCGATCTCAGTTGAACTCGTACTTTCCTTTCTTTAAGTAACCGGGTAGAGATCTCAGATGTGT
This sequence comes from Glycine latifolia, assembly GCA_013407115.1. Classification (NCBI taxonomy): domain Eukaryota; kingdom Viridiplantae; phylum Streptophyta; class Magnoliopsida; order Fabales; family Fabaceae; genus Glycine; species Glycine latifolia. The sequence continues at coordinate 137,684 of QARZ01041067.1, forward strand.
TACCGAGTTGTTATCTCGGATGAGCTCGGAGGAGCTCGTTTTTGGTTGACTTGTAAGAGCTACCGGGTAGAGAGACCAGAAGAGCTTAGAACCCCTTTTGATAGAGTTACTGGGTTAGTGATCCCGGAAGAGGTCGGAAGGAACCTTGGATTTGTGATGTGCCAAGGTAAGAACTTGGATGAGGTCAGAGGAGGGCAGAACCTTGGACGTTATGTAGTACCGAGGACGGGCCCTAATGTTGTGCAATCGATTACATAAGCATTTGTAATCGATCAACACGAACAGTGCTTGTTAGGTATCATCTATATAAACCCAACTCGACAGTGTCAGCAGAGTTTTGAGAACCCGGGTAGTTACACGTAACATGTATATGAGGTATAACACATTGACTTGCCAAACAGTAGACCCTATCTGGCAGCCAAATATCTCTACTTATTCACTTTATACGAGTGACACGTGTTGACTCCCTGATTGTTGATTGACGCGGAAAGACCCTCATATTAAGATACAACACATGTCAACTTTCAGGCTATTTAAGATGAGCATGAGTGGGATATTTCAGTAGTAACCTAATTCCCACCGCCTCTGCTATAACATTTTCTCTCTCTTATTCCATTTTTTTTCTCCATTGTTAAGTGAGAAAAGCTTCATAGATACTCAATCCTTGAACTAAACACCTTCACATCCAATGTAGGGATTGAAGAGAATCACCATACAAACTAGTTTCCAACCTTTGTTTGTTGGAAAAAACCATCAGACAAGGAGATCAGTTCTCCAAAGGAAGTTTAAAGTTTCAACCTTTAAGAGTTAAAAGGCACTTTAAGGACATCCAAGCTTTGAGAAGTTGTCCATAAGCCTTCCTTAACGTTTTTAAGGTAAGACACATAAGTTTTACCGTTTCTTTTAAGTTTGGATTTAAGAGAAAAATGACCCATATGAGTTAGGGTTAGTTTTGGGTGATATTTCTTTGGAAAAGTAGGCTTAGGAGGTTGTTGTGATGAAGGTTCAACCTTGAAAGCTAACTTTTCTGGGTTTTGGGAATTTTGTTTTGCCTAGATAGATCTTTGTGGGGTTTACAAGCCACTGGTTGGTTGTATATGGTTGAGATCTGGAAAAGAACTGGGTTCTTTTCATGAAACAGTTGAGAACCATTCTTGATATCTTGCTTGCCTGATGTAGGGTGTGATAAAGAAGATATTGGTGGTTGTGAACACAAGGCTGAGAAAGCCGGTGCGGTGATCAGAGAAGGTAAGCTCTCTGTTCTTGGGGAGTTTGTATCCCTTGATTGTGTTCCACCACACTCCTAGGGATTTATGGTTATTGTATGATGCAGTGCGTGTATTTCAATTATGTGTTATTGCTTTTTGATTGAAACATACATGTAAATGATTTGTACTGTGATGTTTGTATTGTGGTTGAGGAAGCCCTCTGGCCAGGGAAGCGGACCATATATGAGAGTGTCAGAATCATCCCGGATGAGCTTCTTGGCAATTCATATACGTCCGAGTGCATGAGATATACATTTGTGCATGAGATGTGCACTGGTGAATGTGTATATCTGTGCACGGGTGCATAATATATACATTTGTGCATGAGACATGCACTGGTGAATGTGTATATTTATGCATGGGTACAGGTGATGTGGACGGAAAGATATACATTTGTGCATGTAATGTGCACTGGTTGGCTAAATTGTATATCTGTGCACGGGAATATATGCATCTGTGCATGTGATGTGCACTGGTTGGCTAATTTGCATATCTGTGCTGGAATGGTACGTTGGTGTGATTATGTACATGTGATTATATATAAATGCTATGTACTGCGGAAGTGAACAGGGGGAGAAGAGTCTCTAAGAACCTGGGTTTACTGAGATTGTATCTCACCCCGGTTGGGGGATTATATTTTATTGCAGGTAATAGCCAACGAGTAGGGGACGAGGTCCAGGATAAAAGACCCGAGTAAGGGTCGTTCGGTAGATTCCGATTGAAAGGCCGGGTAGGCTGCTAATCGAGGATTCTGGACAAGAGGCCGGGACAGGTTCAAGGTTTTAGAAGGCGGGTCTTGTGCGAGCCTGTAGGCTCAATTTTATTTTGTGTATATTCTGGAACCCGGTATGAGTTTGTACTATGTACAGTGTGTAACAGTACCAAGGAGCTGGGTTGTATATCAAATTCCATACATAATGTTTTGTTGGTGTTGTATGACGTCTTATTTTTTTATTGCTTTCGTTAATTACTTATTACTTTAAGTAATTGCTGCGTTTGAGACCATAAGATAATGTTAATGAACCGGATGCGTACGGGGTCGTTACAGGGGGGGGGGAATGGTTTGTGTCTTGAAGGTTATCGTGTAGGTTTGTGGAGGTTGAGCAGAATGCTGCTGGGTGGCCACCTTGGCTTACCTCTGTTGTTGGGGAAGCCATTCAAGGGTGGGTCCCACTCAAAACGAATTCTCTTGAGAGATTGGATAAGGTACCTCAGCAACCCCTATTTCCCAACTTGTTAGTTATATATCAATGCACGGACTCAATATTTAAGTTTGTAATCATGTGTTTCATTCTCTAAGTTGGTTCAAATTAATGTTATTAATTAATTAACCAATGTTATGTTTGTTGGAGAAAAATTGGGCTTGAAACTCCCAAGCAAGTCTTAGATTGAGGTCTGTGAATGAAAAAGAAAAACAATAGTAATTGGAATTTGGAAGAGGAAAACATATAGTTGGTCAGGCTGGTAAGGAAAAATGATGGTTACCAAGACATGAATGCTTGTTTAGGATCGTTTCCGGATTGCAAACTTCAAGAGTCCATGAATTGTAGGTTAAAACTCAAATAGAAAAATGAAGAAGGTTAAGGAATGACGCCACAGTCCCCAAAAGGGATGATAAGTCAGAGGAGGATTCGCCACAAAGGAAAGCTTCCTTGATAAGAATCAATTTGGTTTCAATCAAGAACCAACAAGAGGCTAAGCTCCCAATTCAAGCAAATGCTCAATTTCTATTAATCAAAAGTTACCAAAATTAGTAAAGTCTCAGTATTTATATGGCTAGGCCTTTAATAAACACCTACAAACATAGTTTTAGGCCCATTTGCAGAAAATATTAAGGTCGAACACAATATAACAGAAAATACATAGACGCACTACGCATATCCCGGACATCTCGGACAGCTCGGACAAGCTCGAACATTCCAGACATCTCGGACAAGCTCGAACATTCCAGACATCTCGGACAGCTCGAACATCTTGGATAAGCTCCTCATCTAAGCAAATTCCAGGACATCTTAGACAAGCTCGAACAGCCCGGTCAACTCGGACAAGCTCGAACATCCCAGACAGCTGGGTAATCTCAGTCAGCTTGGCTAAGCACATCCAGTCTACGCACATTTCGAACAACCCGGACAACCTCGGACAAGCTTAGACATCTTGGCTAAGCACCTCTTGTCTAAGCGCAGCCCGGACAACCCGGACAAATGCAAATATCTTGGCTAAGCACCTCTTGTCTAAGCACAACCCAAACAACCCGGACAAGCTCAGACATCTTGACTAAGCACCTCTTGTCTAAGCGTAACCCGGACAATCCGGACAAGCTATGTAACATCCTCAAAATTATATTTTGAATTTGTAATTATAATTGAATATTGGAAGTGTGATAATACTTGGATATTTTTGGTTAATGTGGAAATTACAAAAATACCCTTGGACATTTTAGAAATGACAAAAATACTCCTAAGATGAATGGTAAAATTACCAAAATGCCCTTAGGCCAGAAATGCCCAAATATCTTTAGAAATTTTGTAGAATTCAGATGAAATTATAAAATACACTTAACTGACTAAGTATCAAAATATTTTTGTAACAAAAAACCTCAAAATAAAATTTCTAGGAATTTTATACGATAGTAACTTTGAAATGTTATTCAAGAAGATTGAGGTGGCAGAAAAATATGAAAAAATGATAAATAAAATCTATGGAATTTTCTTTTAATTGTAGGATGTATAGACCTATTTAATAAAATAGTTTAGTAATTTTGATGGTCAGAAATAGTATGGACCAATCAAAATTTAGATAAAAGTAGTTTAGTGTGTAAAGTTTATACAATGCTCTGTATAGACTACTTGTGATTAATTTAAACTATCATTGAGATAAATTCTTAGGAATATCTAGAGTTCTATTATTCACAAATTATCTTTAGATAAAAGAATTCACATTAAATTTGACTTCTTTTTAAGAAAATGCCATGTGTAAAGCCTTATTTGAAACTAGATTTTTCTTCATCATCAAAAATGACAACATGTAGCATGAAAGGAAGAAAAATTGGTATTCCTCCCCTTTAGATTGATGAATCACACGAATTATAGTGTAGAAGGGAGAAGAAAGTTCTTGAATAGCCACTTGGAAAGGCAAGCCATAGGATAAATACAAGTGGAAGACACTTGTATGGCATGGATTCAAGTAACATGAAAATGAAGCAAGGATTTTTCTCCATTTGTCTAGCCACCACATGAACAAAGGAGAAACTTCATGAATTTGGACACATGTTGGGACACTTGTTAAGGCATGCCAAGTGGGTGGACACTTGGAAAGGCAACCATTATGACATAGCCAAGTGTTAGGACACTTGTATGGTATATAACTCACTTGGAATATTTTTAAGAAAAGTCATCATGAACTTAGTTAGATTTCAATGGAAGGAGAAGTAATTAAGTTAGGATTGAACTAAATGAAGATAATTTAGTTAGATTAGCACCAAATGAAGGTCATTAAGTTAGGAAGGGCAAAAATGTCCTTGAATATTAAAATATTTTCTAAACACTATATAAAAGGGGGGGGACCTTAAGTGCAAGCCATTCTCAAGACACTTCCTCTACCTCAATTTCGTGAATCTCTCCCCTTCACACCACCTTCATTTCATCTTTCCCTTTTAAAGATTAAATCAAATGAGAAAAGAAAACCCATCACCTTGAAAGAATTTTCGTAAAAACCTAGCAACCTTAGGAAGAGTTCTTGACAAGCTTAGTAGAAGGATATCAAGGCTTCATCTCTAAGAGGATTTCCCAAGGAAGGAAGGAAGGAAGGAAGCCAATTATCCATTCAATTTTCAAGACTCAAACTCACTTGAGGTAGGCTAAGCTTAAATCTCTAGTTAAGCAATGGTTTGGATTAATTTATATGCTTTAGTCGGCTGAATTATGGTTATTATTTAGGCTTAAATTTTGTGATGTTTGAAGGTTATCCTTTAATGAAAATATGTTGATTTAAGCCATAGGATAGGTGATGATTTATAAGTATAAATATTAGTGATGAATGGAAACCCATTTGATGATCTTGGAAGGTGATTTTGACGATAGTTGGGCCGTTTGTTTATATTTTTATTATGGGAATGTTTTGAATTAATTTTTAGAAGTAGAGGATGAATGGTATGTAGATAAATGGCTCAAATACTAAAGATTCAATTTTGAGGATTAAGTTGTGAGGTGATAGGTGAAAGGAGAATTAACATGCATATTAGGCTTAAATCTTTTCCTGTAAAGGTATTAAAGGGATTAGAAATTATTTATATTGTGGATTCTTAGTTAGATTATTAACATGATTTTCTGTAGTTTGAGGATATTCAATGGTCATGCCTAAGTTGGTAATTATCTTACTTGAATAAGGTATGGTAGCCTAACCATACTTATGGTACGTATGATGTCATGATAAAAATATTTTTCCATAAGATAATATGTATTTTGCTTATTGATTTGATTTTATTATGGATGGATATTAATGTGATAATAGGTGGATTCCTGTTTCCAAGTCCAGTACGAGGCTTTGGGAAACAGAATCTGATGCTACATACAGTACGATATGTAGTACCCAGGTGCAAGATACATGGCAAGAATTCATGCATGTTTGCGTAAGGCGATCGCAGCGTCTACATCCAGTACGAGGTGTAGCCACATACAATACGATATGTGGAGGCCATTTGCACCCTGGGATAGTTCATTTCATGCATTCATATAGTTTGCATATTTATGAATTTGTTGGAATATATTAATGATTTACTAACTTAATAATGAGTTCGGGATTTAGCTTTGCCTACTGAGAAATTTTATTTCTCACAAAGATTTGTTTCATGTTTTTCTTAGATGGCAACGATGGTCAGGTACCGTGATGCTTTGAAGTAGTGATGATAAATAAAGAAGCTATGTACTAGGCTGAAGTATGAAAAATTATTGTACCTGTATGATATAGACTTTTGTATCAGAGACAATGGCTATGTATAATATATTAAGTCTATATTTGTACGTTTTATGTTTTAGAATCTTTACTAATATACGCTTCTTAGAAACTTATCTTTAAATAAAAATAAAAATTAATAAAAAATGAAGTAGAAAATAAGGTCGTTACAAGCTAGGCACAACCCGACTATGCACATCCCGTCATTCCAGCTATCGCCCTTGTAGAGATAACAATTATTTATTATGCATCTCGGCTTCAGCAACCCAACACATGGTTATTATGCATCCCAAATTCAGAAACCCGGCATCCCAGCACTAGCTTGTGTAGTCGATTACAGAAACATTGTAATCTATTAACACAGATAGCACTTGCTTACCTCATAAGGAGAAAGATCAGCGACATTAAGACTAGAACTCACCTCATACTCACTTGGTAAGTCAATCTTATAGGCATTGTCATTAATCCTCTCAAGCACCTTGAAAGGTCTATCACCCCGAGGTTGAAGTTTTGATTTACATTGGAAAGGAAACCTATCCTTCCTTAGATGTAACCAAACTCAATCACCCGGTTCATATACCATAGCCTTTTTTCCCTTTGTTGTCATGTCGTGCATATTGCTCCATTTTCTTCTCAATTTGATTCTGCACCTTCTCATGGAGATCCTTAACAAAAGTGGCTCTAGAAAGCCCATCCTTGCTCAAAATAGAAGAATCATTAGGTAAAGGAATTAAATCAAGAGGAGATAAAGGATTAAAACTATAAACAACCTCAAAAGGAGAAAAAGAAGTGCTAGAATTGATTACCCTATTATAAGCAAATTCAACATGGGGTAACCATTCTTCCCAAGTTTTCAAATTACCTTTGATGACACACCTTAGGAGTTGTGAAAGTGTTTGGTTGACTACCTCGGTTTTTCCATCCATTTGAGGATGGCACATGGTGGAGAAAAAAAGCTTGGTTCCAAGTTTTACACACAAGGTTTTCCAAAAATGACTTAAAAACTTGGAATCCCTATCCGACACAATACTCCTAGGTAATCCATGAAGACACACTACTTCTTTGAAGAAAAGATCTGCCACGTAACAAGCATAATCTACCTTGTGACATGGAGGAAAACCTATCAACAACCACAAAAATAGAATCCTAGCCTCTCTTGGACCTTGGAAGGCCAAGTACAAAATCCATGGAAATATTGGTCCAAGGTGAGGTAGGAATTGGCAACGGAGTATATAAACCATGATGCATAACTTTGGACTTAGCCTTATGACACACAATACAATTAGAACAATATTTGATGACATCATGTTTCATTTTAGGCCAAAAGAAATCATGAGTTCACACAATATGTTTAAAGTCTTTTCAACCCCAAAGTGTCCCATTAACCCCCATTTATGAGCTTCACAAATCATGAGTTCACGCAAAGAACTTTGAGGCAAACACAATCTTTTAGCTTTAAACAAGTATCCGTCATGCCTAAAGAATCCTTGATGAGACCCTTTTTCACACAACTCAAACAATTTAGAGAAGTCATGGTCTTGAGCATACAAGTCTTTTATGTGATCAAACCCAAAAACATCTTGGTTTCAAGCATGGAGATTAAAGCATATCTCCTTGAAAGTGCATCGGCCATAACATTAACCTTGCCTTGCTTGTGTTTAATCACATGACGAAATTGTTCCAAGAACTCTACCCATTTGGCATGCCTCTTATTAAGCTTTCCTTGGTTTTTCAAATGCTTGAGTGACTCATGGTCACTATGAATCACAAACTCCTTAGGAAGGAGATAATGTTGCCAAGTTTGCAAAGCTCTAATAAGTTCATAAAGTTCCTTGTCATAGGTAGAATAATTCAAGATAGAACCCTTAAGTTTTTCACTAAAATAAGCAATTGGGTGACCTTCTTGTAACAAAACAGCCCCTATGCCAACATTGGATGCATCACATTCAATTTCAAAAGATTTAGAAAAATTTGGTAAGGCAAGAATAGCATATAGTCACATTTAAAAGTCTTTTTCATTGCATGAGCTACCCAAAAAGTTTCCATCAACAAAATATTTCCCTTTTTGCTCTCCTAACCTAAGGTAAGGTAAGGAATTCTTATCCTAGGTTTAGGGTTCCAACAAAATATTAAGTGTTTGGCTCAAAAGGGTTTGCAAATGGTAAATCATTATATATTGGGATAGCTTTTTGGCCAGTGGTTTAAAAAGATGTTCAAAAAGAAAGAAGGCCTAAATCATATCCATGCATCATATGTTATGACAATTAGAAATTCATGAAAAATCAATTATAAATCATATCAGTGCGGACACTCAATGTAATTTATGTGGTTGCACACACTCACTGAGGCTTAAGGTCTGTTTTCATGTTCAAATCAAATCAATGTTTCGAAAGAAGTTATTTATCAATTCCATGTAAAAATATCTTGCATTCATTTGGTATTTGAAAAGCCATTCATTTGTTTTTTTCATTGTCAAAGTTTCCAAAAAATAATTTTGTGGTGTCTGATCCAAAAAACAAATTTCAAAACATTTATATCTATTGATTCTTTTCAAAACATGTTATATCAGTTAAGCCCCAAAAAGATTTATACAACTATGTTAACAAAACAAAAAGTAATCAAATGTGTAAAAAAAAAATAGAAATTTTTGTGTGCAATACCAAAAAGAATTATAAATGCACACAACTATTTAAGCAAACATAGTAACTAAATAAACAAAGTACTGAATTTAAACTACAAAGTAGTAAAGAAATTTAAAAATAATGTCACTGACTTTTGAAGATCGTGGATGAGGAGCTCGAAGTCCTCCATTCAGATAATCAACATGATCTGCCTCGTTCTTCTTCTTCACCTGCTTTGCTACTCCCCCTAACCAATGGACCTATATCCCAGTTCTAGCAAAACAGATGATACTTTCCAAAAAGACATAAAATTCAAAAATTAAAGTTCAGATATAAAATGTAAAGACATATAAATTAAAATAACACAATTTAAAGAAAAAATTTAAAAACACTGGGTTGCCTCCCAGGAGCGCTTCTTTAATGTCGTATTAGCTAGACGCCTCTGTTATGGCTTAGGCTTCTAGCAATTGGACAATAATGATAAGCCTCTGGCTTCTATGTTTTCCTTCATAATTTTCACTAGTTTCTTTTCTTTTTCAGAAAGACTTAAATCATTGGTAACTGGTGTCTTTGAATCACCTGCAAGAAAAACATAATTAAAATGTGAGGGTATTGCTTTTACCTCCTTTATTGATTCTTGATTTTTATTTTCCTTTGACAATTCTTCAAAGAGAGATTGCTGGTAAGGAATTTCTTTGAAAGCATTTAGTTATTGGAGACAATTTAAACTTTCATTTTCTTCATCTTCACTCATCTCCTCAAATGCTTCAGGCAATGTTTTCTCTGAACAATCTTGTCTCTGAATTGACCTCTTGGAATCAGAAATTACTTCATCCAAGACATCCACTCTAAAACACTCCCTTGGTTCTTTTGGGTTAACCTGTGTGCTTGATGAAAAAGGTCCACTTCTATGCTCAGATAGTTGTTTTGCAAGTTGTCCAACCTGAACTTCAATATTTTTAATGGAAGCCTCAGTGTTCTTTTGATTTGTGATGGACATCTGCATAAACTGAGTTAGAGTATCTTCCATTATTAAAATTCAATCAGGCTGAGCTTCTTGTTGTTGTTGTGGTGGAACCATATTAGAAGAACCTGCATAAGAGTTGTTAGAGGGACCTACAAAAGAAGAGTTAGTTGGACTATAATATGCATTATCATTTTGTTGCCTCCAGCCATAAGAACTTGGACCATCTCTGTAGCCTTGGTAATTTTCTTGGAAGTTCTGTTGAGGTCTGGTCTGATTTTGCATATAATAAGCCTCCTGTTGTTGGCATTCATCAGGTGCTTGTTGAAATTGTTGAGGAAGTTGGCTTATCTGTTTTGTTAAGGCGTCTATTTGTTGAGTTAAGAGTTTATTTTGAGCTAGAATTGCATTCTGAGTATCCAGCTCAATTATACCTTTTCTTTGAATCAGAGATCTATCATGATGAGATTAGTAATCACTGGCTACTATGGAGTCAATGATTATAATTGCTTCCTCCGGGCTCTTTGACATCATTGTACCTCCAGCTGAGGCATTAAGAATCATCTTTGTCTGAGGTTTCAAACCATTGTAGAAAATATGTAATTGTGCAGCATCATCAAAATTGTGTTTTGGGTACCTCCGTAGTAAGGATTTGAATCTCTCCCATGTCTCACAGAGAGGTTCATTAAATCCTTGGGAAAAGGTAGCAATTACTGATTTTGTGCTTATGAATCTAGATGGAGGAAAGAATCTGACAATGAATTTCTCCTCCACTTCTTTCCAAGTACTAAGACTTTTGTTTGGTTAGGATTGAAGTCAAATCTTTGCCTTACCTGTCAAGGAGAACGGAAAAGCTTTGAGGTAGACAACTTCAGCATCTTCATCAGAAGCTCCCATGATATTGCACAGCTCCATGAAGGTAGACAAATGAGTCTATGGATCTTTATAATCCATACCAGAAAAAGGGTGTGAGCTAATAAGACTGAGCAATGCTGGCTTCAACTCCACATCCTTTTTACTGAAAGGAGGAATGACTATGTTGTTGTAATGCTTTGGTCCTTGTTGGTAAACATAGTCACCAAGAGTCCTCCTAGGTGGTCTATTTCCTTCTCCCCCTCCTTTATCAGCCATAATATAAATTACAGGTGGCTTTATTGGTGAAGGAGAATAAAAATAGAAGAAGATTCACTCGGTGGCTTTTTAGTTGTTTGATTCTTTTCCTTTATGTTCTTCTTTTATGATCTTGGTAATTTATGAATTTAAATAATAATTTATCTGCAAGAAATTTACCTCAAAAAGGAAAAAGAACAAACTTGCAATAACTCGTAAGTACCGAGGTTAGTGAAAATAAAATAAAATAAAAGAGAATTTATACAAAATCAAAATAAAGTAAATAACAGAAGTAAATAAAAAGTCCTACTAAACTGAAATTAAATCTAAAAGAACTGAGTAAGCAACTTAAGTCCCCGGGAACGACGCTAGAAACTTGTTAGACTATTGACAAGCGTACCAGTTATCGTTGTAAGTTACAAAATTTATTAAAAGTTCATCTCCATAGGGACTTGTGCTACTCAGTTTTTCCAAATAAAACTTAACAGTTTAATAGTTATGTACAATGAGTATGGTCGAAGTTTTGATGGTTTTACGGAAATAGTGAAAGATTATGGAAGATTATGGAAGCTAATAAAACGATTTTAATTAATTCAAGAAAAGCGTAGGATTGGATTTCATCATTCATACCCCCAGTATCCAATTAATATTACCATGTATAAATCATTTTCTATTATTATTGATGCACACATTAATTCACCTCGAATCGATCCCTCGCAATCGAGTTCTAAGGATATTTACCGAATATCGATCCCTCGCATATGAAGTAAATAATTCAGCATTACAATCATAATCGCGTGCTATTTGCAATCTAAGCGTTATGCTCTATCCCTAGCAACGTAACATAAAGAGTAAAATTATTCAGTTCAAATTCTAAGAGTACTTCCCAGTTAAATTTAGAATCCAATTTCATGAAACTAGTGATCAAATAGAATCAAGCATTAAGAACGGAATAAGATTACCAATAATAAATAGAAAAGACTTATGCATAAATAAATATTAAAAGAGATATTTAAGAGTAGAAGATTACATCCAATCCTTTAAGAGAAACTAAGCAAGCATGGAGATAACCTCCTCAAGAGAAGAATTGATGAAGGGCCCCATCACCGCTTCTTTCTGGCAGAGTGTCCACACTAATACTTACCTCTCTCACTTTCCTAACCTACTTACTACTACTATTTAGCCTCCTAAGCTAAGGAACAAGCTTAAGACAAGAAAAGAATGGAAAATGAAAGGGGTATCTTTTCTCCTTGGGGTGCATGGCTATTTATAGGGAGGCTGGCTGCTTGAGTCCACTCGCCCAGGTGAGTGTTTTTGCCTGTTTCTACTCGCCTGGGCGAGTTTAATGCCTACTTGCATGCCCACTTGTTGATCCACTCGTCCAGGCCCATGACCTTTCTTCATCATTAAGTCTTTAACTCGCCCAGGCAAGTGGAACTAGTGTTATTTAGTCGCCCAGGCGAGTGGAGTCTTCCAGAAAGTTGTTTTAACTTGCCCAGGCGAGTGACTCATGTGTATTTTGGTCGCCTGGGCGAGTTAAAACAACTTTCTGGAAGACTCCACTCGCCTGGGCGACTAAATAACACTAGTTCCACTTGCCTGGGCGAGTTAAAGACTTAATGATGAAGAAAGGTCATGGGCCTGGACGAGTTCTGAGCCTGTTTTGCTTGTAACACCTCCCAAGTTTGCTTGTTAAGCCCTTTTTGCTTGCTTTGCTTTTTCGGAAGCCTCAGAACCTATCAAACTACAAAACATGATTGGATTAATATTCTGAAATATAAAAACAACATTCATACAAGTAGTAAATACTATGTAACTAGGTTTTAGGGCAAGTTTATAGACAAAGTTATTGAAATCGAAAGATAAGTGCCAATATTTGAAACATGATTTTAACTGAAATATGGCACTTATCAGGTGCATTTGTCAACTTCTCCTTCAATTCATTGAAGACATTTCCTTGTTCACTCTCCCACTTAAATACCACATTTTTCTTAACAATGTCATTCAAAGGAGATGCTATGGTGCTAAACTCTTTGACAAATCTCCTATAAAAACTAGCCAACCCATGAAAACTTCTCACATCACTTGCATTTTTGAGTGTTGGCCAATCTCTAATAGCTTTAATTTTCTCATCATCCACTTGGACTCCCTTAGCACTCACAACAAAACCTAAAAACACTACTTGATTGGTGCAAAATGTGCATTTATCCCTATTAGCAAACAAGTTTTCATGTCTAAGTACTTCCAAGACACTCCTAACATGGTCAAAGTGGTCATCCATTGTTAAACTATAAATCAAGATATCATCAAAGTAAACAACCACAAATTTCCCAATAAAGTGTCTCAAAACATGGTTCATGAGTCGCATGAAAGTGCTTGGTTCATTAGTTAAGCGAAAAGGCATGACCAACCACTCATAAAGTTCAAACTTAGTTTTGAAAGCGGTTTTCCATTCATCACATTCTCGCATTCTAATTTGATGGTAACCACTTTTCAAATCTATTTTGGAGAATACACAAGAACCATGAAATTCATCCAACATATCATCAAGTCTAGGGATAGGATGTTTATACCTCACGGTGATGTTGTTGATGGGTCTACAATCTGTGCACATCCTCCATTTGCCATCTTTCTTAGGGACTAGGATGACCGGCATTGCACATGGGCTCAAGCTTTCCCTCACCCATCCTTTTTGCATCAATCCTTCAACTTGCTTTTGAATCTCCTTGGTCTCTTCTAGATTACTCCTATAGGCCGCCCTATTAGGAAGTGAAGCTCCCGGAATAAGATCAATTTAATGCTCAATTCCTCTTAAAGGAGGTAAGCCATGGGGAATGTCTTGTGGAAAGACATCATCAAACTCCTTTAAAAGTGTATCAAAACCTTGAGGCAACTCAAGGGCACTAGAAGACAAACACATATAATTGGGAATGATTGAAGACATTTGTTGTCTAGCTAGCATCACTCTTTTGAACTCCTTAGGTTTGATGAACAAACCCGGTTTTATCACCAATTTTTTTTCACTTTTTTTTTCTATTTTGTTTTGTTCTTTCTTTTCACTCTTTTTGCCATATATTTCTCTTCGACTTTTCTCTCTTGAAGGACTCTTTTGTTCTTTGATTTTCTTCTCTTTTTCTCTTTTCAATCTCATTTTTATTTGATCCTCACACACCTCACTTGGAGACAAAGGTGAGAGAACTACCTTTTTACCTTTATGCAAGAAAGAGAAGCAATTGGCGACCCCATTGTGGACAACATCTCTATCATATAAACACATGGCTAGCTTCCATAGGAACCATATCACAAAGCACTTCATCAACATATTTTCCAATGGAGAATGTAAGCAACACTTGCTTATCCATAACTAACTCACCGTTATCACTCAACCATTGCAATTTATAAGGTTTAAGGTGAGGGGTAGTTTTTAAACCAATCATCTCCACTAATCTAGTGCTTGCAACATTTGTGCAACTTCCTCCATCAATGATTATAGAACAAACCTTTCCACTCACCAAGCATCTAGAATGGAAAATGTTTTCTCTTTGTGTATCATCTCTATCTTTGCACAAACTTCCCATAAGTCGTCTTACCATTAAAATATCTCCCTCTTCCAGTTTAAGAAAACAATCATCTTTTTCCCTTCACTATATGAACTATGAGAACACCTAGATGACTCACTATCCATCCCTCTATTCTCCAACACAATCATGGTCCTTTTGTTTGGACATTAAGATGCAATATGACCCTTACCCAAACACTTAAAACATTTAATGGAACTAGATTTAGTGGAAAGGGTTTTAGTAGGAGAAGTAGGAATACCTCTTGAAGACTTGGGTTCAATATGTTGAGAAGCAGAACCCTTCTTCTTGGAAGTGTCCTTATCCTTCCAAGATGAATGACCATATGAAGACTTTTTGTAGGATTGTTTTCTCTTCAATTGTTGCTCCACTTTTATAGTCCTATGTAGAATTTCATCCATGGTGTTGTAGTTTCTTTGTATCTCATCAAAACGTTCTCCCATCCTCCTTTCAACATTTCTTTGCAACCTATCCATTTGCTTAGCCAATGCAGTCATTAGCATAGCAGTTCTTGGTGAAGATGGATCACTATCAACATCGGACACCATTGCTACAAGAAAAAGGTTAGTAAAACAAAAACAATAATGGACCTTACTACTCACTAAGTGTTTACACTCTTCAACACTCGTGCACTTGCAAGACTTTTTCTATAAGGTTCACTCTTGTCTTTTTCCACACTCTAACTCTTCTTCAACTCTTGAAAGCAACCAAAGATTCCAATGCAAAGAATATCCAATGTGAAAGATGAAACAAATCCAAACTTAATTTAAGAGGTCAAGGAAGAAAGAAAAACTTTAAGATAAAACCTTGGAAAATTTAGAAGACAAGCAATAAAAGCTCAACAAGAAAAACACAACTCAAAAGGAATGTTAAAGAAGACAATTATGAAGATAAAAGAAATATTGACTAAACATAAACCACTGTAATTATGCAAAAAGATAGTACTATAAAACAATCATAAGCACACACTAAGAGAGATGGCTGTTAATTTTAAATTTGGCTGTCAACTTTTTTTTATACTTGGATCCTCATATTTTTTATATTTTCATTTTGACCCCAATAAACTTTTTAATAATTGCCTCTTGGTCCTTCATAATTTCTCTTTTAGGACCCGAAAATTTTGATATTTGCACAAATGCCCCAAAACTCTCTAGACAAAATTTTATGAATCAAACTCAGAAAATCTCTAGCAGTGCTATGAGTTTTATGAAGAACACAAAGAACATGAAAAGTAACCCATATTCAAAACAACTCCAAATTCAACAAAACGAAAGGGGAAACGAAGGCAATTGCAAGCTAAACTCAAAATCACACAAGAAACACACAAAGAACAACAAACAAGCAAGAATCAAGAATTTTCAGTTTTCATTTTCCGGAAATAAAATAAAAACAAAAATGCAAAATAACATAGATAGAAATCTTAACAAAAATGCTTTCCGAAATTAAGCTCTGATACCACATGATGACTACCAAGACATGAATGCTTGGTTAGGATCGTTTCTGGATTGCAAACTTCAAGAGTCCATGAATTGTAGGTTAAAACTCAAATAGAAAAATGGAGAAGGTTAAGGAATGACGCCACAGTCCCCAAAAGGGATGATAAGTCAGAAGAGGATTCGCCACAAAGGAAAGCTTCCTTGATAAGAATCAATTTGGTTTCAATCAAGAACCAACAAGAGGCTAAGCTCCCAATTCAAGCAAATGCTCAATTTCTATTAATCAAAAGTTACCAAAATTGGCAAAGTCTCAGTATTTATATGGCTAGGCCTTTAATAAACACCTACAAACGTAATTTTAGGCCTATTTGCAGAAAATATTAAGGTCTAATACAAAATAACAGAAATACATAGACGCACTATGCATATCCCGAACATCTTGGACAGCTCGAACATCCTGGACATCTCGGACAAGCTCGAACAGCCCGGTCAACTTGGACAAGCTCGTACATCCCGGACAAGCTCGAACATCCCAGACAGCTCGGTCATCTCGGTTAGCTTAGCTAAGCACGTCCAGTCTACGCACATTCCGAACAACCCAGACAACCTTGGACAAGCGCAGATATCTTAGCTAAGCACCTCTTGTCTAAGCGCAGCCCGGACAACTTGGACAAACTCAGAGATCTTGGCTAAGCACCTCTTGTCTAAGCGCAACCCAGACAACTCGGACAAGCTCAAACATCTTGACTAAGCACCTCTTGTCTAAGCACAATCTGGACAAGCTAGACACAACCCGACTATGCACATCCCGTCATTCCAGCTATCGCCCTTGTAGAGATAACACTTGTTTATTACGCATCCCCGCTTCAGCAACCCAGCACGTGGTTATTATGCATCCCGGATTCAGCAACCCAGCAACCCGGCAACCCGGCATCCCAGCATCCCAACACTAGCTTGTGTAATCGATTACAGAAACATTGTAATCTATTAACACAGACAACACTTGCTTATTACAACAGACAAGACTTTTGACTTGATCTTGAATGGCTTGGGTTCTAGCTCTTGTCATGGGTCTTTCAAAGCTCACCAAAGGAAGTGCTTCAAACTCTCCTTCTAGACCTTTGACTTGATCCTTAGATAGCCCTCTATCAAAAAAGAATTGATGTAATGATGTAATTAAATGAAAGAAGGGACAAAACTTAGATGTAAATTGTTAACGTATTTAATATTGTTATCGAATTATAATTAGAGTTTCATTTAGAGAATGTAAGTAATGAAAGGTTTGCATTAGATGTTAACACTTTTTTTTACGACAATGTTAGCACATGTTAATGAAGTAAAACTCCAATTTTAACTGGAGAATAATGTTATCTAAGTTTTGTAGTTGAAAAAATGGTTGCTTTATGGGGATAATGTTATTTGTAAATGATAGTTGGTCAAGTTCATGTAAGCTTTAACTTTTTCAGCAATGATTTTGTTTGAAGATGGAAATAAGCTTTGCAGTGTGATAGACCAGATTATGAGATGGAGGCATTTTTTTTAACTTTTTATTATTTGGAGGAGAATAAATGATGGCAAAGGGACAATAGTTTTCTTATACTTAAAGTTTTCAATTTTGGAGGCAACTTGACGCAATAACAAGGGAATGAATTAAATAAATTGCTTGCTTAATTGTTTCTCCACGATTCACATTGTCAATGCTTGAAATGTTTTGTACCTTTAATATGTGTTGCCTTGCCTTCAGGTCTGGATATGAAGAGGTATATATATATATATATAAACATAGATATTCCACATGGCCAACACCGTGTTCTGAACCACTACATTCATTTTGCCATCTTTTTTGTATGCTATAGAATTCTTTTGTCATACATATGAGGCGCTGCACAAAATTGGAATTCCGCAGCCCATTCAATTCTTGTAGGTAGCTAAATTACTCCTATGTTGATTCTTTTTTTAAATAATAACTATTAGGATCATAGACATATGTGAAGTAAATACTTTCTACTACTTGGAATTCTCCACCACCACCACTACTTGAAATTTCTCCGTTTGGATTATTAAATAATAATCAGTATCACTTAACAGGGGTCACCTAACACCTTGATCTTGAATGTTAATTGCAATATAGTAGTGCAGATGTTGAAATGGGGGCTCCTTTATCAGCATGGCCTTGGGAGAACTTTGGAACATACAAGGTACAAAAAAAAATCTATGTCATGCTTATTTCTTGGTATTGAAATGACTTAATTTCCTACAGTTGGAAATGCAACACTTTTGGAGCATCTTATTATGACGGTAATCATTGGAATCCCTATCCTTGGGGCCTCTTTGATGGGATATGGATCAGCAAGCATGCTAGCTATATGGTTATGTTTTGATTTTTGATTTCCTGATATGCTTGGACCAATGCAATGTTGAAATTGTTCCCGTCAATTGTTCGAGAAACTTCCATTTGTTAGATATGTGATATACACACCGACGTAAGTTAATTTAGATTTGTTGCATCCATAAATTTCCAATATAAGAATTGAACACTTGAAGGATAATCTATGCGATGAAATGCATTTTGGAACTAGACAATGAACTTTGGTTGAGTATTAACGTTTTAATTGATGTTATCAATTATCATCGCAGTCTGGGTTTTGTATTGATCGATGCTTGGCTATTATAACCACTAAAATCGTGAATCATTCATATAATATTTTTTAGTTGATACTTTTTATTAATTAACTTGAAATATTTTTTCATAGTTTTAAAATATAAGATTTCTTCTTTCTCTAAATTCCTAATTAATTTAGCAACATGAAATGGATTCTCTTATGTGAAAATTTACTCAAAAAATCATGTAAATGGAGAGATGCAGAAATCATAGTGCTATGACAATCGCACCATAGTTAGTTCAAACGTTGAACTAGACAAGTAACTACTCCTGGTTCATGTTACTTATCAGACTAAATTTTATAATTGAACCAGTCATAAATCAGTTGTTGGACTAGTTTTTAAAATACGTAGTCAATTATCTTACAAAGGGAATTGAACCTAGACCTAGCTATTAAATCAAATATTAGCAACCCTACACCAAAGTTAAGTGTTAATTATGAAACTCTTATTGTATTTATTAGATATAAACATATAATTTGTTTAAAGCGACTACGATTCAACCAATTACCACTTACTGGTAGAATTAGTAATCCAGGACACCAGTAATAATATTGACAAAAATCAATATTAATTAGGATATCTTATAACTTTTAAATCCACCTATGTTTCTTATGATCTATTAATCGATTGATCGATCTCTAGTTATGATCTATTAGGATATCTTGTTGGCAGAATTATGATCTATTGATCGATCTGTTGTAAATTTCATTGTTCACATTACATTGTCACATGAAAATTTGAACCACAAGATAAGATCAAATCTCCTCCACCACTTGACTAGCCTGTGGACTGTTAATTAATTAAACCTAGCAATATAAATGAACAACCTCAATCAGATGATTGGGCCAACCTACCGTTTTGGGTTATTTATATACAGTCATCTTAATTTACAATGTAATAGTGGTACGGTAATCGTATTATATCAAATAACATAGAATTTACAATATAATAGTAGTTTAAATATAAGGTTATTCGTACACACCTTAATTTTCTATACTTTTCATTTACGCATCTCTTTGAAGGAAAAGGAGAAGACAGAAAAAAAAAAAGTCACTTTCCTTTCCATAATTTCATCCTCTCTTTTTATCCTATAAAAGAAAGTGTAAAATGGAAGTACATAAATAGAGTGTAACAAGACAAAAACCACAAAGGGAGAAGAAAACACACAATAAGTCATACTGTTTCTACTTATCTACTTATTACGCAACCTAGCACAACATAGCATAGCATGTCCTTTTAAGCACTAACTCATGAAAAAAGGACAATATAAGTAAGCGCAATGATGAAAACATTTACTTTAACACTCTCTTTCTATCAAATTCTTTTATTATCGGCTAAAATTCATTGAATATCACAAACATCAATAGATTTCACTTCTCAATTAGTCTCATTCGTGGTTTAGAAGTGAAATGTATTAAAATTTGTAATTATCAATAAATTTGAGCAAACAATAATAAATAAATAAATGTTAGAAAGAGAATGTTACATCAGCATAATTTCTCTCTAAAGACCCTTGAAGAAACTGAATAAAATTAACCTTCTTCAGGTAACGTTTCCCTTAATATAAGTTATTGAATGAAGGGCTAGTGGGGCAGTTCCTGCTGAGGAGTTCTTCTATCATTTGCAGCGCAATTCTCTCTTCCTCGTCAATCTCCGTCCTCAGAAGCTCCTGCCTTGCCACTTGCGGGGTTGGAACGCACTCGGAGAACGGAGAGGAGTTAGAACAAGAAGCATTTCCTCCAGTACCTCCTTCATTAGCAATTCCCTTTTTTTCGAGGGGAGGAACCATCATGACCCAGTTGGAGTCCGAACGCTGGCCGGCGCGCTTCTGCCACACTCCGATGTGGGAGTTCTCGGGGTCGAGCCTCAGGCAGGTCATGGAAGGGGACGGAAGCTTCCCGCACTTTCGGAGCTTGGCGTGAAGAATCTCTTCCAGTTCCTTCGAGGTGGTCGTCGACAACGATGAGGTTTCATGATCGATGGGTGTTAGCGTCGTATTTGGGTCACCCTCCGGAGTTTGGAGTATTGGGAAATTGGTTTTCGCGTTACGCCCACTCATCAATATCGCGGCTTGGTCGTAAGCTCGTGCTGCTTCTTCTGCTGTTTCGAATGTGCCTAGCCACACCCTCCTCTTGCTGTTTCATGCAGTGAGAGTGAAATTTGATTCAAGTTGAAAATAAAGGAATAAACTATCATTTACAATAAAGATGCATAGACACCCATGCTATTAAACACCTTGAAACACAAAGAGAGGTATAGATATAATAACGAGTATTTGTCCATTCCATTTTATAATTGTTGGAAAAAAAGTAATTCTAAAATAATTTTAATTTTAATTTTTAATGTAAATTTAATTATTTTTCTTATGATATTAATGATATCAACCAGAAAATAATTTTATTTTATTATTAATTTTGTTCATTTATTTATAATTTTTATTGATGTGTATAAAATAATCTAGGACGATAATTATAATGGGATGGAAAAAATATGACTTAATAAAATGACAAAAAAAAATGTCAAATAAGTGTTTGAAATATATCAATGTTTTTTAGCATTTAGTTTTGAAAAACTCTTATATAAGCCCTTATCGGGATGGTTATTTAAGTTTTGAAATTTGAAAACGTTAAAACCAATTGTCACTTTTATATATTGTAGATTTAAATTTTTGTGACTTTTATTTTAAAACATTAATACAAAATCTTTAATTAATCACACAGATTATAGTTTCTACTTTCTTATTTAAACTTGTCTGGTAACCGTAGAAGGTGGTGGCAATAAGGTAATATGGCAATGATAAAAAATAGTGAGGATGGCAGTGAAAATGATGATATCACCAAATGATAGTGATGCTGATTATAATAATAGATCTTTAAAATGTAAAAGAGGAACCATCAAATGACTTATCTTTAAAATAATAAAACTATAGCTAACTTTTTTTATAAAAAAATTGAGTTAAAAATGTTTTAATTAAAATTCAATATTCACTACCATTTTTTCAGAATACATTTCATTTTAAAAATTGTATTAATCCTTAATTTAAAAATTCTAACTCACTATTTACTTTTATTAAAACAAAACATTGCTGTGGGTAGTTTACTTTTTTCACTACATTTTTACATTATATTTATGAATAAAGAGAATATTGATATTTTACAAAAGAAAAATGTTAGCGGCTTACTATTTAGCATATATTTTTTCTCTTAAAAAAAGTAGTACTGACAAAATGAAAATTCTGTAAAATGAAGATGTACGTGAACGGTAAGTACAATCCCATCAAAGACAAAAGTAGCTGGTGAAGTGGGGATTTGCTCAGAAAAACAACGGCTGTGAAAAAGACAAAAAAAAATGTGTTACTTTGTAAACGCTAGTTAGAAAGACAATTAATTATTAAAGATAGTTATTAGCTAGTAAACATACATTGAGATTTCATGGTGTGTTGTTACTAAAACACGAGACAAAGTTTAATTTGGAAGAGCTTACAGAAGTGGGTGGCGAATTTCCGATACCCATGAACCCCAGTGGCGCTGCCTGACACCTCTGAACTTCCTTGTTTGCACCATGATGGAGAGAGAGAGAAGAAGAGAATATGGTCTAAAGTGATTTTGAATTCAGTGTTGACAAGTACAGAAGGAATCGATGCCAAAATATAAAGGGAGAAAAGCAATGCAAGAGGAGGCAGGTGAGTTTAATCAAAAGAGCTGGGGCCATCTAAAAGGCTTATTTCTCTAACTGAATTTAAACATGGTCACCTAAATCCTCTCCTTCAAAAATTAATTAACCCTTCAATAAATGCTGGTGTTTTAGTTCCTGTGCAGTCACCGAACTCTTTCCCTTCCTACCATGTGATATTCTCTTATGTTTGTCTAACTATTTTGACACTCTTGAATTACTCAATTTCTTGTCAAACAAGCAAAATTATATTTTTCCTCTTTTTAATTCAAATTTCGATAAAACAAAATTCAAATGAGTTGAATATTTAATATTTTCAAACTTTTATAATGTGGATCAACTAATACGAGATTGTTCTAATTTAATAAGTGATTTCAAATTCAAGTTTTCAATAGGCAGTTGCATTAAATACTAAAAAATAATTTTGGTAGTCCATAGTATTATCTTACTCGATAGGGGTTATCACCTGTCGGTTATGGGCGAGTTTGGGTCAAATATGCCCTTCCGTTTTAAACCGACCGGTGAAGAAATATGTACCATTTTGAATCTCAATTTCTACGGGTTCAAGTAGGACAGGTGAGTCGTGGTTTATTCGGATGGGTTGTGGCTGGTAGTGTTATACATCCAGTTCAGAACAGAGACACCGGTGAAGTCGTAGTTGGCGAAGATGAGCGACCTGACGGGGACATTAGCGAAGCAGGGACAAGAAGCTCAAGGTGGTCGTCTTAGGTAGAAACCAATACTAACATATTATTTGAAAGAAGAAATAAAAGAAACCAGATGGTTCAACCCACACGCCATTGATGACGAAAGAGAGACACAACCAGCGGCAAGAACACTGCCATCAATGACGAGAGTTAAGAAGCATCGACTGTGATGATGCTAAGAACACATGTGCAACTCTAAGAGAGATATTGGAGATTGAAGCCAAAATATTGAGACAGGAGCATAGAGGCTCTAGTGTAAAATGAGACAGAGAAAATCTGAGGCTATACTCGGTAAAAATTGGATACTGATAAGTAAAACTTTTGATCTGAAACCTCGATTGGTTTCACCCGTTTTAAACCGTCTCTTTCTTACTCAATAACCTGTTATCCCGAAGTAATGTGTTCCTGAAAACCCAACTATGTCTGGGTTTGTTCGATTTTAGGCAGTGTCGATAAATCTACATATCCTTATTATTCGACTTGAATAAAATTAACTGCAGATACATATAGTCCTTGCCAAAAAAATTGCGTATAATTATTTTTGTTAGTAACTTTCACAAGCGCTTAATTTATTTTAATTCAATTGGGATGATAAACTTTAATTTACCAATTATATTATTTAAACATATTTAATGATATCTATATATATTTCTGCAAATAAAAAATTACCTCTCAAAATCAGAGAAGACAACAAAAGTTATCCCATTTCACATATACATTTGTAACAGTTTTTATTAAGGTACGTATATGAGTTTATTATGATGTAGACCATATGATACCATTGTATATATACTGACCGTATAATTCCTCACAGGCACAAGAAATTAACCATGGCAAAATTCTATATTGCTGTGATCATTTATGTACCTAAATTTTTCAAACTAGTCGGCTAATTTACAAGCCAAACACTACGGGTTAAAGCGTTACAATTATATTCTTGCAAGTTCAATTTGTTGGGGACCAGTTTGCACATGTAATACATGGAAGAGAAGGAGTGATGACGAAGTTGACGCTCAGTCGGATTCTATTATTTGCCATTATTATGTACTCGCTTCCAATAATTACACGATGGTTAACTTGTTGTAAAGGGCTAAATTCAAAGTGGTTGGTGAAGATAATTAAATCATGTATGGTAGTTCGTGCATAAACGTTCTGAAATCACAGTTTAAGATCCACATCTATATATACATACTCCTATATGAGAGTTATAAAGCGCTGCTTTAATTATTATTTAAGTAGTTTAACTATAAAATTTTAGCAAAGTCTTATCTCTTTAATTAAGTGAAATTATATGTTTCCAATATTCAGATTAGTTAATATGACTTTAAAATATGAAGGATTTAAAAAAAGAAAGTGTAACTTTTATTTCTAAAATATAACATTTTGTAGTTCTAGTTTTTTTTTAAAAAAAATAATTTTTGTATTCTTATATTTAATAAAATAATATAAGTCTTAATTGTGTATTTAGTCCCTTAAATTTGAGAGTTTACCTTTTTTAGTCTCTCAAATAAAATTTTGTATTTTTTGTCTCTCAAATTTGTGCAATATGTTTTTTAGTCCCTCAATGTCTGATTTCTTACAATTTGAATGTATAATTTGTGACCTTTCATATCAGTAAAAGGGATCAACAAAAATATTTTACGAATTTGAGAAACTTGCAAAATATAAATTTTAATTTAAAGGATTAAAAAAATAAATTCCTAAAATTAAATCTCTCAAAATATATTTAAGTCAATAATATAATTTTAATTTCTCAAAATGTATAACATTTATAATTCAATCTCAAAATTTTATAAAATAATAATAGATAGCCTTCATATATATATATCAATCATGAGGGACAGGTATATATATCAATCATGACATGAGGGACAGATTTAGGGGGCAAGCAGAGGCCACTCTCAAGACTTTTTATGTATATGTACATGTATGAGAAAAATAAAACATTAAAATTAGAAAAAATATTGGTAGAGAAAAAATTTAAAAAAATAGAGAATTGGATTTATATTTCCTTAATTTTCTTACATGATCCTCTCAAAAATAAAATAACTAAAATTTAATCTTTAAGACCATTAGAAGAAAAAAAGAACTGTTATTAATTTTATAAAGCAAAAAAAATCACATATATTAATAAAAATGTAACATATATTGACAAAAAGGTTTAACATACGACTCTTACTTTAGGTCTCACAATGTTAGGCAGGTCATGTTTTCTTATAGAAGTAAATCCTATTTTTAGTTTTACTCAAAATTAATAATAAATATTTTTATAAAACTCATTATTAAATAAAAATTAAATATTTAAATTATTTTGGAAAAAAGTTTTGAATCCCCCTATGATATATTTCAGAATCCATCCCGGTATATCATGAACAAAAACATATTAAAAGAGGGGTGAGAGAGATCGAGAGAGTGTTTGATGCACCATAAGCGTGGATGATCTAAAATCGTGAACAGAGAGTCGCGATTAACATTATGGATATGACTGATGAGTGACAAGTGGCAAGCTTGGTAGGGAAAGAAGCAAGTGGTGTCCATTTCGGTTGCATTAGATGCTAATCGACATATTACCAAATGAATAAAGGGAAATTTGTATTTTATATATTGTGCATGCTTCGATCTATGAAAGAATGTGATTTTGGTAGTTAATTAAGTTGTGATCACTAAATTATAAGTAAGATGTGTAATTTTTACATGATATATATTGAGTATGTTTGTTTCATGGATAATTTTTTTAGTCCATAGAATATATTTTTTTGGAAATATAACATGAAAATATCATTCCTGATTATTATTAAAAAATGTATTTGGTTAACTATTAAAATTATTTATGATTATTTATTGTATTCGTAAGTTTGATTAAAGCATGTGTTTGGTTGAGTTATTTTTCCTTGGAAATATATAATATGATTACTAAAATATCCTTATTACAAAAAATGTTGTTACACCCCTGGTCCCCTCCCCATATGTTCAATGATTACAATAATTCAAAGATTGAAAGAGGGGAAATAATTTCCTATTAAAAAATGTGCATTGGAAGAAAAGGAAAAATTATCATAAAATGTAAGAATGAAATTTGCCGGATTGGAAAAAATTTAAGCAAGTATCATGAAGGAACAACAAGAGACTAATAGGGTAGTAATTAGTAAGAGGGTATATATGATTTTTTACTCATGAAGAGGTATTTTTTTCTTATGGGAATAATGTTTTCATGTCTCCTCTATTGGGACTAAGTATTGGTAGAAAGTAGAATTATGTCTTTCTTAGGAATAAAATATACACATGATTATTATTTTTTAGCTAATAATAAATGTGAGATAATTTTTCCAAACTCCTATTCCCGAGAATAACTAAATAGTCCATAAAACAAACACTCCCATAGGACTTGTTTAGATAAACTTTTCCAAAAATATTTATAAGACAAAAAAATAAGACACTAATTTTAAAAATTTCTATCATATAACTTCTTTAAAAAATTGTTTTTAACTTATTTATAATCTAATTTTAGTTTTAAAAGACTCATTTTATTTTTTTCTTATTTTTCTTTTATAAATATTTACGGATAAACTTAGTTTTGTTTTTACTAAAAAATTAACAAAAGATCTTTTCTAAGATTTCATATCAGGCCATGCACAAAGATATTTCCATTCATAGAAGCAGTGATGCACAAACAAAAGATTTGATGCAATGTAGCTCCATAGGAACCATAAATAAAAACACATGAAACATTAGCAAAAATAAATTTTTTAGGTATAATAGAAAGAAATGCTATAACTAGAGTGGGCTATTAGTAAGGTTTAGGATCAAACTGATCCAAATTTAAAAGTTAAAGGAACAAAATGACTCAAATTTAAAAATTGAAGGATCAAAATAAAACTAATAGAATTTTATGTACATAAAGTTCTCATTATGGTGTACAAAAATTTTGTTCCATATTATTTTTACTTATTTGATAATATATTTCATGAAATATAAATTGTGTGTGTGTGTGTATATATATATATATATATATATATATATATATATATATATATAATATCAATGTTAATATATATTGTTAGAAATGGTGTTAAAGGTCACGATCAATGTCTTTCAGAGGCGTGTTTTAGCATTGTCCTAAAGGACTTATTTGCAGTATCCTACACAAATCCCCTAAGATATAACAGGAACTTCTCAACCGATTGAGGCTACAGAGCTAGCAAGCCAAAAACTTAGGACCCAAGAACAAAGAGACAAAATCGAAAAGGAGTATTTTGGTGTGAAAACTGAGTCAGATAGACTCATATTTATAGTGCTGGAAGAGGCTATATGACCGTTTGAGTAATTAATAATAATAAAGATGATACTTAAAATAATTAATGATAATTGATACTAATTAGTCAAAGGGTCAAATGATGGAGACACAAAATGGATAATCCCATGATTTTCATAATTAGATCAAATAAAAAAAATTGTCACATTAAAATAGAGATTTTTGGATTAGTATTTTTTAATTGAAAATAATTTAATTTAATTAAATAAAAGCGTAAAAACTTTGCACGACCTATTATCAAATGCCCAAGGGGGGAGGGCAAATTAGTGGTTTGAATGAGTAGAAAAGATTCATATATATATATATATATATAAAGATACATAAGGGTACGAAGATTACATCCAATCCTTAAGAGAAACTAGTCGGTCATTGTGTAGATCACAAGATCATCAAAATAAATGATGAAGGATGCGATCCACTGTCACTTCTCTGCCACTCCAATTCCACTTTTTCTTTCTTTTCTCTCCTTGCTCGTGTTTCTTCCTCTGGTTTTTGCACTTTGCTCCCTCACTTCTTGCTACTATGCATGGCTTTTAAATGAAATGATCCAAGAGGTGCCATACCAACTCACCTAGGCAAGTTGTTTCCTTCGTGTTGAAGTTATGTCACTCTCCTAGGCAAGTTTATAGCTTCATGCTAAAGGAATGTCACTATCCCAGGGAAATGATTGCTAGCCCAGGCGAGTAACACTATGAAATTCTTCATAATAACCCATGGTGCTCTTCATCTTGGTTTGGTTTCTAGATCCAACAAATAACCATAAAAACATAAGAAATGCATGGATGAATCTTCCATATTTAAACAAAAAATTTATAAATATACTATACTAGAATTAAGGGAAGTTTACAAGGAAACTACTAAAATCAAAAGATGAGTGCTAGCATTCTAATCCCAAAAATAACTAAAATATGACACTTATCAAGAGTGTGAGCCATTGAGAAGTTGGCAATCAAGGATGATACAAATGGTATCAGAGTAGACTTCTCTCCTAGTATGGTGTGGTTCAAGGATGAACCAGGAAAAATCTGGTGGGCATGCAACATCGCAAACAAATCACACCGGAATAAGAGTGATCTAGAGGTTAAGCAGGTATTGAACTGTATAGTTGAGAATGACTTAAAAGAATTAATTGGTATTGCCTATTCTAAGAAGATGCATATATGTTTCAATCACTTATCGTATAAGAACTCTACAATTAAGCATGCTTAGCTAGGAATAGTAATGAGATGGGTGACTTTCTGAGAAGTTTCCCAGTAAGCGAGTGAATGAGAACAAAGCACGCTAAAAAGTCTCGCGTTGGTTTGTGGGGACAATCATTGATTCTGAAAGTAGTCGAAACGGATTATTGAGGTCTCAAAAAGGGTCACCTACAAAGGGTTATAATTGCTAGAGGGTTTTGACCAGCAAGGAAGTTGAGTGAAGTGTCACTGTATGAAGTGTCGAAGTGTATGAGCCATTGAGAAGTTGACAATGAAGGATGTTACAAACACAAATTAGAAATGTATGGATCTAATCATGATGTTGGAATAATATTAATTTTGCAATTGATCAAGCTAAAAACTTCAGTGACTTCATTTTCTCCTTGCTTAAACATGTCAACAATGACCAACAAGTTTATTTCATCTCTATGTGTTGGTTCTTATGGAGTTGTAGAAATGATCAAGTTCGGGAGGGTTTAGAAAAACCAATTTCATTATCCCTGCATGTTTCTAAGGACTATATCACTCACTAGAGAGCTATGCATCAGCATAGAACTTCCTCTATTCCACTAGAGATCTATGACACTCATAGATGGACAAAACCATCAATTGATGCCTAAAAATGCAATGTTGATGCATCTATATATGCAGATTCTTATGCTTTTGGTTAAGGTGTTGTTATCTTTAACTCATATGGTGCTTTTGTTGCAGTACAAACATTTTACAGGCTTGGTTCACTCCCTATAGCTGAAGCTAAAGCATCATCATTGTTAAAAGCTATCAGTCTCATTCATCACTTGGGATTTCACAACGTTCATTTTGAGCTTGGTTGCAAGCATGTCTTCGATAGTTTTCACTTGCGTGCCTTCAAATTCAAAGTTGGGTTGTTCTATTTTGTTTGCTTATACTTATTGCCATTAACAACTCTTCTGTGAGTTGGATTCACTGACAAGAGAATCAAGTCACTCGCTCTTTTGCAAAAGTGTCTCTATTCTTTGCTAGTCCTCAGACATTTGATATTGCTCATGATTGTATCAATGTCTTGCTTATTAATGAAATGATATAATCATGTTGTAGTAAAAAACAATTCTTACAATAAAAGTGTTCTTAGATGAGTACATTGCTTATATATATTGTACCCAAAAGGGGCGAATCACTACCAAGGGTATAACAAAAACCCCTTCGACCATAACCAAACACCCCTATCTAGAACCTATATCCCAAGATGAATACATACCCCTCAGCCTAGGATGGATACCCCCTCAACCAAAGCCTATCACCATCCTTAAACAAAGCTAGATACCCCTATCTAATACATACCTCTTGTCCTAGGCTGAATATCCCCTCAACCAATGCTTGACACCCCTTGATCATGAAAGTATGAGAAGCACAATATGGATTAAAAGAAGGAGATTACTTAAAGGTGATATAATCATCTTTAGACCTCATTAGCTGGTAATCATAGATTAGCACCATGGCTAACCCTAAAGGTAACACTCATGAATCCAAGACCTATTATTATGTGTATATAAAGGGGGAGATTCTTGAGATAAAGGGAAAGTGTTCATTCTTATTTATTACTTTCACTTAATATACTTGGGGTGATCACTAATTTGACCCATTCCCACTGCAATGAAAGAGCTTATCGGAGTAAAAGAAGGAGACACTATTGCATCTAAGAGAAGAAAATCACCCTAATACCCTATGCAAGTACATTAGATGACAATTTATTATGAATAATTTACATCTTTTAGTAAAATAATAATAATTTATTAACACACAAATCAGTTGTTGCATAAGAAATTTGATGATTCGAATCTCCAACTTATTAGTGGCTCTTACAACGTTCATGCTTTAGGTGTTCACTACTCTTTCCTTTAAGGTCATCTTTTTTAATCTCATTCTCCTCTCTTGGTAATTCGTAATTGTAACTTGACAATACATTTTTGTTGTTGCATCTTGTGATGGGTGACAAAAGATGACTTTTTAAGAGGCTTTTATATTTCTCGTGAGAGAAGATGATGAAATAAGGGAATGATTTACTTTAGCAGGATATATGCGAGGCGAAGAGAGTAGAGAGATTTTGTTTTTAGTCCCTAAACTTTTTTTTTTGTTTTTAGTCCTTGGACTTTTTTTTTTCCATACTTATTTTTAGTCTCTTATCTTTTTTTCCATCCTTACTTTTAATCATTTTAAGAGACTAAAAGCAATGATGGAAAAAAGGTTAAGGACTAAAAGTAAGGACAAAAAATGTTGGAGGACTAAAAATCGATAAAAAGTTCAGGGACTATTAACAAAAATTATAAAAAAATTAAGGACTAAAAAGATAGTAAAACTATAGGTAAATGAGATGGAAATTTTTTTGTATTAATATTTATGGTGTAGGTATTAATGTACTCCAACTGAAAAAGAGCAATGGGTATATTAGAAAACCCTTATATGTAAACATACTCATACATATACAACAACAACAACAACAAGAAAGTCTTATCCCACTAAGTAGGGTTGGCTACATTGATCAAAAGACGTTATTCAACATGATTAAAAATCAATGTTTTAGAAATATCATTGAGCATAAGATCTTTGATGATTTCCTCCAACATCCTTCTTGGTCCCTCTCTTCTCCGGACTAAAAAGTCATGTGGTCTTCCCTTCTAACTGATTTCTCTTGTGGTCTTCTTTGTACACTTATACATAGGATTGGCAATGAGTAAAGTTGAGCCACTTCATCACTTAATTGATGGAGTCAAAAAAAAATTTTGATTCATCAGGGATCCAACGCAATGGAAAAAATTATTAGGGACCCAAAATAAAAATCGATCATTTGTTAGGGACTTAAAACATATGTAAACTGTTACGGATATTTTATATTGGGCCAAAGACTAAAAGGCCCAAGGTAAATATAAAGCGAGTTATTAAAGGAAAGACCCAAGAAGATCAGAATCCTAAATATTCACAGAATCAAAGAAGATACAGGGGGTTATTTACAACAAATATCCAATATATCTGTTCATCCTTTAGAAGATCATGGCCAAGAATCGGACCAGTTTCCTCATTTATCTGCAGACCAGTGAATATAAAAAGCCCCTCTCCTCTTTGGTGAAAGGTACACACATATTCTGACTCTCTCTTTTCCTTTCACACA
>QARZ01041067.1:169409-200341 GCA_013407115.1 Glycine latifolia
TGTGATCTTCATCTTCCTTTGGATGCTGCAACTTCCATAGCATTCAGAGAGAGAGAGAGAACCTTGATCGTACATTAAGACCCAGTTTCATTACTGGACCTCCGTTTGCAACGAACGGAACATAAACCAATATTGCATTATCCATTGTTAGGTTTTGAAGGAATGAAAGGTGAGGATTGTGAGTAACTTTAAATACTTAATCTTGGAGTAAGTAAATATGTGTGAGCAATGTTGGTGGCTATGATAGCATGAAAGAGAAATCATGCCGTACAAGATATATCTTATTACAAGTTAAATTATACTTTCAGCAGCATTTTATCTCATTTGTTATATTCATTTTGGTTCATTATCTTTTAAATTTGAGTCATTTTGGTCCTTTCATTAACTTAAAAATAATGTCATTAATATTTTACATTTTGCAGCAATTTTAAACTGCATTTAAGTTAAAGGACCAAAATTGACTTATATTTGAAAGTTAAAGGATAAAAAAGACTTAAATTTGAAAAATAAATGAAAAAAAGAAAACTAATATATTTTATATAAAATTTTATCTCATTATGATATATAAAGAGCTTGCTCCATGATATCTTTATTTATTTGATAATATATTTAATAAATTATACATTTAAATAATTGTACAATCTATCTCATACACACACATTTGACAATTATGTTCACATTTGACAATCATATATATATATATATGATTGATTTTAAATTAAAATAATTTATTTGCACTTTCAATTTTAATATCTTAAGGTTATTATTTACAAAAATTCAAATAAAAATAAATATATTTTCATTTTTTGTTTTAATGACGAAGTCACAAAATTTTATTATTTAACTCAATATAGACATAGTTCATTAAAATATATTAGCAAGTTAAAATGGGCTGAAACAATTCGGGAAAGAAAGAAAGAAATGAAGAATGAATTATCGGTTTGAGTAATTTTTCTAAATGTTTTATATAAAATAAAAATTATGCATATTAATTTGAATAAAGTTGTTGGACTTAAACATATTAACATTGATAATATATACATATACATATATATCATATTTATTAGAATAGATAATATTATGGACTTAAACATATTTTAGTTTTGAGTATTACAAAAGGCAAAGTTCCATATTGCTTAGGATAGCCTTGGATCACTAGTTTATATATCAACTTGTGATATGGACTTACAAAGTGGCTAACAAGAGATGGAAATTTCACTCACATGAGTTGGACCATGTGGGTTTGTCGCAGTGCAAATCCTTCGATTTTCCCCCCTATGCATGAGATAATAGCCGCAACTCAGTTGAGAATTTTTTATTGTATCCTGAGGGACTTGCATGGGATACTGTAGATAAGTCCTTTAGGGCAATGTCAAAGCATACCTCAAGCAGACATTGTGCGTGACCTTCAACATTGTTTCCAACAATCTAAAGGACTTATCATGGCTAAAGACATGAATGTTGGTACGATCACCTTGGTGCAGACTCCTCCGATGTCGAATGCTACCTTTGCCAAGCCACTCTCGAATATGTCCAAGATCGAGGTATTTGTCTGCCAACATTTTTGAACATGGTAGGAACGCGTTGATGCACTGCTTGACATGCATGGGGGTAGCTTTCGCCCTTATCTCCAAGAAGCCAAACTCCGCAGCACCTACCAAAGAGCTTGAACAATGGAATCAAGCAAATAAGTTATGTTGTCACAAAGTTTAATGAGACTTTAGTTGGTGATTGTAACGACCCGCCTCGTCGCTATGGTATTACTAACTCTAATCGTGCAATTTTTGAATTTTAATGAAAACTCTATTAATTTGATTACGGAAATGGTGCTAAATTATTAGCAATATTACACTTGTCATACTATATATAAATATATAAATAAATACACAAACATGTATATCTTAAACCATCACATGCCAGGATATAAGTTAATTGTATTTACAAGTATTTACGCCTGAAATGTACATATCTATCAAAAAGAAATCAAGAGACAACTAAGAAAGAGTTGACTATCAAAACACAACTCTTTTCCAAAAAGTAATCCATCGTCATCACGACAGCTCGGCGGCTCTAACCAAAAAGAATCTCCCTCCAGAGTCACCTAATGCTGCTCATCTGCTCACACGAACGAAGGTTCGCGATCATCACAGGTACCAACCACATGGAACAACAAATGTAAGGGTGAGTTTATTATATAAAATCAACAAACATCAAATAGCAGCAATTGGGAAGGAAAAAACATTACACACCACAATCATTAACAAAAGTCCATGATTCCAGTATACACTCAACAAACTAATTATCCAATGCATTTCACAACTCAAACAATCATGCATAGAATGATGCATGCACCTGACTCATCTATCAACATGCAATGTGGTACCATATCCCAGAAATAGCCTCTCATAGGAAAATGATTCACCGCCTATCAGGGTCACCCTGTCGTGCACTAGCCATTCCCTTACCCGATGATCAGCCAGCGTCGCTAGGGAATTCCAAACCTGATGACCCCTTAGTACCTACGTTTTCAGCTCACTAAAACCCATAGGTACGCACGTGCCTTCATTCTATTTCCATCCATGCACATGAAGTATGAAACATGGACATCATCAATGTATGACCATGGCCAGGAACAAATCCTTCCCCACAAGGATGACCAGTCATACACCCCCATGTACATACATAAGACACCAATGTGGGCTCACCAATGCACTGACCGTGGCTAGGAACAAATCCTTCCCCGCAAGGATAATCAACCGGTCACTGCACCCCACATGTATATACACAACATACAACCTTGGCACTATCAATGTATGATCATGGCCAAGAACAAATCCTTCCTCGGAAGGATGACCACTCATACACCCCATGGGTATCCATGTATATCCACATCACATAATGACAACCATGGGCACCATCAATCCATGATCATGGCCAAGAAAAAATCCTTCCCCACAAAGATGACCAATCATGCACCCTTCATGGGTATCAGTGTACATACACATCACCTCATCCTGATATTATCATCATATATACATTAAATTCATCTTATTTCAACATTATCCTCATAAACATCAACTTCATCTCATTTCAACATCAACATCTATT
The DNA here is from genome assembly GCA_013407115.1 of Glycine latifolia. Classification (NCBI taxonomy): domain Eukaryota; kingdom Viridiplantae; phylum Streptophyta; class Magnoliopsida; order Fabales; family Fabaceae; genus Glycine; species Glycine latifolia. The sequence continues at coordinate 172,518 of QARZ01041067.1, forward strand.
TCATCATCATCTCATTTAAACATCATAAACCACATCATCATTATATCATTTATACATCATCAAACACATCATCATTATTTCATTCAATCATCACCAACACATCAATAACATCTCATTTCAACATTATCAATGACATCAATATCACCTCATCCATCCACAATCTATATTACCACGAAACTAGTATTTTAGGAAAATTCTAAATTAAATAGGAGGACTACAAAATAGAAAACACACTCTTATGCCCATTTAAAAATTTAATAAAGAAGTAAATAGGAAAACATATTATAAAATTTTGGGCAGAGTCTTCTCTATAATTAAGACTTTTCCCAAAAATCCAATCAATTAGAACAACAACATCATTCACAATTTTATCCATCAACAAATCAATTCATTGCATCCCATTAGTTAAAAACACAGTTTTTCTTGAAAACGAGCACACACAGAAACAAACACCCATCAATCATAAATACATTGTATCCCATTAGTTAAAAACGTAGTTTTTCTTGAAAACCAGCACACAGCAGGGACATGCAAATATCCTCATAATTGGACTCCCTGGCCCCCAACTATGGTACCAAAACTATAACTAAATAATAAACTCCCCTTACCTATCTCTGTCTCTCTATTAGCTCCTTGAAACATTGTTTTGGGATCTCTTAAGTTCACATGCTTTGGCTCAAACACAAAGCTCTATATACCAAATTGAAGATAATTTAGTATAGATTTCAAAAACAAGGCTAACGTTAGCATTCAGGGTCAAATACCCACTCAAATTTAAAAAGAGGCTAAAATAGTTCTTTGGGAGTCCACATCAAAAGACATCATTTTGAAATTCCGATCATACCAATGTGACCAAGGTTTAACAAGGATCACAGAAATGACATCAATTTCATAAAAAGGAGACTTTTACAACATCTTATTTTCAAAGGGTTTTCAAAGGAAGTATAGAAATAGCCAATAACGGTACCTGAATCACAAGAGATATCAAGAAAGGCTTAAACTAATTAGAAGAAGACAAAGGAAACCAACATTACCTCAAGGAAACCAAGAAATGAGGATTGGAGGCTCCATTTTCTACTAGATCCTCGAGTTGAGTTTTGAAGATTCCGCTCCGATTAAAGTGCTCCTCTTCGTGCAGTGGTCCAATGGCAAGCGGCGATGCCTCGTGGTGGTCTCCTGTGGCTGTGGGTGGTGGAGGATGATGGGGGGAGGTGGGTTGGCTGTTGGGAGGAAGAAAAATAAACACTTTTCGTGATTTGGAGGCTGAAATACGTATTTACCAACACCTTGACTCTCCTAGGCGAGAAAAAATGCCTGCAAAATTCGCTCAGGCAAACTGACCAAATTCTAGAATTTTCTGCTTCAGTGAAAAATTAATTTATCAGGATTAGGATGTTATTTAGTCAATCCCAACGGTCAAACCTTTAATATTTGGGTTAGAAATCCACTTTAAATTTTAAGGAGATCCAACGGTTAACCAATCCATAATGGTGATTTTACTAAAATAGGTTCCGGGTCAAATTCGGAATCACTCAATTACAACGCGTCTCAACCAAACTCCACATAACTTGACATCTACACCAAGAAATTTCACATGGATAATTCAAATAAAATTTCAAATAATCCTAATTAATAAAGTAATCAAATTATACAAGGAATACATCACACATATATTTTAAGTTATCGAAATTTCAGAGTGTTACAGTGATGGTTTTTCCTCTAGTGATCCTTGTTAGGTTTGGACAACTATTAGTTTCATCTATGTTGAATTTTGATGAAATAAAATATAAATTACTGATGTTCTAATGAGTTTTTGACAAGTGCATAGATTCAAATGTTAAAAGACTTAATAATACTTTGTATCGTCCAAGGCACTAAAATCAAAAGGTGTCCACTCTCTATGACAATTAGTGTTATTGATTGAGCATTTTTAGTTTAGTATGTTTCTATTCTTCTTAGCTTATTTGAGCTCTATTGGAATCTTATTTTATCACCTTAACTTAGTTTTGATCTTAGACAAATAATTGGCCTTAATTAATAATTATTGCTTATTTTCGGATTTTGTTCTTACTTGACCTATTTGCATTGTGTAGGACCTATAGGATGCTATAGAAATCCAAATGGAGCATACGAGTAGTCATTGGAAAGATAAGGAAAAGAGCTACCATTTTTTTTCCATAATAAGCTAGGGCCAATTATGCTATTTTGAGGGTCATTTTAGGCTTGGAAGTCAGAACCACTGCACTTGGACTTTGAGCTGCAAAATTGGGCTTTGCTTTGTATAGTTAGCTTAATTAGATAAATTAGATGGACCTAATCAAGTCCTATCCTTTCCTTCTATTCATTCATAAGATATATTAGTGTAGTTAGTTAGTGAGTGAGTTACTTTCATTTTGTAAAAATTATATTTGAGAAGCTTCTTGTGCAAGTTTAGGATAAACTCTCCTATCTCTTTCTATCAATTGTTCTTCATTTTTCTTCCTCCTTTAAACTCTTTTCTTGCACAAATTCCACTGCTCTTCCACTTGTGATGATCCTGGAAGGATAATCAAGTGAACAAAGGATCCAGTTCAAGCAAGGAGGAATTTGAGTTTTGGTTTAGTATTTAAAATTTTGTATAAATGTTCATATTCTTTTTCAATCATATTTCCTAATTTCGAATTTGACCACATATTTTTTTGAGGATATTTAGATCTAATTTGTGATTTCAATAAATTTAAGGATTAATTCGATTGGACTTCCTCTAATGACATTGATTGAACTTTCACAATATGATGACTATTTGTGTGATAATTCGAATTTCATGGTTTCGTGAATTGGATTGATACTCTTAAATCTGTCTCACAACCTATTTAATAATTTATGTCAGTTTTTGCATTTATTGTATTTCTGTTTGTGTTTCTGCAATTTTCATTTATTGTCTACAAACTATTTGTTGAAATTCCTCCTGCTGTTAATAAGTGAATTAAAGTTGGAACCAAATTGAATTGTATCTCTGAGTCGATCTAGGTTATTAATGTACTGCAAAATTAATTCTAGTTTTATTTGTTTTGGAATGATTCAACAATCTTTATCAAAACTGGTGTCATTGTGGGGGATATGATTCATTGTGTGCCAATCTTAGTTCACTCATAACTAAATAGCAGTATAGGTACAATTGATATTAGTATAGTAGGTTTGCATCTGTCTAATGGAAAAAGAAAAAAATCACATCTATTGCATGTTTTACATTTTGTAGTATTATGCATTCTCCTTTTTCATACCACTAACTGTTTGATATATTGCACTGGTTCTGTTAAAGTTGTTATGTAGAGTCTTTGTGTGTAGTAGTGTGTTTTGCATTGGGTAGTAGTGTAGTTGTGCATTGTGTGTCATAGAAGTAAACTGAATTGTGGGGTTTGGCTGTGCAACTTGGTGTCCAAAGTTTATCCCACATTCTGAGAAAATGTAACACCTTCGGGGTTAGGTCTGGGTTTGCAAATTCATCCTTTAAATAAGAGTTTTAGCAATAAGGGCATTTTGGTGATTTCACATGTGACTAGCTCAAAATAGGTTGAAACTTGGATAGAATGTAGAAAAAATTAATACATCAAGGTGACCCTTGTTAGACTTAGGGGGAGCTAAAGAGGATCAAGAAGCTGACATTCTTAGACTATGAAATGTTTATTAGGCTTTTACATGCCAATTCAATTGAATGACATGTAAATTGTGTATGTCTAAGATGAGTTATCCTATGATCCATTGCATAAAACTCATTCATGTTTGCATTCACATTTTCATAAATTTTTTTTTCTGAAACATAGTTTTTATGAATGCATAAAAATCCAAGTGTTCAAAGTTTCAAGTTTTGGAAAAATATTTTCTCACTGGTTTAATCGATTACCAGTCATTGGTAATCTATTACTTGAGAACTAAGAACATTTTAATCGATTACGAGTTTGTGGTAATCGATTACATAGTTCATAATCACAAAATGGACTTCCTGTGATAATCGATTACAGCATAGTGGTAATTGATTACTTAGCAGCAATTTTGAATAAGACTTCTTGTGATAATCAATTACATTGTGATTTAATTGATTACTTTGTTCATAAGTCTTTTCCAAAAAGCTCAAGAACACTTTAATCGATTATATAACTGGTTTAATCGATTACATAAGTGATATAATCGATTACATAAGTGAATTAATCGATTACTGACGGTTAAAACAGTTTTCTATAAATAGATGTTGATTATTTTAACAAATAACAACAACGAAATATCAAAGATTTTCATAACCTTTCTGAAGAGAGAAAAGATACTTTGAGCTAGTCTGTGTTGGACCCTCAAATCCTCAAGCTTCAAGATTTCTTGAGAGGATTTCTTTTTGGGTAACATTCTAAAGAAGACTTAGAGAGAATGTTCTGAGATTTGTCTTTCAATCTTGATTCAAGTTTGGTAATCATTTGCATTCATAAACAGTGGATCATCAGGTTGTTTCTCTCTATACTACTTTGGTTTAATTCTTTTTAGAATTTGTGGTTTGTGTAACTAAAACAATAGTTTTTCTTAAAGCTTGTCTAGAATAGGTGTTTCTAGAGGAAAGAGTAGGGAAGAGAGTTCTCTATGTCTTGATCACAGAGAGTCTAAGGGAGATAGATTTCTTGTTCTTGATATAAGTCTGATTGAGAGTGATTGCATAAGCTTGTAACAAACAGTTTGTTATTAGTGGAATTTCTAACTAGTTGGATTGGAAAACTGGATGTAGCTTCTCTAGGTTGAGAAGTGAACCAGTATAAATCTTGGTATTGACTACTTCTTCTTTATCTTTTCTTATGGTTATTAATTGTCATTCGTTGGAGTAACTTTTCATAATCAACTAAAATATTTTGTTGCCATTGCATTCTTTAAAGAAAGGAGTTTGATTGATTGAAAAGTGTTCAGAGGTTGTTTTGTGATGCAATCCTTTTTAACTCTAATTGTTTAAGAAATTTTTAATTGATCAAGAACAACCAATTCACCCCCTTTTTGGTTCTTGTGTACTATTCATACTGTTTTCACCCCTGTGAGGGACGATCATGGGCATTGGGGGTCCTTTTTGTCAAATTCGATCATCTAAACCACTTTTGGAATTTTTTTTCTCTTTTTATGATTTTTAAAAATCACCAAAAAATTATCAAAAATCAAAAATAATTTTTAGACATTTATTGTGGAGTTTTTGAATTTTTTAAAAAATAGTTGGGCAGTTTTCCATTTTCTATATCATTTCAGCAAATATTGTTAATAATGTCTTGATAAAGTAATTGTTTGTTATTTCTGTCATTCTTGCCACTAATGAACTGAGGTGTGTATGACAAGGTCTATGCCAGGTGACTTGCATATCCTGAGGTAGATAGGACATTTCATAGGTTGAGCAGAAATAATAGGAATGTAGTTTTGCATGATAGTGTAGTTTTGGATAGTAGTATAGTGCATACTAAATTATTTACTGATTCCATTTCTAAGCCTAGTTTTAGTGCTTCAGAGTTTGAAATTAGTGTTGATACAATGGATGATAACAATCGAACTCTTAAGGAATTGGCTACACTTGATGTTGTGTATTAACCTTAGTGTATTCAATATTCTGAAACAGAGGTTAGTTATGAGCTTAAGTCTAGACTAGTCCATTTGCTGTCAAAGTGTCATGGTCTTGCAGGTGAAGATCCATACAAGCATCTTAAGGAGTTTCAAGTAGTGTGTTCCACCACATGACCACATAACATTCATGAGGATTATGTGAAGATGAAAGCATTTCCAATTTTATAAAACTAGTGATCAAGTAGAATCAAGCATTACAAATAGAATGAAATTATTAGTAATGAGTAGAAAAGATTCATACATATATCAAATATCAAAAGAGATACATAAGGTATGAAGATTACATCCAATCCTTTGGAGAAACTAGCCGATCATTGTGTATAGCATAAGATCAACAATAGACATGATGAAGGAAGTGAATCACGATCCTTTCCGGTAGAGTTTCCTCTCATTTTCTCTCTTCTCTCACCTTCTTGTATGTTATTCTCTCTTTTGGTTCGTTCTAGCCCTCTACATGCATCCATTCCATTCATGGCTTTTTATAGGCAATTGGTGGAGGAGGTGCCAGACTAACTCGCCCAGGCAAGTTGTAGGTCGCCCTGGCAAGTTGTTGCTTAATGGAGAAGTAACTTCACTAGCCCAGGTGAGCTAATTGTTATCCTAGCCGAATTTCACTTTTGGATTTTTTTCAATTTGACCTTTTTGCCCTTTCCTCTTGTCTTGGTTGTTGGATGCAATAGATACCTATCGAAACATCAAAATTGATTGAATGAATCTTCCAAATTTAAAAACAACATTTATAAATGTACAAAATATAAAACAAATAGAATCAAGGGAAGGTTATAATAAAACTATTGAAATCAAAAAGATAAGTGCTCATTATAATCCAAAAAGTAACTAAAATATGGCACTTATCAACTCCCCCTAACCTAGAATCTTGCTTGTCGTCAAGCAAAGTAAAGAAATAAAACTACGAATACTAGAAGTATAAGTATAACATAAAACGCTTTAATACTTCTATATCAAAATTTATGAACATGCTTTGTAAAGAATCAACCTTCAAAGTGATCAGAACAACATTTTCAAATAATCAACTATGAGAATTGAAAACACAAAAGAATGAATTTCGTGAAACCAAATGAGATTAAGATCAATTCACATTTCATTTCTAAAGAACATCAAAGAAAATATTTGATTGAACAAATAGAGGGAAACCTATCAAAGGTGTTTAATTCTCCCATAGGCAATTGTTTCATCTCAATTCCAACACTGCTATGTCAAAGATCAATTTTGCAATTCATTTCCCATCAAATCAAATATAAAGTACATAATCTAAAAATAGTATGAACAACACACAAGAACCAAGAGGGGTGTGAATTGGTTGTTCTTGGCCAATTAAAAAATCTTAAACAATCAGAGTTAAAAAGAGCGTATCACAAAACAATACAAGAAAGCTTTCAACAAATCAAACACCAATCTATAAAGAATGCAATAATTTTTTTTTTCTGTTGATTGTGAAATGTTGCACCAACGAATGACAAGTTATAACCACAAGAAAAGATAAAGATGAAGTAGTCAATACAAAGATTTATACTGGTTCACTTCTCAACCTAGAGAAGCTACATCCAGTTCTTCTAGCCAACAAGTTAGAGTTCCACTAATAACAATCTGTTTCTTACAAGCTCTTACAACCACACTCAATCACACCTAGATCAAGAACCAGACATATAACTCACATAGATTCTCTGTGATCAAGACATAGAGAAAACCCTTCTCTACTCTTACCTCTAGAAACACCTATTATAGAAAAGCCTTAAGAAAAACTATTGTTATAGTTACACAAAAAGAAATTCAAAAAGAATTTACAAACAAGTTGTATGGAAAGAAACCACCTGATGATCCACCACTGATGTATGCAAAAGATTACTAGACTTGAATCATTGGTGAAAGAAAACTACTTAAGAACTTTCCTTCCAAAATCTTTTTTTGAAACTTTGCCCAAAAAGAAATCCTTTTTAGTAATCTTGAAGCTTGAGGATTTGTGGTGTAACGACCTGCCTCGTCGCTATGATATCACTACTCTAAATGTGTGATGTCAATTTTTAATGAAAACTCAATTAATTTGATTGAGAAAATGATAGTAAATTTTTCGCAATAATACCCTTATCAAACCACGCACAAATACATAAATAAATACATATGTATGTATATTTTAAACCATTACATATCAGCACATAATTTAGATTTTAATAAATATATAAGCTTGGGGTATACATGCTCAATTAACGAGAATCAAGGAACTAAATAAGAAAATAGTTGATAATACAACACAACTTTCTCCCCAAAATAAATTCTAACATTACCACGTCGGCTTGGCGGCTCCAACAAAAGGGATCTCTCTCCAACGTCACCTACTACTACTCATCTGTTCCCACAAATGATGGTTTTTGATCATCACAGGTACCAACCACACAGTACAAAATTGCAAGGGTGAGCTTATTATACAAAATCAACAAGTTCCAGATAACAATAATTAGAAAGAAAACAACAATAACAACCACAATCATTCTCAGTAATCAATCAGTTCACACATACTCAATAAACTAGTCATCCACTTTTTCCACAATTCAAATCAATTATGCTCAAAATGATGCATGCACTTGACTTAAATCTCAGAATGCAATATGGTACCATCCTCATGGAAATAACTTCTCTTAGGAAAATGATTCAGTCGTTTATCAGGGTCACCCTGTCGTGCACTGGCCATTCCCCCTATGGTGATCAGCCTGAGTCACAAGGAAATTCCAAACCGAGTGACATGTCCCTTAGTACCCACATTTTTATCCTATAAAAACCACAGGTACACACTGCCTTTATTCTGTTTCCATCCATGCAATTATGAAGTATGAAACATGGGCATCATCAATGCACTGATCGTGGATAGGGACCAGAATTCTAAACAATCCCTTTTCCACAAAATCATTCACAGTTTTATCCATGAATAACAAATTCATCACATCCCATTAGTTAAAAACACAATTTTTCTTGAAAATGAGCACACAACAAGAACAAACATACATCAATAATAAATACATCACATCCAATTAGTTTAAAACATAATTTTTCTGTAAAACTAGCACACAACAGGGACATACATACATCTCCATAATTGGGTTCCCTGACCCCAACTACGGTATCAAAAGCTGTAAACAAATAATAAACTCCCCTCACCTATCTATCTCCCCCTGTTAGCTCATTGTAGCATCGTTTTGAGCTCTCTCAAGTTCATGTGCTTTGGCCCAAACACAGAGCTCTATATACCAAATCGAAGATAATTTAGTATAGATTTTAAAGACAAGGTTAATATCAACATTCGGGGTCAAATACCCACTCAAATTTAAAAAGGGGTTAAAAATGATGTTTTGAAAGTCCACATCAAAAGGACATCATTTTGAAATTTCAATCACACCAATGCGACCGGGGCTCAACGAGAGTCACAAAAATGACATCAATATTATAAAAATGAAACTTTTACAATGTCTCATTTTCAAAGGTTTTTCAAAGGAAGTGTAAAAACATCCAATAACGGTACCCAAATCACAAGAGATACCAAGAGAGACTTCATACTAGCTAGGAGAAGGCATAGAAAACACGGTTACCTCGAAGAAATTGCGAAGAGAGGATTGGAGGCTCTATTCTCTACCAAATCCTCGAGTTAAGTTTTGAAGATTCCACTCCGATCAAAGTGTTCCTCTCTGTGCGGTGGTTCAACGGTAAGAAACGACGGCTCGTGGTGGTCACCGATGGCTGTGGGTGGTAGAGGAGGAGGGGGAGGGGTTGGGTGGCTGTTTGGGGAAGAAAAAGGTGGCTTTTTTTGTGCTTTTATGCTGATGGTGCAAATTTATAACTGTCTTTACTCACTCAGGCGAATTTTGGATTGCCTGGACGAGTTGACCCAATTTTTGAAATCTCACTACTTCTGTGACAAATTAACATCTCATGCTTCAGATTGAATTCCACCAATCCCAATGGTTAAAAGTTACATATTTGGGTTAGGAGCCCGCCTTTAAAATTTGAAGGCAATCCAACGGTTAACCAATCCACAATTGTGATTTTACCAAAATAGGTTTTGGGTCAAACTCGAAATCACTCAATTTCAATGCAACTCAAACAAAATCCACATAAATTAACATCCACCCCAAGCAATTGTACAAGGATAATTCACAAAAAATTTAAAATAATCCTAATTAATAAAGTAATCAAATAATTCAAGAAATACATCAAACATATATGTTCAGTTATTGGAATTTCAGAGCGTTACATGTGGGACTAACACAAAATAGCACTTTGAATCTTTTCTTTCTTCGGAAAGCTTATGAAAATTATTTGATATTTTTGTGGTGTCTTTTGTTAAAACACCCAAAAGCTATTTATAGAAAATTGTTGTAATTGTCAGTAATCGATTAATTCACTAATGTAATCGATTAAATTTACTTAGCTAATCGATTATTTACTCATTTAAATGATTAAAGTGTTCTTGAACTTTCTGGAAAAGACTTATGAACAAGGTAATCAATTATTTCACAATGTAATCGATTATCATAGGAAGCCTTTGTTTGAAAACATGCCAAGTAATCAATTACCACCATATCGTAATATTATCACAGGAAGCCCATTCAGTGATTTTGTGTAGTGTAATCGATTACCATACTCTTGTAATCGATTAAAGTGTTCTTTAAAACTCCAGCAATAGATTACCATTTCTGGTAATTCATTAAACTAATGAGAATTTGCTTTTCCAAAACTTAAACATGAAATTTTTCTGCAATGTTGAAAACTTTGTTTCAGAAAAACTTTTTCACAAAACTTATGCTTTTATGAAAACATGAATGAGCTTTATGCAATGGATCATAGGAAGTCTCATCTTAGACATACACAACTTACAATTACCAATCAATTGAATTGTCATGTAAAAAGCCTAAACACTTTACTATCTAAGAGACTCAGCTTCTTGATCCTCTTGAGCTCCCCCTGACTCTAACAATCTCCCCCTTTTTGGCTTTGATCATGCCAAACTTCAAGTGAACATCTTGATCCTTAGTGTTCTTTTTAGGAGAGAGTTTCCAGGAGCTTTTACTTGAAACCTGAAAAAGAATCAGCTTCTAGCCAAGACCAAGTGTCAAGTATTCTTTGCATAAACTCTATACATCAATATATAAGCATATATATTGCTCCCTCTTTCTTATGTAATTTCATATCATGTCAGATTAAGAGAAATGTTTATGTTCATTTTAATCAGAGCAAAAATTTATTATTTTTCTCCCCTTATTTTCTTTTACTCTCCCAACACCTTGCATATGTTCATTTTTCTCCCCCTTTTCGCTTATCAAAGACATTAATATTCCAGTAATAGTGAAATAAGCAAAGGAAGATTTAAACAAAATACAAGAATTTTATTAATAATTCAAGGTGAAAACGTGAAGGTTAAACATCAAAGATCATGGCTGAAAATGAGAAAACAACACAACTAGAAACTAAACAAGACAACCACTAAGCTAAAGATTATCAATGTCTCTAAGACTCATTCTAGTCTTTATATTCTCCAGTCTAGTGGTGATGTTTTCTAAAGAGGAATGAACATCAACTGAATATTCATGATGCAGAGCTATCATAGCATTCATCTTTTGAATCATGAGAGATTTAAAAGGACTCCACTGCTGCTTAACAGGTCAAGCTTCAGCATCTTCTTCCTCATTAGCTTCTTGATCCTCATCAGTAACTCCTTGAGGAGTTTGAGCTCCAGCCATTGTCCACCCATTTGGGGTTTTCATCAATCCCAGCTTGGTGAGATGCTTTATAGAGATGAGGTTGGTAATGTTGGTGGTGTTGTTAACAATCTCATTAGATACATCAATCCCAAAGTAACCAATAAACCTTGAGACCATGACAGCATAGGGCAATTGATAGCTTAGCAGCCTCTTTGACTTCATCATTGTTTCCTCAATGACTAGAACCTAATTGATTTGAGTTCCAGATTTTATCCCATACACCAGCTGTAGATCATCATCAGTGATCTGTGCATGATTGGTTGATCTAGGTGTAAGGATGTAAGTAATGATGTAGTGAAGAAGCTTATCTTCTGGAGTTATGTTACCAACACCCAATCTGTTTCTTATTTGAGCATTTGGATTCAACAACATTCCTCTATAGATATCCATCTTTGAGTAACTTTTAATTTCTTCTTCAAACCTCCTAACACCTCTTGCCACTGCATTCCATAAAGTGTCATCAATTTATGTCCATCTTCACTTGCTCATTTCCCTTCAGCTTCCTCTTATGGGTGCACAAATACTTCAAGAGCTTTGCATATTTCAAATTTTTTTTGATGGCATCCAAGAAGGGAATGTTGACTTCCACCCTTCTGAAAGTCTCAAGAAGATCAAAATAAAGCTCCACTTTCTTTGCAGGAATGAATTTAGAAGGAAAAGGTAGAGGAATTTGTTTTGGTGCATAATCTATTTTGGCACTATCATCAATTTTGGCACCAACATCTGTTGAATTTGGAAGCTCCTTGCCACTCCTCAAGGTAATATCACTCGCATTCTTTGGATTAATAATTGGCTCTACTGGAATATTGCAAAAACCTTGTTGCTGCATCTAGTTGACAATTGTAGCTAATTGTCCAATCCGAGTCTATAGGTCATGGATGGTGACACTCACATTCTATTGAAACTGAATGTTGTTGGTTGTCATTTACTTCATCAGCTCCTCCAAGGAAGGTCTAGAACTATTGTTCTGCATGGGTTGTGGAGGTGTAGGTGTAGACTGGAATTGTTGTTGTTTTCTGAATAGGGAACTTGGTATTTGCTGGTATAGGGTTGATATTGTTGTTGTCAGAATGACTATTTTTGTTGTGTCTGCTGTTGCTGTTATGGACCAGGACCATAGCTTAGGTTCAGATGATCTCTCCAACCAGGATTATAAGTGTTGGAGTAAGGATTATATTGTTGTTGTTGAGGATTGAATGGTTGTCTAGGTTGCATGGCAGAAACTTCAGCAGTCTATTTTTTTTCTTAGAGCGTGGAACATGCATCTATTGGATGATCAAGTGCATAACAAATAGCACTCGGCCTTGGTTGATTTATTGCTATCACATTAAGGGATGTTAATTCTATAGGTTTATTCTCTAGCCTGTGGTTATCAATAGCCTTGGATGTTGCAGCCACTCTAGTACAAAATTGCTGGTAATTTGTTGCCATATTGGAAATCAATTGCGAAAACAGTATGAACAAAAACAATAACCAAGAGAGGGGTGAATTGTTGGCCTTTTAAAATCTTTAAAGAATCAGAGTAATAAAATGGTATCACAATTAAACCAAGAATGCTTCAATCAATCAAACTACTCAGCTCAAAGAACCAATTACAAAACTTTACACTTATTGAGTAATAAAGATTTCTCCAAAGAATTACAGATTAAGACAACAAGAAGAGATAAAGAGAAAGAATTCAACACCAAGAACTATAGTGGTTCACTTTTGAACATGAGAAGCCACATCCAGTTTCTTCTAACCAAAACTTGATTAGAGTTCCACTAGTCACAAAATTTTGTTCTTACAAGCTTACAACAATCACCCTTAATCAAACCTAGATTAAGATCAAAAATCTAATACCCTTTAGACTTCTAGTGATCAAGAAATAGAGAACCATTCTCTATTCTTCCCTCTAGAGAACCCTACTCTAGACAAGCTTTAAGAGCCCTCTTGTAATAGCAACAAACAAGTTGAAATTCTAAAATGAATTACACACAAAGTTTAATGGAGAGAGACAACCTGATGATCCAATGTATATGAATGCATATGATTACCAATCTTAATCCAAGTTTAATGAAAACAAGTTTCAGACCAAACTCTCCAAGAACTTCTTTAGAATCTTGCCCAAGAAGAAATCTTTCAATTAAGCATGAAGATTAGAATTTGTGGGGTAAGAGCTTTGTGACTCAGAGTATGTTTTCTCAATTTAGAAGGCTTTTGAAAATCTATGCAAATTTTGCAATGTAATGATCTATAGTTTTCAAAAGACCCAACAACTTTTTATAAAAAACTGATGTAATTGAATGTAATTGATTATTTTCACTTGTGTAATCGTTTAGTATCATATTTAATTGAATAAAGTTTTCTTGAGCTTTCAAGAAAAGATACATGAACAAAGTAATTGATTAATTTGCCATGTAATCGATTACTACAGGGATTCTTGTTTCAAAAACATGCTCAGTAATCAATTACAGATAAGTGATAATCGATTAACACAGTCAAAACTTGTTTTGTGTGTTTGCACAGTGCAATCGATTACTTAATGCCTATAATCGATTATTTTGTTCTTCATGGCTTAAGTAATAGATTACCATATTGTGGTAATTGATTAAGATAGTGCAAAATTGGTTTTCCCATAACTTAAACCATGAGTACTTGGCTTTTTATGCAATCATGAAAACTTAATGCTTTTTCACAAGACATGTGCTTTTATGAAAACCATGAATGCAAGCAAATGAATGATGTTTATACAATGCAATGGATCATAGGATAAAAATCTTATTCATCCAAAGATTACATACTTCAATTGAATGGCATGTAAAAGTTAAAACTCAACCAAGTCAAAGAGCCTCAGCATCTTGATCCTCTTTAAGCTCCCCCTGTATCTAACAATCTCCCCCTTTTTTGAACATGTTGAACCTTTGTGTTCTTTAAAGGAGACGATTTCCAGGAGCTTATACTTGATATCTGAAATATAATCAGCTTCTTACCAAGAACAAATGTCAAGTATACTTTGCATAAACAATTTACATTCATAGGTATTTATATGCTCCCCCTATCTTAGGTAATTTTACATTGGTTAAGATAATGAGCAATGTTTATCCATTTATATCTTTATTTTATTTTCCCAATCACAACACCCATATGTTTCTTAATATGTTCATTTTTTTTTTCAATATGTTCCATTTGTCTCCCCCTTTTGGCTTATTAAAGACAGAAATAATCTAGTGATATATGAAATAAACCAGGGAAGATATAAACACTATAAAAGAGAATTTTATTTATTAATAAGGTGCAATACAAAAGACATGAAATAAAAGCAACAAGGATAATACTTGAATATAAGAAAGCATAAACAACACAACCACAAGCACAAAATTACATCAATCAAACTAGATATTGTCAAAATCTTTAAGAGTCATCCTAGTCTCTATGTTATCTAGCCTAGAAGTAATTTCTTCCATGGAAGAATGAACATCAGCTTTATGTTCATGATGCAGAACCAACATTGAATCCAACTTTTGAATCATTAGGGATTCAAAAGGTGTCCACTGCTATTGTGCAGGACTAGCTTCAGCATCCTCTTCCTCTTTAGCTCCTTCAGCTTCATCAGCTCCCTCTTGTGGAGCTTGTTCTCCAGCCATCAACCACTCATTTGGGTCTTCATCATACCCAGCTTGCTAAGATGCTTTTCAGTGATGAGGTTGGTGATGTTAGTTGTATTTTCCATAATCTCATTAGAGGCATCAATTCCAAAATAATCATTGAATCTTGAGATTAACACTGCATAGGGAAACTAGTAGCTTATCAACCTTGCAGACTTTAGCATTGTCTCTACAATGACAAGAACCCAGTTAATCTGAGTTGCAGTCTTCATCCCATACACCAATTGTAGGTCATCATCTATAGTTTGAGCATGATTAGTGGACCTAGGTGTGAGGATGTAGGTGATGATATAATGTAGAAGTCTGGTCTTTAATCTGACTTGAGGATCCAACAACATACCTTTGTATGTGTCAATCTTGTTATATCCACCTATCTCTTCATCAAACCTCCTCACTCCTTCACAGGAGATCCCAGCCACAACATTCCAAACTTCTTCATCAATCACCATTGCAACTCCATTCACTTGGGAGCAAACAACCCCATCCATGCTAGCTTTGGCACAAGTGTAGAACACTTTTACCAACTTAGGGTAGAAAGTACCTTTTAATTCAAGGAACTTCTTCAATCCTTGAGCTTCCAGCATAACAAGGAATTGAAATCCCTCATTGATAAACCAGCCAAGCTCTAAGTACTTAGGTGGCATGACTAGCTTGGTAGCATTGAAATGCATATAGTTTTTTCTTTCAGTTTCAATGGTGAACCAGGTATTGAGCCTGTTCACAACTACATTAGAAGATTCTCCAGCTTTCCTCTTGTTGGTTTTAGTTCTTTTTGGGGCATTTGGATTAGATATGATGAGATTAGGTTGAAGAAAGGAATGGGCAGATATTTGCTTTAAGGGAGAAAGAGATATTAGCTTGCTTTAAGAAAGAAAGGATTTTTCAGGTGTGAGGTGTCAGCCTTTGAAGACCTGAATTTCTAGGGGTTTTGAAGCTGAAATTTGAATTTTAAATTCCTTGTAACAACTATTTCGAGTTTCAAAAGGGTTTAATAGCACTGACCCAAATTTGAATTTTCAATTTGAGATAAGATTACCAGTTTAGATTCTTGAAAATTGTGCAATTTTTGCAGAAATGCCATAGATAGTCAATTACATAAGCTTCATAATCGATTACTCCAAAGGATTTTAACTTTAAAATAGCTTTGTGCATCAAGTAATCGATTAACTTGACATTGTAATTGATTACTCCAGGGAGTTTCTGATACTGAATCAGCTTTCAAGCATTAAGTAATCGCTTAAAACATAGGATAATCGATTACTCCAGAGAGTTTCTTATTTAGAAATAGCTTTTAAACTGCAGGTAATCGATTAATACGATAGTGTAATCGATTACTCCAGAGATTTTCTATTTCTGGATTGCATTTATACATCAAGTAATCGATTAAAATGATAGGTAATTGATTACTTTAGGGAGGTTTTCATTTTGAAATACACTGAAAGTACCAAGTAATTGATTAGTTTGCACTGTAAATGATAGGTAATCGATTACTTCAGGGAGGTTTCCATATGTGATGAATAGCCAATCTAAATGGTATATCATGTAGTCAGGCACAGTATAAGCATGCTAGCATATATTAGATTCATCAAGAATACCTAGGATGTTCCTAAGATCATAGAATCTATCTCTAGATAAGGGTTTGGTAAAAATATCAGCCAATTAATTGTTAGTATCAATAAACTCAATTTTGATGTTACCTTTTTGGATGTGATCCCTGAGAAAATGATGTCTGATCTCTATGTGTTTTGTCCTCGAGTGCATGATTGGATTCTTTGATAGGTTTATTGCACTTGTGTTATCACACAGCAGGGGAATTTCATTCAACTCCAGACCAAAATCTTGGAGTTATTGCTTAAGCCACAAACTTTGTGCACAACAACTTCTAGCTACTATGTATTCAATTTCTACTGTTGAAAGAGCAACACAGGATTGCTTCTTACAATGCCATGACATTAGTGAGCTTCCCAACAAGTGGCATGTTCCACTAGTGCTTTTCCTATCAAGTTTGTATCCTACAAAATCAGAATATGAGTAGCCTATTAAATTCAGCGATGCATCTTTGGGATACCAAAGACTAACTCTTGGAGTTGATTTAAGGTATTTGATGATTCTCTTGACTGCTATGAGGTGTGACTCCTTTGGATTAGCTTGATATCTTGCACACACTCAACATTATATCTGGTTTGCTTGCAGTCAAGTACAATAAAGATCCAATCATCCATCTATACTTTGACTCATCAACCCTTTTGCCTTTTTCATTTGAATCACGATAAGTTGAGGTTGTCATAGAAGTTGCAGCATCTTTGCTTTTCTCCATGTCAAATTTCTTGATCACTTGAAGGCAATATTTAGTTTGGCTAAGAAATGTCCCATTCTTCATTTGCTTCACTTGAAGTCCAAGAAATAATGTCAATTCTCCCATCATACACATTTCAAACTCATTCTGCATAGAGATAGAAAATTCTTTGAAAAGGAATGATTAGTTGAAATCAACAAAGCCAGGAGGTTGATCAACATAGATTTCCTCCTCAATATATCCATTAAGAAAATCATTATTTACTTCCATTTGAAACAGTTTAAAATCCATTACACATGCATATGCAAGTAGTAACCTAATGGCCTCTAACCTTGCTACTGGAGCACAAGTCTTTTCATAGTCTATGCCTTCCTCTTGGTTGTAACCTTTTGCAACCAATCTAGCTTTGTTTTTGACTATGATGCCACTTTCATCAAATTTGTTCCTAACACCCACTTGCTGCAAATAGGCTTGTGAGAAGAAGGTCTAGGAACTAGTTCCGAAACTTCATTTCTCTTCAATTGATTAAGTTCATCATGCATGGCAAGCATCCAATGTTCATCAAGTAAAGTTTGGTCAATGCTCTTAGGTTAATTTGTGAAACAAAAGCCATATCACAATAGAGATTTCTTAGTGAAAATATACTAAATACTCCCTTGGTGACTTCACCAATTATGTTGTCAAGGGAGATATCTCTTGCAGTTCTCCAATCCTTAGGCTTTTGTATAGGTGTTGACTGTTCCATTTCTACATTTGGTTATTCTTTTTCCTTTTCATTTGATCCATTGAGTTGTATATACTCTTCTATAGGACCTGCATCATTTTCACACTTTTCCTCTTTAGAGGAGTTAGATTCATCACAAATAACATGAACTGATTCTTCCATGCATAAAGATCTTTTATTGAAGACTCTATATGCTTTGCTTTGTAATGAATATCCAAGAAAGATGGCTTCATCATCCTTTGCATCAATCTTGCCAAGTGACTTCTTTCCATTATTTAAAACAAAACATTTGCAGCCAAATGCTCTTAGGTGAGAGATGTTTGATTTTCTACCTTTATATAGTTCATAAGGAGTTTTCTTTAAAATAGGCCTTATGAGTAATCTATTCAAAGTGTAGCAAACTATACTCACAACATCAGCCCAAAAATGTTTAGGCAAATTTGTCTCATTAAGAAGAGTTCTAGCTTCTTCTTCAAGGGATCTATTTTTCCTCTTCACAACACCATTTTGCTGAGGTGTTATTGAAGCTGAAAAATTGTGGTTGATTCTATTTTCTTCATAAAACTTTTCAAAGTACTCATTTTGGAATTCACCACCATGATCACTTCTCATTGAGATAATTTTCCATCCTTTTTCATTTTGAATAATCTTGGCTAATATTCTGAATGCAATGAAAGTATCCTTCTTGGATCTTATAAACAAAGTCCAAGCGAATCTAGAATAGTCATCAACTATTAAAGGCCCATAGTAATTGCCTCATAAGCTCATAGTTCTAGAAGGACCAAATAAATCCATATGAAGCAGTTCAAGGGTCTTGAGGTGGAAACAAAGTTTTTATTTTGAAATGAAATCTTGGTTTGTTTCCCCTTTTGACAAACATCACATAGTTTGTCCTTTTCAAACTTTAGTTTAGGTAAGTCAATGGCTAAGTCTTTTCTAATGAGCTTGTTCATGTGATGCATATTAATGTGACTAGCTCTCCTATGTGATAGCCATGATTCATCAACTTTACTTACTAGGCAATTAGTGTTGTGAATGAATGCATGTTCTATAGAGAGTAAGTAGATATTACCTTTTCTTTTACCAACATGGATAACCTTACCAGATTGACCATCACATATCAAACAACAATTGTCATTAAAGGAAACCTTGAATCCTTTATCACATAGTTGGCTTATGCTTAGGAGATTGTACTTCAAACCTCCCACATAGAGAACATTTCTGATCTTGGTTTTAAAGTTGTCTCCTATATTTCCTTCTCCAATTATCTTTTCTTTGTTGTTGTCACCATAAGTGACAAATCCTTCATCTTTTAGAGTCAAATTTGTAAGCATGGACATGTCACCTGTCATGTGTCTAGAGCATCCACTGTCTAGGTACTGGAAGAAAAGGACCTTGAAGCCTGAAGGCATGTGAGAAAAACAATTTTTAAAGCGGAAACACACATACCACACAAGAATCATTCTTTAGGACATAGATGTTACCTTGTTTATATTCGAAATTTGATGATCAAGGATAGGCTTGAAGATACAAGCCCTCTAATGTTGATCCACACCACTTCTTGTCAAGACTCAAGAACACTTCTTGAAGGCTACCAACAAACACCAAAGGAGGCAGGCTAGGCACACCAATGGAGAGGAAGAAGGTTATGTTTTAAAGTGTTTTTACTTATCTAAGAGGCTCACCAATAGATGATATTGGTGGCTGAATTTTCAGCCAACACTCACACAAAGGGGCACGTGAAAATAGAGGAATGTAGATTAGGGTTTTTCATCTCAAATTATTAGAGAACTATGATCACAATAGCACACTTTATAGAAGAGTTTGAGTCAGATTTTTAACCAAAAAATCTGATCATGAAGCATCCCACACGTGAAGATAAGATAGAGTTGCTGCATTTCAAAATTTCCAACAACCTCCTATCTTATCTTCCTAAGACCAAGTCAATTACTTGGAATTTAATTTTGCCAAAAGATAATCATATATCAGCCGTGTATAAGCCCATAATCAGCCCTCAAAATTCTTCCTAAAATCTAGGACATGATCATGATAAGATTCTAGTTGAATTCAAATTCAAATCTAGCTCTTATCTTCTCCTTTTGATATGAAACTAACTACTATAGTTAATTCATATTTAAATTCAAATATTTAAATTCAATATTTAAATTATCAAATTTAAATATTAAATAATTAATTTAACTATTTAAATTAATTAATAATGTTTTGGACTATCCAAGCCCATTAACTCCATTCATGCGCCCCCCTCTCTTTAAGATAAGTATCCAAACTCTTTCTTAGGCTAACAACCATTATTAGGCCCAAAATTCTTAATGCTATAATGTCATGACAATAAAGTGTTAGTGTATGACCCATTAGGCCCAACATAGTGATGGAGTGCCTTTAGTTAAATATTTTTATATCATTCTTAGCCTATTTGACTTCTCTTGGACCTTTATTTTCCTATTCTAATTCAGTTTTTGTCTTAGGCTAGTAAGTGGCCTTAATTGCTATTTGTTGCGCATTTTTGGATTTTTGCTCACTTTACGTATCTGACTTGTGCAGGGCCTATAGAGTGCTACAAAACTCCGAATGGAGAGTTCTAGGAGTCCCTGGAAAGATAACAAAAAGATCTACAAGTTTACTAGAAATAGCCTGAGGCCAATTCTGTCATTTGGAGGGTCATTTTAAGCTTCGAAATCGGAACCTCTGCACTTGCAATTTTGGGCTGTGAATTTGATTTTATGGTTGTAAATAGCAAATAACTAGAATTGTTGGGTTTGTTTATGGCCCATTTTAAACTGCAGACCTTGTCACTACATATTAGTGACTTTAGTGAAACTTGTACAGCACTTTACATTTTGCACAAACAAGTTTATTATTTCTTTTCTTTAGTTTTTAGAATCAAAAGCTTGTTCTTCATTTTCTCTCATTTGTTCTTCATTGTTCTTCATCTTCTTCATTTCCATTTTGCTATTCTTCCATTTTTCTACACTTATTTCATGGGGCTTTCCTTGGTGATCATCATGGAAGGCTAAATAATCACTCAATCAAAGGATCCAATCCAAGCAAGAGGAGAATTTGAGTTCTGGTTTAGTATTTCAAATTCTGTGTGAATGTTCACTTTCTTCTTCAATTGCTATTCTGTTTTCATGATTATGAATGCGTTTAGAATTGAAAGCGGATTAGATTATGGATTCATGTCCTAATTTTGAATATAAAACACAGATTAATTGGATGATATTTCAATTAGGGTTTGTGGTTTCAATTAATTTAGGAGTAGAATCGATTGAACTGCTTCTATTGAGATTGAATGAATCTTCATGATAGAATCAACTTATGAGAATGATGATGATTTGAATAGCTTGGGTTGGTGAATTGGATTGATGCTTTCTAATCTGTTTTACTTTACTCCTTGATAATCTTGTTAATTTCTGCATTGTTCTTTAAATTTAGTTTATGTTCTTGCATGTTTTACTTTGCGCATACCAACTGTTTGACAAAATTCCCCCTTATTATTACCAATGATTTGAAGCTAGAACCATATTGATCGTGTCTCTGAGTCGACCTAGGTTAACCCTGTGATGCAGAATTAGCTTAGTTAAATTGTTTTGAAGCCACATGACAAACGCATATCACATAGCTACTGACATAAATGAGTTTGGGCCCAACAAGGCCACTACTTATTTAATGACAACACAGAGCACTAGCAATGCTTTGTTGCCCCAGAACTAGTTAGGTAAATGACAAGATCATCCTATTAAATCTATTTGGTTTCCGTATGTATTTCCTTTCGTCTCGGTTACCTTCCCATAAAACCTAGGGTAAGGAAACGTATCAGCCCTTGCGGTCTAGGGTAAGCTTTAATACGAAATAGGGAGTCTCCAATTTTACTGACTCTAAAGGCAAATCATCTCATGATTTATTTTACTATGAATAGATTCCCGAGTCCCGTAAATGTCATCCCGATTTCTCTGGTTTACAGATAACCTAACCTCTCACAGAGATTTGACGAATTCCTTCAGCTAGTCACCCTAGACTCGTGTTCTTTCAGGACATGCCCAAAGGTATACCTATGTGTCTCCATGTTTCAAGCAGATGAGGTATACAATCAAAGCATGTCTTCTAAAACACAGTCTAGGTGAAAACTTCTGGTCTAAGGAAAGACACACCTAAATAATAAGAGACTACTCTAATGATACTATCTGTGAGATTTCCTCATAAAGTCTCTTTGTGGGTCTGTTCAGTGCGAGCTATACCCTTATAAGTCCACCCACGACTTTAGCTAAGACATCTCCATGTCTGTAGCTCATGAGGTCTTTACCTTGTATCTGCATACAAGTAGATAAGTCGTGCTAGTCTTACCCGAGATTGTTGATCCCCATTCTCAGTGTCTCTAGACCAGGAACTTAAAATTTAGGAGTAGACATCTGGTATCCTTGAATCCTCATGATCGTGATCCCATCACTGATATTCAAGAGATACCTATTCTATTCTAAGGGTTTTATCCAGTTACTCATATATTAATAATGATATCGAGACAAAATATGAAACAAGATAAAGAGCGCTTATAATTTATTCATGACAATATGAAAAGTACATGTACGTCCTAATCTAATGAAAAGATTGTCTCTAGGACATCCATATACTAACAGGTACCATAATGATGATTTTGCTCTAAGACACACCTACAACATTCAAATTAAGTAGCAAAGAAAGGTACCCAATTTAGGTTGGGTCCATAAGGGTTAGCTATTTTTCTCTTTTTCTTTGGAACCCAAATGCAATCTCCTTTAGGCACATAGAACCTTCTAGCATAGCACCTATGAAATGTGTGACCTTTCTTCATGCAGTAATTGCAAGTTACAGATTTTGATGCTCTTTCAAAATGAGTCATTTGGTTATGCTTAGTTTTTGAAAAGTCTCTTTGATTCATTTGTTTTAGAGGTACAAACTTGCTATTTCCAAAAGATTTTGAATTATGTTTGTAGCCTAATCCAGAAGTATCTCCAGCATATTTTTGTACACTTAGTATTTGATTTAAACTGCATTTTCCTCTATAGAGTATTTTCAAAAGATCTACTAAGTAAGAATTTTCTGAAAGTAATAACATGTATTTTCACCTTGACTTTTTTGAAATCATCAAACTCTTCTTGTAAATCTTTGCATTTATCTACATTTGATGAAAAAGAGGCACACACACCCATTAGCTTTGTAGCTTGAAATAAGTTTTTCATTTTCTTCTTTTAGGTTACGAAGTTCAGCTTGCATTGCTGCAAGTTTGGTGACATGTCATCTAAGGTTACCTTTCAGCTTATTGTTGGATTTTGCAAGCTTTTGAGCCTCTTCATGCATATCATCGAAAGCATCAATAATTTGATCAAATTGAAGATTTACCTCTGATTCAGCACTTGAGAATTCTTCATATTCACTAATTGTAGAAGTGAGGCATACATTAGCTTCTTCATTCTCACTTTATGATTAAGAAGTTATTGAGTCATTATCTTCCCATGCTATGTAGGCTTTCTTTTCCTTCTTTTCACCTAACTGCTTCTTCAAGAATATAGGACATTCATATTTAATGTGGCCTTGCTTACCACATTCAAAATAGCTAAAGTTGGTGTTGTTGTTGTTGTCACTTCTTTTGTTCAACTTTGAGAACTTCTTGTTCTTTTTGTTCTTCATGAACTTGCTGTTAGGTTCAATTGTTCATCACCTTTATCTTCACTTGAGTCTTCTTCTTTTTCCAAATTAGATGATGCAACTTTCAAGGCTATACTCTTTTGTTTCTTGTCTGCATCTTTTGCATGTGTTAGTTGAGACATTTCTAATTCATACTCAAGAAGCTTAAAAAATAGTGCAGCCATGGACATCTTGGAAGGATCTTTTGATTCCTCTATTGCTATCACCTTTGGTTGCCAAGGTCTTGTTAGACACTTCAAGATTTTGATGATCAACTCTTTAGCATCAAATATCTTCCCAAAACCAAGAAAATGATTTACAATGTAGGTGAATCTTGTTTGGAGCTGAGATTTGTTTTCTTTGGGGTTCATCTTGAACATTTAATACTCATGAATCAAGGCATGCTTCCTTGATCTTCTGACTTAGTTTATCCCTTCATGAGTGATTTCCAACATCTCCCACATCTCCTTTGCACTTTTATACCTAACAGTTCTAAAGAATTCATCAGAAGAAAGTGAAGAAGTAATCATGTTCTTAGCTTTAAAATCATATATAACAACTATCTTTTCTGCATCTATCATCTCATCCCATTCTTTAGGAATCATATTACTTCCAACAGTTTTAATAGGAACCAAAGGACCTTTTTCTATTGCATTCCATGCACCAAGGTCATTTGATTGGATGAATGCCTGCATTCTATTTTTCCAAAAGCTGAAATGCTCTCCTTCAAACATTGGAGGACGATTGAGAGAGGCACCCTCTTTGAAGGTAATTTGTGTGATATTCATTTTCTTTTTAAAAAAGTAAGTGATCTTGAATAACACTCAAGAACCTGCTCTGATACTAATTGAAAACATATGAACACACACAATAACCAAGAGAGGGGTGAATTAGTTTTAACTTGGCCTTTTAAAATCTTTAAAGAATTAGAGTAATAAGATTGTATCACAATTAAACCAAGGATGCTTCAATCAATCAAACCACTCAGCTTAAGGAACCAATTACAAAACTTTACACTTGCTGAGTAACAAAGATTTCTCCATAGAATTACAGATTAAGACAACAAAAAGAGATAAAGAGAAAGAATTTAACACCAAGAACTATACTATTTCACTTCTCAACATGAAAAGCTACACCCAGTTTCTTCTAACCAAAACTTGATTAGAGTTGCACTAGTCACAAAATTTTGTTCTTACAAGCTTACAAAAATCACCCTTAATCAACCCTAGATTAAGATCAGAAATCTAATACCCTTTAGACTCCTAGTGATTAAGAAATAGAGAACCATTCTCTACTCTTCCCTTCTAGAAAACCCTACTCTAGACAAGCTTTAAGAACCCTTTTGTAATAGCAACAAACAAGTTAAAAATCTAAAATTAATTACACATAAAGTTTAATGGAGAGAGACAACCTGATGATCCAATATATATGAATGAATATGATTACCAATCTTGATCCAGGTTGAAGGAAAACAAGTTTTAGACCAAACTCTCAAAGAACTTCTTTAGAATCTTGCCCAAGAAGAAATCTTTCAATGAAGCATGAAGATTAGAATTTGTGGGGCAAGAGCTTTGTGACTCAGAGTATCTTTCCTCACTTTAGAAGGTTTTGAAAATCTATGCAAATTTTGCAATGTAATGATCTGTAGTTTCAAAAGACCCAACAACTTTTTATAGAAATTGTTGTAACTGAATGTAATCGATTAAATCATGCATGTAATCGATTGTTTTCACTTTTGTAATCGATTAATATCATATTTAATTGATTAAAGTCTTCTTGAGCTTTCTAGAAAAGATACATGAACAAAGTAATCGATTAATTCGCCATGTAATCGATTACTACAGGGATTCTTATTTCAAAAACATGCTCAATAATCGATTACAGATAAGTGATAATCAATTAACACAGTCAGGACTTGTTCTGTGTTTGCACAGTGTAATCGATTAGTTAATGCCTGTAATCGATTATTTTGTTCTTCATGGCTCAAGTAATAGATTACCATATTGTGTAATCGATTAAGGCAATGCGAAATTGGTTTTCCCAAAACTTAAACCATGAGTACTTGGCTTTTTATGCAATCATGAAAACTTAATGTTTTTTCACAAGACATGTGCATTTATGAAAACCATGAATGCAAGTCAATGATTGATGTTTATGCAATGCAATGAATGATAGGATGAAACTCTTATTCATCCAAAGATTACACATGCCTTTAATTGAATGGCATGTAAAAACTAAAACTCATCCAAGACAAAGAGCCTTAGCATCTTGATCCTCTTCAAGCTCCCCCTATATCTAACAACATACACACATGAGACTTAAATATGTTTTTAATATATGAAAAATATAATGTTTCCACCTTTTATCTTTAAAAAGTGACTTTAAATATATTTATTTATTTTTAGTATTTAAAAATGATATGCTTTTAATTTTAGAAATAGATAAAAAATATATTTAAATTCATTTAAAAAAGATAGATATTTGAGACTTTTTAAAATCATTTAAATACGAGAAAATACATTACTTTTTTTATGACATTGAACGACTAAAATTGACATTGATCCAAATTTTATAACTTGCACATGGAGCAGAGACCTGAAGTTTACCATAACTTCTTTAAAATAAAGTGAGGGGAAAGATAAAATTTTGGTTATAAAACATGATGATTCAAAATGTTAAACATATTTAACAACATTTTTTATGAGGTACTTAAGTAAAATTGTTATAAACTTTTTACAGTATTTAAAAACTATTATAAAATATGAATATTCGTTATTAATATATTTTTACGTTATTTATCAAATGTTGTATATAATTTATGTCACTAAGGATCCATGTGATTCGTTAAAATTTATAGTAAATGAAAAAATAAATATTTTTGTTCCACGTTTGATTTGAAAATATTAAGGGGCAACACAAATCAAACAGATGAGAACAAGACAAAATGTATAATTTTGTTACTCAGAAAACCATAAGACAATTTTTTATCCCAGATACAAAGTATTAAAAAAACTCATATACCCTTATTTATATCTCTTTAATAACTGAAGAAATAATTGTAATGACTCGCCTCGTTGCTATGATATCATTATTCTAAATGTGTAATTTCAATTTTAAATGCAAACTCCAGTAATTTAATTATGAACTATGGGTAAAATTTTCACGAGAATACACTCACTAGACAATGCACAAATACATAAATAAATACATATATATCATTCACAAATCAGAACATAATTCAACTTTTACATGTTTCTAAACCTGGGATTTACATGTCAGGACATAATCCAATTTAATGAAGAGTTGATAACAAAACACAACTCTCTCCCAAAATGTATTCCATCATTATCATGCCAACTTCGCGGTTCCAACAAAATAATTCCCTTCAATGACACCTACTGTTGCTCATCTACTTTCACGAACAAGGTTCGCGATCATCACATGTACCAATCCACACGGTAAAAATTGCTAGGGTGAGTTTATTGTAAAGATCAACATATGTAAAATGACCATAATTAGAAAGAAAACGATAACAAACCATCACAATCATTCTCAATATATCCATCAGTTCAACATACATTTAACAAACTAGACATCAACTTTTTAACAATTCAGATCAATTATGCTTAGAATGATGCATGCAATTAACTAAAATATCAAATGCAATGTGATATCATTCGTAAGGAAATAGCCTAAGCATGTCCACATGACACTCTCACTTAGGAAAAGTGGGTAGTAACTGTCGAGATCACCCTATCTTGTACAAGCAACTCCCCTTATGTTGATCATCACGAGTCTCAAGGGAGTTCCAAACTGAGTGTGTAATAGCTTGAGTTCGTAAGCATATGTTTAAGCATGTGTTAAGCTTAGGATTAAGCTTATACATGAGGAAATATTATTAGGCCTTGGAATCCCTTGAAAGAAGGCTTAAACGCTTGAGAAAGAGTGGAAATAGACAATTCTGGCCTTCGGCGCGACCCACGTGAAGTTTGGCGCGACCCGCGCTAGAGGTGCAAAAATGCCAATGCTGTCTGGCCTTCCAAGTGGGTAGCGTGGGAGTCCAAGTGAGTAGCGTGGGAAGTGGCCTAGAAATG